>JARWLC010000007.1:53616949-53704449 GCA_033318265.1 Phyllotis vaccarum
GAGATTTGTTCAGTTTCTATGAGTTTGTAGGCTTTGTTGTTGTTGTTGATACCAGCTTTAATTTGTGGTGGTCTGACAAGGTACAGGGGGTTATTTTAATTTACTTTTATCTGTGAAGACCTACTTTGTGATCAAGTATATGGTCAATTTTGGAGAATGTTCTGTGATATGCTGAGAGAAAAGTATATTACTTTGTATTTTGGTGAAATGTTCTGCAGATGTCTATTAGGTCCGTTTAGTTTACTAAGTCTGTACCACCATATTTCAGTTTTTGCTAGATAACTGTCATTTGGGGAGAGTGGGGTTTGAAGTCTTCCACTATCAATGATTAAGAGTCAGTGTGTGATTTAAGCTATAGTAGTTATTTTCATGCAAATGTGGGTACGTTTGTTTTGGGGGCATAAATTTTAAGAATTGAAATGTCATCTTGGTGGAATTTTCCGTTGATGAGTGTGAAGTGCCATTCCCCATCTCTTTTGATTAATTTTGAAGTCTATTTTCTTATATATTAGAATGGTTACACCAGCTTAGGTCTGTTTTCTTGGGAAATCTTTTTTCAAACAATTATTCTGAGATAATATCTAACCTTGATGTTGAGGTATCTTTCTTGGAAGTAGCAGAAGGATAGATTCTGTTTTTGTATCCATTCTGCTAGCCCGTGTCTTTTCATTGAGAAATTGAGAATACTGATATTTAAATATACAGGTGACCAATGATTATTAATTCCTCATATTTTTGATTTTGTGGTGTGTGTGTTAGAGAGAGATGGGGAGACAAAATATGTGTATATACATCCCTTATTTTGGTTTTACTGGTATCATATTATTTCCTGTGTTTTTATGGGTGTAGTTAAACTTCTTTAGTTGGAGTTTTTCTTCTACTACTTTTATAGGACAAGAATTATAGATTGATATTGTTCAAGTTTAATTTTATCATGAAATATTTTGTTTTTTCCATCTACAGTGATTCAAAGTTTTTCTGAATATAGTAATCTCTACTGGCATCTGTCATCTCTCAGAGTCTGCAACACATCTGTCTAGGCCCTTCTGGTTATTAATGTCTTCATTGAGAAATTATGTATAATTCTAATAGGTATGCCTTCATATGTTACTTGCTCTTTTTTTCC
Source organism: Phyllotis vaccarum (assembly GCA_033318265.1). Lineage (NCBI taxonomy): Eukaryota > Metazoa > Chordata > Mammalia > Rodentia > Cricetidae > Phyllotis > Phyllotis vaccarum. The sequence goes on from JARWLC010000007.1 coordinate 53,618,076, forward strand.
ATTCATCTTTTAATATTCTTTCTTTGTCCTGTATGTTTAGTGTTTTGATTATTATGTGGTAAGGGCATTTTCTTTTCTAGTTCAAACTATTTTGATATTCTGTTCATTTCACATACCTTATAGGTATCTCTTTCTTTAGGTTAGGAAAATTTCTATGATTTTTTTTTTTTTGGCAAAAGTATATTTTTGGACATTTGAGCTGTGTGGTGATATTTTGATTGTACTCTAACAAATAAAGTTTGCCTTAAGATCAAAGGGCAGAGATAGCTACTAGTTAACCATAGAGGTCAGACTGTGGTAGCACACACCTTTAATCCCAGCACTTGGAAGGAAGAAGCTGGTGACCCTGGGTTACACAAGATTGATGGAGTCTAAAAGAGAAACAGCATGGCGATGGAAGTTCCCACTTAACTTCAGCACTTGGAATCTCATGCCCCAGCACTAGGGGGCTGAGAGGGGGTGCTTTTGCATTTTCTGGGGAAGAGAGGAATATACGTTGGACAAATACAGGAGCTTGCTCCCTTTCAGTCTGAGAATTCAGCAGAGGTATCAAGTCTCTCTAGTCGTTGGCTTCTTTGTTTCTCTGCTCCTTTAGCATTTACCCTGCTATCTGACTCCAGGTTTTGATTAGTAAGATCAATTAGAATTTATGATGCAGAGATAGTATCCTGTTTCTGTTCCTATTATTCTCAGGTTCATCTTTTCATACAGTCCCAGATATCTTGGACATTTTATGTCAGAAATATTTTAGATTTAACATTTTTCTTTAACCAATGTGTGCACTTCTTATTTTGAATCTTCAGTGCCTGAGATTTTCGCTTGTCTCTTACATCCTCTTAGTTGAGTTGGCCCCTGCAGCTCCTGTTCACTTACTTAGATTTTTCATTTCCTGAATTCCCTCACTTTATGTTTTCTTTAGAACTTTTATTTCCATTTTTGGGTCATTTCCTTCAGTTTTTTTTTGTTTGTTTGTTTGTTTTGATTTTTTTTTTGTTTTCTTTAAGGGATTTATTCATTTCCTCCAATTTTTTGTTTGCCATTTTCCAGATTTTGTTAAGAGATTTATTAATTTCCTCTTTAAGGATCACTATCATCTTCATAAAGTTGGTTTTAGGTTTTTGTTTTTTTTTTTTTCTAATCTTTCTGTGTGTGTGCTTCAGATGTATTGAGGTATTCAGGCCTTGCTATAGTAGAATAACTGGGATCTGATAGTGACATGTTGCTTTGTTGATTGTGTTCTTAGACTAGTGTCTTGGCATCTGGGTTTGGGTTAACTAAGCCCTAGGTGCTAATTTCTGACTTTCTCTTTGTAGGTTTGGTTTCTGTTTTTTCTCTGGTCTTCTGGTTTGTGTGGTCTATGGGGGAGCTGGGGATCTCTGCTAAAGTTAGAAGCTGGCAAAAGGTAATGAGAAGGACCAAAGAGTTGAGAATAGGCTGGGAACACCCAAGAGAGTTGGAGGGCATTCAGAGGTGGGTGGCCTACTTTGACTTCTTACAACCTGAGTGATTTCTGGTCAAATAGTATGTCTCTGACTGAGTTGGGCCACACATTATTATTATAGAAATTCAATAAATTTCCAAATCTTCTAAAAGCTGGTAGGAAAATTTAAATATGAGAAAGTTCCCAGAGTTTTCTTGTGCATTCTAATCTCTTCTACAGCTCTTATCCAAAATAATTTATAGTTCTTTTAAGTATTATTGAAGTTTATTCTCAGAAAAAATCTATAGTGAAAGAATGTATTTATAACAAATACTATTTTGTTATTGACAGTGCTTACAATCTTAGGTTACTTATTGTCAAGACCCATAATAACAGTGGTTTTTGCAGATCAAGCATAAGCTGTCCAGGCTGGGTTATCATCTTCACAGTATTAAAGATATGTTGTTCTCTCTGTGTGCTTTTTCAGGAGAGGGCATTGCTCCTTCAGTAGGAATAACCATGTTCTTATTCCAGCCGGTGTGATGGGCTAAAGGGATATTCCCCCTGCCCCTAAGAGACATACATAATTTCCACATATATCTTCTATCCTATAGTCAGAATGTGGATCCATGTCTATACCTAGACTAAGGAGTACTAGAAAGATATATTTTCTGGTTTTTTGTGTACACATAACTCCAGATAAAAGTCTCTCACTTTAGAAAAAGAAGAGAATGAGTACTAAGAGGCCAACATATTACCTTACAACATTTTGAGGTACACATTCAAAATGCTCTATTCCCTGCCACATTGCCCTGCCTGGCATTGGGTTTTCATGAATGCTTGTGTCCATAAAAGAGCACATTTATATCTGTATCTTTGCCATTTGCTTATATTCAACAATCACTGATATTCCAAATTGGATCACAGAAGTTGGAAATAAGATGACTGTTCCTCTAAGGTTGATCACTCAGAAGGGTGAAATGGAGAGCAAGCCTATAATTACCAGGACTGCCAGATAAATGCTACACCTTTGCCTGCTGTGTGAATAGGGAACAGCATTGATTTCTATGATTTTGCTTCTATACTACGGAAGTTTCCCTCACCCCTTCTCTTTGCTTTGGGACTTCAAGGCTAACCCATAAGGATTGGCTTTGCTCTCTTGCTTTCAACTGTCTTAGAAGGTCTTTATATTTAGACAGAAGGCAGAAGAGCCTGGCGCTTTCAACTGTGGAATTCTTAGGGTTTCTACAGTCATTGCGTTGAGCTGGCAGCCTTGGTTCTCCAAGGTGAGGGTATTAGATTTGGGTCCCTTGAGAAGAGAAGGTAAATACCATGTAAAATTGCTACAATGAGACTGGGACAGACAGAAGGTGAGTGAGGTGCCAGGGTCCTGGGGCTTACTTTTTACCTTTGCTTTAGCAGTTCCTACTGAACTCTTTATGGTACTCTGTTATATACATTATTTAGACTTTTATTTTTTTTTTCTTATTAAAACCTGTACAGGCTTACCATGTTCATTCTTTCACTCTACTTTTGCCCACCGGTCTTTCAAGTGCAGCCAGGCTGCTTCTGCTGTGGCTCGAAAGTTCATGTGATAGAAACAGAATCAAAAAATTCAAGAGTCAATGTTTGCTATTTTTGTTGTTGTTTAGTTTTCTTTTGTGTTTTAAAGATGGTGTCTTCGGGTGGTGAATAGTTTTAGAAGAACTTAAGAAAGAGCCAGAGATTGCTCACTGCTTACTGCTCTTGCAGAGGACCCATGGTTGGTTCCTAGGAAGCACTTCCAGCAGCTCATCTTGGGGCATCCCACAGATACGGGCAGATCTGATGTCTCTTGGTTCCCAAGGCATCTGAACACACACACACACGCACACACACACACACACACACACACACACACACACACACAAACACACACTTAAAAGTAATATTTTTTTTCTTTTAAAGTATTTTAGAGGGCAGGGCCCTCCTGATGATGTCAGCATCTTTATAGGCAAAAAAGAAGATAGATGCAGTGCACTGCAAAATCTCTACACAAAGACAATTGTTGCACGAATAAAGAAAACTCAGGGCCAAATCTCTGGGAAAGGTGTGGCTATTAGAGAAGAAACACCACAGTCAGATCTCACCCAGTTGTCTTCCAGCTTCCTCACCCTCACTCCTCCTGCCTCCTCTGCCTCCTGCCCTGTCTTTCTATACTTGCCTTAAATACTTTCTCTGCTCAGTTAAGGCACCACCTCTGCCTGCCTGGGAGCCTGGAATTCCTTCTGTAAACTAAGATGACCTGGAACTCAGATTGGATTAAGGGTATAGGTCACCACTCCAGGGATATTCCCTGTGCTGGGATTAAAGGTGTGAGTTACCACTGTCTGATCCTCCTATACTGACTGTGGCTAGATCCCTCTGATATCTCCAATGTTTTTATTATATTAAAAATATCCCAACATATCCCCTTTTGTGTCAAATTTTGAAAAAAGAAGGTTATAGCTAACATAAGACAAACCATATACAATAGGTACAATAATTATATACAATATATACAAACAATAAATGAGTAATGTCCAGTCCATTAACAATTGACAATTCAAAAAATATTTTATTAATTATCTTAATTTGATGAGTCCAAAGGATTATACCTAATTCACTTTCTTTCTAACTTGTATTACTAACTAAAAACTATTATTTTGATGTCTCTTAAACATACACTTTAACTTTAAAGTTTCTTTTCTAAAACTGTCACTAGAAAACTATAAATATCTCATTTTCAACTATCTCAGAGAACCAAGAAGGAAATAATATTTACCCAAATAAACAGGAAGTGCAAGCAACTTTCAAAATCCAGAAATTACATAGATGACACCTATCTGCTTAGACAGTACCCAAAGTTCCTTTATAAAGTTGGGTCATCCATCTTCAGACTACAGGCCCAGAATCCCTTTTCATTTCAATGAGGCAGGAAATCTGCTCTGCCCATTCTGGTATAGTTTATCAGTCACTTCTCCTTGAGTCCTAAAGAATATCTGACAGTTTTCTCTGAAAAGCAGGAACCTGAATGACCATCTCGGCTTGTTCTGTCAAAGTTTAGAGGTTACTTTCCTATGGAACCTGCATGTCCAGTTTAAACAACATACTGTCAAACAGTCAATCCAAGAACAGGTTCTTGTCCATTGGCTAACTGTTGCCACAAAGAAAGTAGACTCAATGCCCATTTTTCTCTTGAAGTAGCTTGGTGCTGGCAGGAGCAGACCTGTCTCATTGTTCAGAAAGTATAAGCTCTTAAAGTATTTTAAATGCCATATTCTATGGATCTCTGAAGTGTTTGAAGAAAACCTGTTCATCTAAAATATATTTGTTTGATCTTGAGAACATATCTAGCACGACTGTTTGAATATAATGTCTAACTGCTAACTTGCATTACTTTATATTCTAATTAGTTGGTAATAAAAACTTTCATGGACTAGCAACTTGTATTCCATTGTTAGATGAAATTAATAAGTATAATACCTTGAACAAGCATAGAGATATTTGTACAGTAACACAATTAATCTCAATATACACAATTTGTATACAATATAGAAAAATCCAATCCAATGTAAAATATTTAAAGCTAGTAAATAATGTTAAAAGAAGACTCAATAATCTATGCTTATATCCTATGTCTATATCCCCTTTTTCTTTGAAATTTTTTTAAACACAAATCTTGAAAGTAATCATTGTTATTTAACATTTTCTAACCATATCCATTAACAATTTTTAACAAATAAACCTAAACAATGACCATCATCCATAACCCAATGAATGACCAAAAACAAACCCACCTCACCTCTTAGGAATGTAGGTGCCATGTTCTTAAATTTACTTTCTCTGTCTGGGGTCAACAGCATCTTTTGGGGATCCTGAAAAGAAAAGTTTTGTTAAATGTCAAGTCCTGAAGTATGTAGCTGTGTCATTTGTTGTCCAGTCTCTGCATAACAGGAAAGTGCACAGCTTGTCTCAAGTTCTGACTATCTGTGAATCTGGTTCATCTCAGCGAGCCACCTCAAAATTGTCCTGAGCAGTTTGTATTCCAAATCTGATCTTTGATTGGTGTTTGTCAGTCTAGTGGCTTTGTCAGAGTTCATGTGAAATCATCGTTGTGGGGCCCCATCTTCCTTTTGGATACTTCAAGTTCACAATTAGGCATTGTCCTGGATCACTGCAGAAAACTGATGAGACTAAAACCCAGCACAATGTACAGGAAACTAAATATATAATGATTTATTCAGCATAGGATTATTAATAATAGAATAGTCCCTTACTTTTTGTTATTCTTCTGTCCCATATCAGGTGGCTCTTCTGATATGATACAGAGATGTTGGATTTTCCTTTAACAAGTATGCTTAAGTTTAGAAAAGAAGAGAGCCACACTCCAATTCTAAAGCCAGCTTTAAATTATAATTAAATAGGGACTTCAAATTCCAAAAAAATATTTGTAGAGGTTAAGCAATGAGATTTTACCCTATGAAGTATACTGGAAACGATAGTTCCGATATTTTGCTTGTAAAATTTTCTGGATAGCCTCCCTTTTGCTTTAGATATCTAGATGTCCAAATTCTTTTAACTTTTTTTGAAGATGGGTATTCCCAGTTTTCTGTAAATACAAAAACAGAAACCTACCCCCAAACTTTGATTTTTCTTACAACTTAAAAAAATGTAATATGGGTGGATAAACTATCAATTCTTAGTATCATGAAGCTTCTCTGGTTCAAATTGATTCTTTATTAATTTTGATGGTATCCATAACTTTTCTTCACCTGTGGAAACAAAAGTAAAACCTCTTCCCTAACATAGCACATATCTTGGCTTCCATTCAGAGGTTAGTACATCTTTGAAGTAAACAGGCTGATTTAGTTCAGCTGTTTTTTCTAAGTCCAATGCCTTTAAGCAGCTGTTGTTCCTTTCTCATTAGCATTGATAAAATTCAAAGTTAATATAGCATTATGTAGTCTATCTCTGGGGTCTTTGTTATTCCTTTCTGTTTATTTAGCATATCCTTTAGAGTTCAATTTGATCTCTCTATGATTGCTTGCCCTGTAGGATTGTGTGATATCCTTGCAATATGCTTTATATTATAATAAGCAAAAATTTATTTCATTTTACTAAAGATATATGCCAGAGCATTGTCAGTCTTAATTTGTACAGGTACTCCCATGATGGCCAAAATGTCTAGCAAGTGTATGATTACAGAATCAGTCTTTTCTGAATTCAAAGCAGCTGCCCATTGAAATCCTGAAAACGTATCTATTGTATGATGGACATATCTTCATTTCCCAAATTCTGTAAAATAAAGTACATTCATCTGCCAGATTAAATTTTTATGTATACTGTTAGGATTACTTTCTGCTGGCAATGGAGTTTGGTTATAGAAAGAACAGGTGGGACACCTTTTTACAATTTCTTTGGCTTGTTGCCAAGTGATAGAGAATTTTTTTCTTTATTAAATCCTTTGCTATTGATGTGATGCTTTTTATGAAATTCTGAGGCCTCTAGTACATTTCCTATTAATAATTTTTCAACTTCATCATTATCTTGTACTAAAGATCTTGTACTGCCAGACCCATATAGAAGGGATGATTTCTAGTCCTGATTATTTCTTGTAACTGAATAAATAATGAAGTTAATTCTGACTTGTCATTAATAAAATCAACTGTTTAGATGTGTATAACAACTCTTTCTGCATACTGAGAGTCAGTGACTACGTTAAGATGTTTGGTAAAGTCCATTAATACCATCATGAGCATATAATTCTGACTTTTGAACAGAATTGTAAGGGCTTTAAGCCACTTTACTTATATGTTCTGATTTGTAGCCTGCCTTTCCTGATTTGCTTGCACCGGTATGAAATGTAGGGGCTCCAGAATTTGGTTTATCTCATATAATATGAGGAAGAATCCAATTAGTTTTCTTTAGAAATTCAATTATTTTGCTTTGAGGATATTTGTTGTTAATATCTCCCAAAAAATTACTGCAGGCTCTTTGGAAAGGTTCACTTTCTACCCATAATTGGTCAATTTCTTCATTAGTTAAAGGTACAACAATTTCTGCTGGGTCCATTCCTGTCAATTGATGAAGTCTTAATTTTCCTTTAAAAGTAAGTTCAAAAATCTTTTTCACATGTTTTTAACTTCTTTCTTGGTTTATGTGGAAGAAATATCCATTCCAATATAACATTTTTTTCTTTGCATTAAAATTACTGTAGGAGAATGTGAATTTTTCTTTGTCTTGTTCTTGTAAAGGAATGGTAAAGAAACAATATTTTAAATCAATAACTATAACAGGCCATTCTTTTCATAAAGGAGAAGGCAAGGGAATCCCAGACTGTAGAGAGCCCTTTGGCTGGATCACCTTGTTTATCGCCCTTAGGTCTCTTACCATTCTCCACTTTCCAGATTTCGTTTTAATAACAAATACAGGAGAATTCCAAGGGCTGGTTGATTTTTCTATATAATGAGCATTTAACTTCTCCTGTACCAGCTTCTCTAAGGCCTGAAATTTCTCTTTTGTTAGAGGCGGTTGATGAACCCATATAGGCTTCTCTGTTAGCCAATTTAGACATAGTGCTATGGGTGTATTTGAAAGATCAGCAGCTGTTTTGCCTTGTTTCTCTATAACCTGAATGGTCTGTGACTGTTTCTCGTAATACCTTCTACTGTTTCTTCCAGAACCATGTGCAAGTTTATGGTTTATTTCTGTGTTTGGAGGAATATTAATGTGTGTGTTCCACTGTTGTAGTGAATCTCATCCCCATACATTTATAGCAGTGTCAGCCACACATGGCTTCAATATTCCTCTCTGTCCTTTTGGTCCTATACACGCAAGCAATCTTGCACTCTGTTTTTATCTGGGATATCGACCCAATACCCAAAAACTGAACATTTACCTCCTCAAGTGGCCAACTTGGATGCTATGACTCTGGTGAAATTATTGATACATCCATGTCTTTGTCCAATAAGGCTTCAATAATAACATCTTTTATTTGTACTTTTAATTTTGGTCTTTGTTTATTGACAGAAGTTTGCCAACATATCCACATTATAATTTTTTCTGAATTTTTTCTTTTTCTGTAGATTTTCTATTATTTTGTGTAGTATGTCTTTTTAAAATAGGCTTTAATTTTTTAAATTGCTTCATGGAAGGTGTTTCCTCAAGGTAAGACTGGATTAGATTTGATATGGGGGCTTTTGAAAGTCCCCTTGGGGCATTTCCCAAGGGTAGAAAGTTACCTTGTCTGTCCCTTGTTGATCTGCACTCAGTCCAATGTCTTCCTTTTCTCCACCTTCTGCATACTCCAGAAGGGAGGGGAGTTCTCTTGGGATTAGTCCTAACAAAAGCACCTTTTCTGGGAACACCTTGTTTACAATATCTTTTCATGTGACCTTGCCTTCCAAAATTGCAACATTTAACATTTTGATTTTTTCTTATACCTCTAGAAATAAGTTCTCTTACCCAGTTATCATCACTGTCATAAGACTCTAGACTAATTGTCTTACGAATCTAATTCTCCAAAGGTGCTGACATTGTCTTTAAAGATCTAAGTATTTTTCTACATTGTGCATTAGCATTCTCAAAATTCAATGGTTATTCACCTGGCTTCTGAGTCCGATACCATTATGTTTACTGCTGCAGTTAATCTGTGCAAAAAGTCTGCAAAAGTTTTTGGGGGGCTTTGAATTACTTTAGTGAATGATTCCATTTTCTTTCCTAATTCTTAAATCTGGTCCCAGGCATTTAAAGCTGCCATGTGACATAAATCCAGAGTATGTTCCTTGTATAAAGACTGCCTTACATTATCAGCATTATCTCCCTCCCCAAGAAGTTGGTCTTGGGAGACTTCTATGCCTCTGGCCCTGCTTCTTTGTTCTATTGTTTTAGCCTCCTCCCTCCACATGATTTCCATTTTATAAGCAGTCCTGCCTCTAGCACACCTGTAACCATATCTTACCAATCTTTAGGGGTGACCTCGTTACAGCATGACCAAGGATTCAACTTTGTTTTACAAATGGTGAATGCATCCCATATGTTACAATTTCTGCGTTTACTCTCCATAATTCTAACATTTGTACTGGAGCCCAGCTAGCTTCTGTATCATCTTTATCATTCTTCATTTTTTTTTAAGGTTGCTGGGTATATTAATGTTGCCTGTTTTTGTCTAAATTTAGATGACCTTGCTGAAATTGGTTCTTCACATTCCTCTGTTTGAATTTGAGCATCTTTGTGTTCTCTCTTGACAGGCTTTTTTATGACCTTTTTCTTTGGATTTATATTAATCAACTTTTTAAGTGATAAAATAGAAATCAAACAAAATATTCATAATAAACAGTATGATATTCATTATGATAGTTGCATTTACCTTATTTATGTTTTCCTTCACTGGTTTTAATACCAAATCATCTAGCAAAAGATCACAGAAGATAGACCATGAAGGCCCTCTGCACATGCTGGACTCAAGTCAGCACCATTACAGTCTCCAGGATATGAGATAAATCAACTTTTCTTCTTTAAAAAGTGATTTATCTTGTACATTGTTGAAGAGCATAAACACACACACACAAAAAACCTCTCTCACACACATTCACAAAACCTCACACACACATGCAAACACATACACACATACATATTCAAACACATAAAATTATATATACAAATACAATACACATGCATATACACATGCACACATACACACAAAAACACATAAAGAAATATACATTCAAATACAATATACATACACACACATATACATATGCAGAAACAAACACAAACACACAAGAACTGTGCTGATTTAAATAAAAATGGCCTCTATGAGTCCAAAGAGAGTGGCACTATTAGGAGGTGTGACCTCATTGGAGTTGATGTGGCCTTCTTGGGGGAAATGTGTCATTGGAAGTTGCCTTAGTTATTTCAGATGCTCAAGCCAGGCCAACTAGTTCATTATCTCTTCCTGCTTCCTATATAACCAGACATAGAATCTCAATTACCTCTCCAACACTGTGTCTGCCTGTGTGCAGTCATGTTTCTTGCTATAATGATTATGATGATAATGGAGTAAACTGAATTGTAAGACAACCCCAATGAAATGCTTCCTTATAAGAGTTTCTGTGATGATGATGCCTCTTCACAGCAATTAAACCACAACTAAGACATACACACACACACACACACACACACACACACACGCACACACACTCATGCACACACACACTCACACACACCATGCACGTATATGCACATGTACATATATAAACTCAAGCACACATACATGAACACATACACAGACCTATGCAAATGCATAGACACACATATACAAACATACATACACACACAGGGAGACTACGCACAAACATACACACACACACACAAATACACAGACACACAGACACACACCAAATACACACTATACAAACATACAAACACACAGTGACCCACACACATACATACAAATACACACAAACATACACATATAAGTAAACAAATACATACGTAAACAATACACACAAATACACACATGCACACAGCACAAACACATACATTTCATGGCCTTAAACCTCGATGCTTTGGTGTGGGTTTTCTTCCCCAGAGTGATAGACTCCTTCATGCCTTCCCACTACTGTTCTGAGTAACCTTCTGGATGCCTGATGCTCTCTCCTACTCCAGTCTATTTGTTCTCTTTATTACTGGTTGTTCTCTACTTAATTTAGTAGAGAAACTAGACATAAAAAAAAAAAAAAACAGTTTTAATGGCAAGGACATTTTATCTATTACATTCAGTAAGATGTTTCCTGAAACATGTTAAGTGTTAAATGAAGAATGGTAAACCTAGCTTGGCATGAAACAAGCAAACAGGAAGTTAAGCCTCCCACAGGAAAGTGGTCAGAAAGACTCAAATAACTGGAACTTGGGAGAAACTGGACTCTAAAGCCCAGAGGGTTAGTTAGTGGGCATCAGGAAGTTTGCACCTAAGCAATTGGAGGTATAATCCATCTCCTGCTCTTTCTCTCTAAACACACAAAGTTAGATTAAGATATATTTCTTAAATTTAAACTAAGCATGCTTTTTATGTAACGTTGGATGGGCACAGAGGCATTACAGCCTCTTCCTGCTATTCATGCTTCTGTGTTCTAGCATAGCCAGGATGTTGACTGCAAGTGACATAAACTTGACAGATGCTTGCTCTAGGAGATCAACCTTAGGAAGTACATACATCAGAAAAGGTTCAATTTTAGTATCAACCATGATTTAAGTAATAGGAAAATTTAAGTGTGTGTCCATTTGTGTTGCTATAGCAATAATTGAAATGGGTAATTTATAACTAATATGCTTTTATGCTCACAGTTCTGAAAGCTGGCAAATTCAAGATCAAAATGTGAATGTCAGAGGAGTTGGTGTCTGGATGGGTTGCTTTCTGCTTGCTGGAGAAAAGGAATGGAGTAAGAAATGGAGTGATAAAAAAGAGTGCTATCCCCAATCTCTCCTATGAAGCATTAAATTGTCACAGAGCCGAATCTCTGTGATGTTGTAACTTCTATGCCAACCTGCATGACAATATTATTACAGTTGATATGAAGCTCTAACATAGAACTTTGAAGGGCACATGCACCTGAACTGTAGGGATGAGCATATGGTCAAATGGCCACAATTTGCATATTTATACTATTGGTGAATAAATTAAATGCCTGTGTTATAAGTTTATTATTACTTCTGTCTTCATTCCCTCTTAAGATGTATGAACATTTTCCCTTCTGTCATTGTCTAACTTGGTAAAGAGACTGGGAAATGGCCTATTGCATTTAGACTTATCTCTTTTGGGACCTGTTTTAACATTTAGCTCCATACACTTTGGTCACACCATATTATGACATGATCTGTGGATGTAATGGTAGCCCAGCTCATGGAGGAAGTAATACAGGTAAAGGGATTGGCTGAGGTTAAGATGACTAAAACACTTATCCTAATGTTTCAATTCAAGTTCATTAATTTTTTTTTTAATTTAGGGGGGTTTTGTCGTTTGTTTTGTTTTTTGAGTCAGAGTTTCATTATGTAACTTTAAAGCCTGTTCTGGAACTCACTCTATAGCCCAGACTGGCCTCGTCATTTAACTTTTAATTGAAGGGAATTTTAAGATGATTGTAAAATAAATAAAAGAGAAAATATTAAGCTATTTAACAATTTTAGGAATCTAAAAGCACCATTTTTATATGGTGTGTTATAACAATTCCGCAACATCATGGAGAGAACCATGTCTGCCCAACTTTGAGAGAAAGAAATCAAGTTGAGAGCATGCCAGTAAATACCAGAATTTATTTTCAATGAGTGGTAGAGGCTTCTTTGCATCTAATTGAGGCTGATAATCATAGAGAATAGCTTTGAAATCCAGGATCTCAGCTGGCTTGGGATATGCATACACCTGTCTTTCAACAATGTGCTTGGTAACTAGGAGCCATATGTGCACACCACACTTCTATTAATATACCTAGAAATATTTTAACCACCTAGGAACCCTGCCTACATTAGTGGCTGCTTTAGACAACAAAATAAAATCACTTCTCTTAACAACCACTTGGATAACATCTTATTTCTATTCAATGTACATTGGAACCATCCTGGAGAGAGAGAGGCCAATCTGACCTAGACTAGTTTTAGCTACATGATAGCATCTGAGTGAACACTTAGCGAGAATAAACTATTTGCCATCTGTACCTATGTATAGTTGAGTATGCATGTAAGTAGAAGAAATGCTCTGTGGGAGAAGATGTACACAGTGAGCAATGGCTTACAAAATTCAAGCCTGTCAATCACAACAGAGATTCACCCGTGTTAAACCCTTGGCAACCAAATCCTCCTTCTCTTGGAGTCCATAAAAGAAAGCCTCAGACAGTAAATGGGGCCCCTTGCGTAATCTCATCCAAATGGTCCACCGTCACTCCTGACAGTGTATCTAACTGGATTTATCATTTTTTTTGGAATGAAGTTTCCTTACTAATTTACAAATCTGTGCTTATTTTGATTCCTTGAATAAGAGAGTTCAAGAACCTGGCAACAACAGCCCAGACTCCAACCACTGGTCATGCAAGTTTGCTACTTATAACTAAATGTCTCCCTGTACATGTTAGTTTCTAACTGTCTTAAAGCACAGAATGTCCTTAAAACTTTGGTGTCACACAGGCTAAAGAAATACTGTCATTTCTAAATATCAGTTCTCCTCGTTGCCTGGGAAAGTGTCTTTATTGACATGTGTTGCTTTCCTTGCTTTTATTCTCTTGTTTTGTCTTCAGTTTCTTACAAAGATTTAAAGTTCCTCACTGCTCCGTATTATGGAGCACTGACACCTACAGTCTCAGTCTAGGAGGCTGAGGCAAGAAGATGGTCAGTCTGAAGTCATTCTGGGTTGCACAAAAGAGATCATTTTCAACAAGCAAAAGCAAATGGTAAGAATTAATTCCTTGCTATTCTAAACACAGATGAGTCACTTTACATTAGAAATTCCTATGCTGAAGCAAGTTTCATAGGGAAAGGGTCATGGCAAGCTCTCAGGCTCTGAATCCAAACTTCAGCTGTTCAACAAGTCTACACATATCTAACTGTGCTCTGACTGGGTGTCTTCATATGGACGGGGTAGCAGTCTAGGAGTTTCATTCACTAATGGGTACAGTACAAGTATGCAGAGAGCCACATCTGACATACAAATTACAAACAAAATTATTATTAATAGTTACTCAAACATAATAATTCTAAAGAGAAAACAATCTTCATTTTCTAGACAGTGATTGATAGTTCGTAACAGTCTTTTATCTATCTTCTCCCACTTTCTCTCTCTCACAGACATCATATACATATATATTTAATTTAAATATATTACTTACAAATTATACATTTAAATATAATGTGTATATATTAAATCTATGCTCTATATTCATTGATTTCAAACGACAATGGTATATCCCTAAACTTTTCATCTGTATTGAACATGTACAGATTTGGTTTCTTACCATTATTCCCTAAATAATATAAGACACCAGCTAGTTTCATAACACTCTCATTGTTTGGGTATTATAACTTAGATATGATTAAAATATATATCTGTGGGCTATAATTAAACACAATATTTTGTGTAAGAGATTTGAGTATCCAGACTTACGGACTTAATTCTTTGTGGCTACTCAGTGTTTATTGCCATTGCTAAAATTTACTCCTTGGTAGAGATGCAAACAATTCTACCCTTCCTCCTAAAGTTTCAACTAAAACAAAGGTATGGTTCCACCAAAGATCACTCAGAAAAAAACAAAACCAAAAAACCAAGAAAACTTTCATGTTTATGACCAGAGCAAGTAAAGGGTGAAGATGACTGTTATAGACAAGAGCATAGATGGCAGCCACACTGAAGTCTAAAACCAGCAAGGATGGTAGCTTCATAGATGAAACTCTCCTGTCAACATTTCTCAATATTCATTCCTAAGGCCAGGTGGAGTTGGGGGAGGGTTACGTACAACTGGTTGGGAGGAGCGGAGCGAGATTCCTGCTTCTGTGGGGAAAGATAGTTAATACAACTTGATTTTCTAAAGTAGGCCCAGAGAAATCCTGGAGATGCCTGCGGTTTGGCTCAGAGAGCAGCATTACACATGCCATTCACCTAGGTGAATATGACAGGATTTTGAGTGTGACTCCAAACTCAACTGTAGCTAATGGGCACAAGGGCTTCATGGTCACTTCCTTCTTCAGCTTAGAACTGTTGATATAACGGATTAGAAGTGGCAGCTCCCATCTCCTACTACGATTTCAGAATGGTAAGGTGATGGCTACCTTTTGATTAGTTATAATCATCAGGAAAACTGCAAAGGCTCTCTCCTAGAAAACAATACCAAAATTATATCTAAGCCATATTTATTTTTAACAAAACGGTGTTGTTTTAACTTCACAAATAGTAAAAAATTAGTATTGTTTAAAAAATAATTACATGTATAATGTTAATATTTTAGTCATGTGAAATATGAATATATTTTATACTTGAAATACTACTTTTAGCAGAACTGAATCTATGACAGTACCCTGTAAATTGTGTGATTCTAACATGTTAATTGATTAATTTTTTTATTTTCATTTATAATTCATTAAATCTGCATTCAATTTGGGCATTTAAGAGAATGTGGGACTAAGCAGGTTATGCATTGGATTGGCAAAAGGTATTATAATAAATTATCTTGGAAGGTTCACCAATCAGATCATTGGGAAACTTTATTAGGAAATAGGAGCTAAGTCAATTTGTAAATAGAGTTTAAATTCTTTAAAAAGAATTTTGTAAATGCAACAAATTTAATGTCCTAATGCTTTATAAAGTTCTTGCTGAATTTTCTTTTCATAAATAAATAAATAAAGCTCTGTGGAGGGAAGTTAAATACTTAACTTGTGATCCCAGCATTAGAAGAGTCATGGTCAGGAGGGGCTAAGTCCAAACCAGACTGGAAAAGACTGGCTCAAAAGCAAAGCAAATCTGTAAAATCATTGTATATAGCATTTTAGCATCTTAGTATCTTTCGGATTGGTTCAGGTAGTCGTGTTTAATGATTGTAATGAGTGCATAGCTTCACACACACACACACACACACACACACACACACACACACACACAAATGAATCTCACATCTTTACTGATCTTTACTCACTGAATTGCTCATTCTGGATCTCAATTTGATGTTTTTTAAAAGGTGTTTGATGCAGTGAGCAGAGGTGGGGAGCATAAATTCCATTCCCCGAGGCTGTCAGACACCAGCAGGAGTGAGATTCCTAGCCCACGCACCTGCAGCCAGGGTTGGCGACGCCAGGAGGCACAGTTGCTCCTTCCCTCCCCGGGTACAGGAAGCCAAGGGTCCGGGGGCGGCGGTGATGACCCACCAACCCAGGCTGGACCCGAGGCTGCCCGGCGCCCTCCCCACCTGCTCACCGCGAACTGTCAGCGACCACTGATTTATACGACCGATTTACCTTCTGCGAGGTGTAATTATGCTCATAGTTAAGAATTAATCAGGTGAAAGAATTATGGAATAATTATTCTCCGGACTTTGAAGGACAAACTAAATGGAGTCGCACATTGCGGCGCCCGCCCCGAGTTCTAGGAGGGGAGTTTTTCAGCTTTCTGTGGCCTTTGTAAAAGAGAGATCTCCAGAAGGATAACTTCTTTTCAGGCAATATAAAGGGGGCTGGAGGGTGGAGGTTAGGAAAGAATAAAACAAAAGCAAAAGCAAGCCCTCCCAAGGGTTATCTGAGCGTCTGACAGCAGCAGCCTAGCGGCGCCAGTGGCGTAGTCCGCATTGCAGAGCACCCATTGTTTGCACTCAAGGTCTGCCTTTCAAGAGTGGCTTGGCTGACTTTCATTTTCTAAATTGTGTGCTGATTAGGTGCTCACTCCTGTATTGCATTATCTTTGTGGAGAGAGGTGTCTCCAAGGTAGATCATTTTATTTTCCAAACTGTTGCAGCCTTGTCCTTCCTGACTTTCCCAGTTGGTTAGAACTGCGTGGTACCTATGAGGACTTCTAAGAGCCCCATGACAATGACCTTACAATCAAATCGCTTTTGAAGAAGTGTGACTGCATGAGAAGTAGGGGAAGGAGTAGGCTGAATGATTATCTATATTATAATGTTTTACACGGAGCAGGGTATACTGTCTCATATATCATAAAATCATCACAATACTTCATAATTAGAAGAAAGGGGCTCTGCTACCCATATCTCCACATTCCTGTTTTGTTAGCATCCAAAAAGGTGCAACAGTTGAGATCTGGTCAGGTAGTTCAGTGAATAAAGGTGCCTGTCACCCTGCCTGAGTACCTGAAAGCCCCTCCCTTGAATCACATAGCACAAAGAAAGAGCTTCAGCAAGTTATCCTCTGATGCTCACATGTGACTTGTGCTACACAAGTAAATAAATAAACAAGCATGTAATCTAAGAACACCAATACTCCAAAAGGCCCAAAGTAGTCTTGTGAGGCATCTTTCTTCAGTTCCCCGGGCCCTCCATGTCTTTTCCTTGGTTTGTGAAGTTTTCACTTTTAGACCTTGGATTACCTCTTGACAAGGCTGTGGAGATGAGCAATTGGATAACTAATGGCCTCTGAAAACATCTTATTTTCATGGTATGGTTATCAGTCCTTAGTTACCTACTAATCAGAAGTTAAAACCTGGAAGGAAGCTGCCAAAATGTAGAATGAGATATTCAAGCATTCTACAGACTAAATAATGCCCCAGACTGTTTCTTTTGTACAGTGATTAAAGAAAAAGAGTTTGTCCATTCAAACCAGTGAAGGTCAGACTGAAGCAAGCACAGAAAGCTTCTGCAGGCAATGAATCTTGGAACATGTTCCTTTAAGTCAACCATGGGTCTCAATCTCACCTAGTTCCTCATAGCTGGCTTTCTGTTCAACCACAGGACTCTGCTCTGCATCCTGCCAGGTGTCTGCTTCTCTGAATGAGTCCACCACAATCCTAAGGAGATCTCAGGACAGAACAAGGAGAAAGAAGGGTGAACCTGACATTGACTTTTTCATCTTCCTTTATTTTTCCACTATGCTGTTCCACGAAGACAGGCATCTGCACTGTAATATGGCATTGTGGGAGAATGCAATATCCCTGATTGAGAGCCAGCTTCTCTTTCTGGTTCTGACTCTAATTCAGCTCCAGGCCCTGGACCCCAGCATCTGGCTGGCCTTGAACATCCATTTGGCTGTTTTAGACCTTGGTTTCTGGGCCAGCACAATTTCTGCCTAGAATATAATTCTCATGAGAAGGTATCTGGGTAATGCTGGACGTTCTCTCTTCTCAGGAACCTGCCATGTACATGGATGCCCAGTGACAATGATATCTTGTACACTTGGCTTAACTAGGAGTTTTCTTATCTATTCTCACAGGAGAATATGTTAACTTTTTAAAATATACAGGCAAATCTAAAGGAGAAGTGGCACTCTATAGAACTCACTGTGGTAAATGCTAGACTCAATGAACCTTCTCTAGGTTCATTTGTTCTGTCTCTGCATATGGAATCTACATCTACCCAGACTGTGGCAGAGCAAAAAGCACAACATATTGTTTTAATTATGTGTAATTATTTGTGTCATTATACTTACTGGCTTCCTGAGCACTAATGAAATATATGAAAAGTAAACAAGCTAAGATGTATTTTGTTTGTGCTTTGTTGTGGTGAGATTAGACTTTACTATGCAGACCAGGCTGCTATGAAACATGTGAGCCTTCTGCCTCAATATCTCAGTAATGAGATGTCAGACATTTGCTACTACACCCAATTTTTGATAAGACTAGCTTCATCTCCAGTGGTCACCACTGGACTTGTTTGGTGTCCTCGACATATAAAGAGAGCTGTATCGAACGACTCTAGACTAACCTGGAATTTGCCATTTAACTGCAAAGATTTCATTTCTGCTATTCATTTTTTTCAACTATTAAGCTATTTCATATCTAAACCACATTGGCTGAAGAATCTTCCTCAAAATAGAAAAGCAGTCTAAAAATTCCAAGCAAGAAGAAAAAAAACAAATAAAATATATTCAAATTCTCTAATACATTTATCAAAATGTTTAAAAGTATGCAATAAGCATGTGCCTCTAGGTGACAAGATCTACCCATTACTTTAATAGCTGTTATAATTTCAAAATGATGAGCATAAGTTTCTATAAAATTGTAATTTTTAAAGAGGCAGAGTAAAGCTTCATAATCATTGTGTTTATTGCAGTCTATCTTTCCCAAAGATAAGCACAACAATGTGAATAAAGAAGCCGATGATACTGTAGGCTGGGCCACCCAGTCAACCACAGCCTTTGAATCTGCCTGTGCTTACACATATCATTAAGCAAAGAGAAACTATCTTTACTGTCTTCTGCACAAATCTCTGACTTAAATGATGGATGGACATAAGAAAATATTTGTTTTGTGCTGCTAAATTCTAGAATGTTTGTTCTAAAGAAGATGACCCAACACTATAATAAAACAAATGTATGTCCTAAAAACGATTGTCCTATGTGTAGTTTTAAGACTCCGAATAGGAAACTCAAGAGAGGTCAAGGTCTTTCCATTTGAGTAACGGAGTGCATAGTCTTCAAGGTGAGGTGGAAAATAAAGAACCAGGTAGAATTTTGAGCTCAAGGAAGGCAGGGATTATGAAATATATTTATGTGCACTTCCCCCTCGTGCTTGTGAACTTTCACTCACATGATAGGAATGTAGATCAGGAGCTCAAAAAGTAAATAAATCTGCATTAGTGATGAAGCTGGTGATAACTGTGCCTATGGAGTGAGGAAAGCCTTTACCTTGGTGTCACATTTACCTAGGCAAATTGACAAGAGAAATCTGTAGACAGTGAAACTTAAGAGAATGGAAAAGACAGGGGAATTGAAGAAGGGAAATTATATATCTATTCCTTTACAATGTCAGATATTTTAATACTGGGTTATTTCACTAAGAATGTTTTCTGGGCATGCAAGTAAGTTATGCAGAGGAAAAGAGAGATTGAAAATCACATCTGGGCTAAAATAGATGGCTTCAAAACATTGCTGATTCTGGGACCAAGGAGAAAACGAATTGTTAATTTTTCCTCATGTACTCAAAAGGCTAGGCTGTTATCATCATGCCATAGATGACATGTAATAGTCAACCGAGAATTAAATTGTGCCTTTGGGAGTGTGGTTGTAAGCCAGTAAGGGTTGGTTTGCAAAGAACTCCTGGTCCTGTGGTTCTGTGGTTGGCTGCTTAGTGGTTGCCTATGTCTGCCTCTCAGGGCCTGTTGTGGTTTGTGGTCTTCCCCACACTGCCCGTTTTTTTTCCACTTTAAATCATTCTTACAGCCTGATTCAAGTCCCTAGAAGGATTCTCTGCAGGAGTCTTGGCTTCTGGGTTTCTGTAGTAGACCTTCTAAGTGTTACAGCTTTCTCTCTAAGCCACAACACATTATGATGCACTTAATGACTTAAAAAAATAAAACAAAATTTTTAGCTTGCAGATCTAAAGGTGAGAAGTGTGAAGTGTTTCTTTAGGTATCCATGCAGCTGTTTTTGCTCCTTGCAAACAATCTGTTGTCACTTTCCACTTCTGCAGGCTGTCAACATGGTTGGGCTCTTCATGGTTCCCAAATCTTTAAAGCCAGGGCTACTGGCTTTTTGTGCTGCCACTTTCCTTGTTCTTTCCCTTCCTGCAGTGCTTGCACACTGTGATGACATTTGTCAAGCCAGTTAATCTACAAAATCTATACACATTAAAGTTAGCTGATTAGCAACCTAACTCCCTTCTGCAATCTTGATTTCTCTTTGCTGAGCAACAGAATACTCACAGGTCACCAGAATCAAGAAGGTTTTGGAAGTTATCAATCTGCCTATTCTACGTGAGAAATCACAGTCATATTTTCCAAGAAAAATAAAACTGTCAGATGCAGTATAGAAAATTATCTCAATCTTTTCTATTAGAAGACTATAATCTTTGCCTCAAAAACTTTTGCTATTTTCTCTAAAAATTTATGGAAGGCTAAGCTTTTGTGTGCACATATTTTTGTTTTTACTAGAGCGATTTCTGAACAAGTATTTATACATTCAGGTAGGATAAGGTTGATTGATTATCTTACCAAAGACTAGCAAGTTCATGGTAGATCTCAGTGTTCCCCATAGATCTTGAAGGCCTACTTATTCTGTCTTCACTTGAAGTAGGCCTGCATGCACAAAGCTATGGGGTTATTGCAAGAGGTTCAGGTATAAATTAGCATCCACCTTCTCCAAGAACTTGGCATCGAGAGGGATGCTTTTTCTCATTCTATTCCTGTACTGAAGTAGGAACGAAGTACTTCATCAATCTGGGGAATTAAACAGTAGTTAGTCATCTGTTGAGTGGACTGAACTTCACCTGAGGATGTAAACTGTGACTTGTACTTCTTTATTTCTCAGTCTTGGATTAAGTTCTAAACAAACTTCTTATCCCGCAGGTTAGAAGGTATTATAGTCTCCACAGAGAGACAGATTGATTAAAAAAAGGCATTGGGTACACTGGGGTACTTCTTAAAGAGGCATTGCCATGACAAACCAATTAATGACAGGATGGATTACATTTTAGCTTTAGTTTAATGAAATCTACTTGCATAGCCTTGATAATGGTTTGGATATGAGTATATGTGAATTAAATGTGACAAAGATCACATCATTTAAAATATGCATGGTGTTGCCTTGTACAAAATGCTGGTCTGAAACAGGCAGAGGTTTTAGGCATTCGTAAGGCCAAGCCTCTTATTGCCTCTGAGCCTCAGGGCTGGCCTCGGGCTTGGTGGATCTGTTATATTTGATCTGAGCCCCAAGGACTGTAAAGCCTTGCTGTGTCTGGTTTTCCTTCTTTTTCTTACTTCTAGGCATCAAAATTTTTATTATAAAAGCCTTCATCCTGAGATCACCCTTCTAGGTCTGTCTGATCCATCTTTCCCAACCTTGCCAGCACCTATTTTCCTGATCTCCCAAGGAAGTTTATGAATTTGACAGTGGGTTACACAAGAAACAAGAATGTATTTAAGTATAACTATTATAGAATATTATTTCTATCAAGACCCATTGGGATCCAATACCGTAACTTCTTTGCAGACCTCTATTACCTCCCTCACTGAAGTGTCTTACAGTGAGAAGCCAAGCTCTATAGTTTCTAGGAGTTAATTTTGTGGTATGGTAGATTATTTTGAATATATATATGTATATAATATATACAAAAAGGATTAAGAGTAAATATCTAATTCATAATTAAGAAACACAAGCTGGAGGGATAGTTTGTGGCCTTTGGGGCCTCTTTTTATGACTCTGGAAAAGTTCCTGATTATGGGTCTCAATTTCTCACTTTGCAGTTGAAGTCCAAATGTAACACAAGATCAAACTTAAATTTCCCAACATGACCCAGGCTCTGTCCCTCTAAAGCGTGCCAGGGACTTTCCTCTTTCTTTTGCAAGGCCCCTGTCATGTTCTGGGGACAGCACTTCCTGACTCCTATCATGATTAATGTGTCTTCTGAAGCATGTGGTCTGATTATGACCTGTGTTGTTATATTTAATTACAAATCTCATCACAGCCTGGCCATGGCACATGCAGCCCTCCCCACAGTCACCTTTGTGGGATCTGACTGCCTCAAGGTCTGTCTTTATGATTTACTCTAAATTGTTTTAGAATCATAGACTTCTGGAGCTCGAAGGGAGGTTAGAGATCATGAAGTTCAATCCCCTCATTTTACAGATAAAATTACAGAAGCCCAAGGAGAGTAAGTCATCATCCAAAGGTCATTTAGTAGATATGGGAAGGAACACTGAATGCTGATTCCTTAGTGACTGTTGTCTCTATGCCAAGTTACCCTGCTGGGCAACTCAGTATAAAACACTCTCTGCTCCCTCCCTGGTTCTACTCTTTACAGTGACAGCTTTATGGCACCCACGGGTTGTATTGTACTTACTCCTCAGAGATAAGTTAGTCAAAAATACAATCAAAGATGCTAAGATTTTTTTTGAATTTGGAGGAAGATGCTTGATGGGATTGTCTACCTGTGTGGTCCCTGGCTTTGCTGATACACTGTTGCAGACTAACCTGTCTATGAAGCAAAACCTGAACTTAAGTAATAATACCAACTGTCAAATAAAATCAAAGCTTATAATAGGAACAGAGAAATCTGTTTTGAAGATGTATTGTCATAGAGGATTATTGCTGTGGGGCAGAGGGGCTGCTGTAATAGTGGAAAGGGGTGAGTGCAGCAGGGGGCATGATTATGCTTAGAAGCCCTTGTGCCAAAGGGCTTCTGAAGGGTGGAGAGGTTATCAGATTGTTCAGAGAATTCTCCCAATACCTCCTCCCATGGTCTGCTGATTTTCAGGAGGGATATGGAAGAGTTGAGTCCTCCAGTATAGGCTTTGGGGAATGAGTGAGTCGAACCCAGAGTTCTGTGTGTGCAGAGGACTCTATGACTATAGATAGATCAGGTTATCAAATATTTCATCTAGACATATTTTGGTCAGTGAGGACAAACAGTATACTTTAAGATTCATAAGACAAATAAAAGAAATTTGGCGTGTCTCTTCCTAATATTTTTGGAAGAAATAAGGAACTCCCTGTGAGTCTTACCTAGGTCAAAGGTAGAAGGTGTTTCTTTGTTGCAAGTAATTTTCTGGAATACATATAAAGGAATCTTCATGAAAACTCTTCACAGTAGCCCAGTACTTCTATAAAGTTTAACATGACTATGATTTTATACATATATATTTCAATAAAGTTTTTCTCATATCACACTGCCTTATTTATTATTTTTCTCAGATGATGTTGTGGTGAGCATTGAATTTGAGAAAGTTAATGTACTAGTTAGCATTTCATAGGTCTGTTTCTAGTTTCTTCTTCTTTTCTTCTTCTTTGGTTCTTAGAGACAATATTTCTGTGTATCCCTAAAGTGAATATTTTGACAAGCTTCTATTAATGAACAAAGACCAAAGTTAAAATACAAAAAGAAAAAAAAAGATGTTATTATTGAAGGTTTATTGGACACAGGGGCGGATGTATCAATAATTTCATCAGAGTTATGGCATCCAAGTTGGCCCCTTCAGGAGGCAAAAGTTCAGTTTTAGGGAATTGCGTCTTTATCCCAGATAAAACAGAGTGCAAGATGGATTGAGTTTATAGGACCAGAAGGACAGAGAGTAATTTTAAAGCCATATGTGGCTAACATTGCTATAAATGTATGGGGATGAGATTTACTATAACAATGGAACATGCAGATTAGCATTCCTCCAAACAGAGAAATAAATCATAAACTAACACATGTTTTTGGGGAAAAAAATAAAAAATTGGAAGGTATTATGAGAAACAGTCAAAGACCATTCAGGTTATACAGAAAGAAAGCACAACAGCTACTGATCTTTCAAAGACACCCATACAACTATCTTTAAAATGGCTAACAGAGAAGCCATGAGTTCATTAATGGCCATTAACAACAGAGAAATTGCAGGCCTTAGAGCAGCTGATACAGGAGCAGTTAAATGCTCAGCACATTGAAGAGTCAACTAGCCCTTGCAATTCTCCTATATTTGTTATTAAAAATAAATCTGGAAAGTGGAGATTGGTAACAGATTAAAGTACTATAAACAAGGTGATCCAGCCAATGAGCTCTCTACAACCTGGAATATCAGAGAACAGAGCCATCTCTCCAGCCTTTTTTTGCTTTGTTTTTTTGTTTTGTTTGTTTGTTTGTTTTTTGTTTTTTGTTTTGAGACAGGGTTTTATGTGTAACAGTCCTGCTTGTCCTGAAACTTGCTTTGTATATCAGGCTAGCCTCAAACTCAAATAAATCCTCCTGCCTCTGTCTCCCAGTGCTGGGATTAATGGCGTGTCCAACCTCTGCCTGGCTCCAGAGATAGAGATCTTTTTGTGTTTTTGTGAATGCAAGGCTAACTACCAAATAGTAGTATCCCATGCCTTTAATCTTAACCTGGATGTGAAAGACCTGGAGGAAGAAGATATTTAAGGCAGGAATAGAAACACAGAGCAGACAGTAGAAGAAACGAGGAGTGAGGCTGAGGAAGCTGGAAGACAGCTGGGTGAGATCTGCCTGTGGTGTTTCCTCTCTTTCATTTCCTCTATTTCATCCTTTCGCTGATATCTGGCTCTGGTTTCCTTTATTACAATCAGAATTTGTACAACATATCCGTGACTATTCTTGAACTCACTCTGTAGATAAAGCTGACTTTGAACTCAAAAGTTTCCCTGCCTCTGCCTCCCAAATACTGGGGTTCAAGGCATGGGACACTGCTGCCCATCTAGTCTCTATCTTATTAACATAGGAGTAAATATTCACCTATTCCATGAAGTCTAGAATGGGAGCATAAGGAGACATGAATACTATATTTATTTTCTTTATATGTAATAAAATAATGCCTCAGCTTAAGCTGAGTCAGTAGTCTCTAAGTATGTGAGCTTTTGGCTGTGTGAAGTGCAGTGTGCCCTTGAGTTTGCCTTAGAAATAGGTCAGCTATAAGTACTAATTTATAATATTGCCTTGCAAGTGCTCTGCACTAAGTCCTATTTAATGTGAGGCTGTAGAGCCCCTTGCAGCTAATTCTAGGGCCAGAACTGTGAGTGACAGTACTGATTCTACTTTTGTAGAAGTTCTCTAGCAGTCATCTAGCATGCTGATTCCCATTGCTCATAACTTGCTCCTGAGAATCACCATGGGGAATCTGCAGTTATGTAAAACATATTTGCTATGATGGTAAAAGAGTAAAAAGAGGCAAAGTGACTCCTAGAGGTCAGAGTACGAGACAGTCTGTTCTAGCTTTGATCAAATCAGCCCTGCCATTGCTAAACACAAGGTCACAAAGTCATCTGCAAACTTGGTGACCAAACTGATATAGGCAACAGAGTTTAGTACTTGCTTAATGAATGCAGAATAAATGCTCCCACATTTGTTGTAGAGAAAAAGGCAGCTCCTTTTTAAACAAATGATTAATATTTCCCTTTAAAATATCACTGTGGTCAAATTTAACTTAGAGATATAAAAAAAATGCAAGTTATCATTACACCTTCTGCCCAGGGCTTACATAGCATCTATCCACACTCCTAGACAGCACAGACACACATGCTGGGCTCTCTGGCAGGACTTGTCTTATCTAAGAATAAATAGGTCACTACCTGGCTTGAAGGTCTTTCACAATACTCTTCCTAAAACCTACCTGCACCAAAATGCAAAGTAGCTTGAAGGAAAAAACAACAAAAGAAACTTATTTACCAATAGTCTGAGATTCAATTTGGTGATTTGGTTCAAATTTTGCACAGGGGGAAAAGACATTCTCTGTCAAGTAAGAGCTGCATGGCAAAGAGGGTTTCTATAGAAATTACTAGGCTTCTCTCAAGTCTACTACAGTCTTGCCTAGGGCATACTGCTTGTTAATAAGGTGGCTGTTCCTTCAGAGTCCTTTCGCCCTATCCTTCTAACTAGTTTTTAGAACTTATCTTTGTCCATCAGGAAAAGGGAAATTTCCATATGCCTGAGGCTAAACTCTTTACCTGTGATTATCCCACACTTAGTCTCACATGAAGTATTTCTCCATCACTATGTTTCTTACTTATGTGACTAATATTATTTCTCCACTCATTTATTATCTTCAGCTTCAAAGTCAGTACTGATGAATCTCTCCTTAAAATAAACAAAGAAAACAAATACCTAACTCTCCACACTTAAAAAAAAAATGTTTTGAGGTCATTCTATGCAAGTCTCTTAATAGACAGGCATACTGGAAGGGTCACTAGGAATGATTGGACACAAATAGCTTGTAAATACCCTGACCAAGTAAGCCTTAGACTTGTGGGGAGTTGAGGAAGCCTTGAATATATAAATGCCTGAGTGGCTGTGTGTTGTTGGTGACATAGGCATGTCTACTTCAAGGCCCATAGGTTCATACTCCTGAGAAAATGACCACAACTTACACACAGTAAGGCTCAGGGGGATGCCAAAGATTGATAGTATGTGTAGAATATGTCTACTGTAGTTTTCATCTCTGAATATTTACAGCCTGATTATTGCTCCTCTCCAAAACTGTTTCTACCAAGATTATCTAAAACCTTCTGGTTGATTCATCTGTGTTTTAAAATACTGCCTCCTTGTTCAGTTGTATAGCATTACCAATTATCTCCCTTCAACTGTATATAACAATATGCATGCTGAACTTCTAGTGTGCTTCAGTTTTTCCATCAGAAAGTTTTTCCATGTGAATGTCTGTGTCTTTTCTCCATTCCCTGGCTACCTAGTTAGGTCCAATCCTTGGATTCATACATACAAGAGGTTTATTATTTCTGTATAGTATTATGATTGGTGTTATTAATTGCCACTTTGATAGCTCTAGAATCACCTGGAAGATGGGATTTTTGGACATTACTATGCTAAAATATCTTGACCACATTAATGTAAGTGGGCATATCTATCCACTATGGGTGACATTATTCCTTGACTGTGATCATGGACAGTGCATCCAGAACCTAGATGTCTCTCTGCTTAAACATAGATGGAATATTGCTAGCTCTATCTCCTTTTGGCTGACCTGTAAAAACTAAAGTAACCCCTTTCTCCTGGAAATTTCTTTTGTCACTATATTTTAAACTTTTCAATTACATTTTATGTAGTGTGTGGTGTGTGTGTGAATACATGCTAATGCCATATGCACATAGAGATCAACGGACACCATTCTGGATTCAGTTCTCTGATGACCACAGTGGGATATGCCCTTTCAGCTCTATACTGTTTGCACATTGTTCATTCCTGCTGAACTCTCTCATACTCCTCTATTCATGTTTCCTCTTGTGTTTGGTCATTCCCTGATTCCTGAATTATCTTTTCTATGCCAACCTTTCTTTCTACATAGTCTGCCCACACTAAGAAGTCATATCTACAGTATCAACTGTATAGAACTATCTTGAGATTAGGTTTCTCTATATGTTCCAGTTTTACATATACAGTCTCTTATCTTAACTTGGTATCATAATTTCAATATATTCTTAAGCATAATTTTTATATTGGTAAGTATTGTTTCTTCCATTTCAAATCATTTTGTATCATATCATTATTCCAATAATTTCTAAGACATACATTTGATTCTTTCTCATGTTCCTTATAAGTTGGAGCGACATGTAGTGTACTGACCAAGTGCTTTTTATTTTATTATTTTATTTTATTTATTTTAATTCTCACATCTTCTGGCTTATGTTAAACTACTGAAAATTTTATATGTACTATAATTCTAAATCAATGTCTGTTTCCTCTCATCTTATCCTTAACATTTATGTAATACCCAGTAATCCCTCCCCCCAAAACTTGAGTTTAACCACGTCATCTAGTGAATTTGTTAAATTCCTTGCCCCGCTCTGGGCCACAAATAAGTGATAATGACATTGTCAGAAATGCAGAAACTCTCTCATACAATGTCATCAAATTGTCAGTATTTACTGTACACAGGTCATCTGGATTATTTTCTTTGAACAACATAAATTTGTTAATACCAAGTTATCAAGCCCAAAGTTTAGCTAACCAGCTAAGTAAGCTACTTCTAGCTTCTAATCTAACCCCAAACATCTCACAAATGCCAAGAACTGTTTCCTGAAAATGTATATAATAAACTGGGAGCGAAGTACCTTTTTAATAATTAAATTTATTGTTTCAAATTTACATACATTTATTTTGTGAATGTATGTAATTTGTTATAATTGCTCTCACTCCCCATCCTCTCTTCTCCTTCCTTCCTCTGCTAAATCTGTTCCACCTTCATAGGGGTCCCTTTCCCATGTTTGTATCATTTTCTTTCTTTCTTTTTTTTTTGTGACCCATTGAGTTTTTTCTAGAACCATTTGTATGTCAAAGGGTAGAGTTATCCAATGGAGCCTCGAGAGCTTATCAGTGGGTACACATCTGATTAGAGTAACTCCCCATTAGTCAGTATCCGTGAACACTGACAATTCAGCAGGGAATGGAAAGGCCCCATGAGTTCCTCCCCATCTATACCTGGCTACCGACAGTTTAGTCTTGTACAGGCTCAGTACAGAAAACGACAGCTGCTATTCATTCATAATTAAAATGCCTGTGTCATGCCATTGCTTTACATTCTATCTAGCACCTGTCCTAAAGAGACACCATCAACCAAATCAAAACAGAAAATTGTTCCTGTGTTAGAACCTTGGTTATGAAGAGTGAACTTGGAGTACAAGAGCAATAGATGGACTTTGGCATATCTGGTTTTTACCCTTTATTATGGACTTCAGAGTCCTTAGAGGGCAAAAGAACATTTATAGAAGGCTACCTTATCACTCAACACACTGATCTTTTCTGATTCTCCAGAATGTAAATATAGCTTTATCTCCATCTCTTTACTCCCTTGTTGCCAAACTATTTAGCTTTTACGCATCCTGTTGGATTTTGTTCAAGGAAAGTGAAGAAACTAAATAACTGCTGAATGACTGTCCACTGAGTAATGAACCTAATTCGCTACAACTTCATTCTGAAGTTAATCTGACTTTTTTCTTTAGAATGCCCTCCAGGCTTTGCTTTAAGAAAACTGATCTCGCTCTCTCTCTCTCTCTCTCCCCCCCTCTCTCTCTCGATAGTTGTAAGATGCCCAGTGCCCACTTCCGGCTCTTGCTCATTGTCCTTGATACTTAGTATATGAGCTATCATTCTGAACAAGAAGATAACTAATATAGGTATTATTATTACTATTTGTATTAAAAAATAAATGTCAATATAAAATATCAATGTTTACATGTAGAAAAAAGTCAAAAGAAATTATGAAGATTTAACTTTCTAATCAAAGGTCAATTCGCCCTGCTGTTTTTATATATGACTTTAGAATGACAAACATTTTTTAAATTGATAATAAAAGTTATTTTGGGGCCTGAAAGTTGTTTATCTACTGTGAGAGTTAGTGATATAAAATTACTTAAATTAAATAGCTTTCAGGATAGTAAGAATAAATATTTAACTATTTCTCTTTGTGATAATTAGAAGAAATTTTTAAAAATTCACTTTTTTAAACATGTGCCTTTTCTGATTCTGAAAAAAAAAATGTATGGGGATGCTTTTTTTAGAGATCTTTTGGAGAAAAAGATACAGTACAATTCCAATAACTACATGCATATTTTATGAAGCTAGAGCCCTGAATTTCCTACATAGTTTTCACTAGTGTGTGCCTCTGAAAATTTTGGGGTTTGTTTGTTTGTTCTGACAGGGTAGAGAAAATATAATGTACAATTACCAGTTAGAGGTAAGTTTGGAGTTACCATTGATTTAACTATCAGAAAAATACAAATGAGCTGTAGAGGATAAACAACCATCAACCCCAAGTGAACTGTTTGGTTCATTAACACACAGATTGTTCACTGCCCTGAAGAGTTCTTTGTTCATCAGTATTTTCCAGAAAACTATAAAGGGTTTCAGAATATGTATAACAACCTTGCAAATAATGTATTGTACCTTTTCATTTGTTGGAAGAAAACAAGAAGAAAAATAAAGTCTGTTTACAAGCTCAATTATTTACTTAGTTTTAAAGTTTTTTTTTTTTTTTATTTTTATTTTTTCTTAGTAGATCAAGTAGATTGCATCTCCGAGATACAGTGATGGGTCAGCATACAAAAGATCAGTAAATGCAATTCTGCAATTCACCATACTCATAAGCTGAAGGGGAAAAAACCCCACATGATCATACATGCGTATGTCAGTAGATACTGAAAAAGCCTTTGAAGCTTAGGGACTTTTGCAGAAAAGGAATATGAGGAACTGGGGTAGCCAGAGGCACCAAGGACACCAGGAGAGCACAGCCCATATAATCAACTAAGCAGTGCTCATATGGGATCACAAGGACTGCCCAGGCAGTTGTGCAACCTGAATGGGTCTTCTCTAGATCTTTCACAGATATGTTATAGATGTGGGTTTGGTGTTTCTGAGGGATTCCTGATAGTGTGGGATTGGTCTCTGACTCTTTGTCTGCTCTTGGGACCCTTTCCTCTAGTAAGGTTGCCTCATCCTGCTGTGATATGACGGTTTGCATTTAGTTTGGTTTTGTCTTGCTGTGCCATGTTAGATTGATGTCCCTGGGAGGCCTGCTCTTTTCTGGGAGACAGAATGGAGTGGATCTGGGGGAGAGAGGAGGTGGGGGAGTACTGTGAGTTTTGGAGGGAGTAGAAGCTGCAGCAGGATGTATTGTATGAGAGGAGAGCAAACTAGTAATTTATAGATTCCTTTCTCATACAGTATATCCAGATTACAGTTCCCCTCCCTCTGTTCCTTCCAGTTCCTCTTCACCTGCCCTCTCAGACCTGTCTGCTTCCTCTCTGCCTCTCATTAGAAAAGAATAGGCTCCTAAAAGTAACTCTCAAATATGACAAAATGCAATATAATAAGATAAAACAAAAACCATCACATCTAGGATGGACAGGGAAGCTAACAGGGAAGAGAGCCCAAGAGCAGGAATGAGAATTAAAGACCCACTGGTTCATATACAGGAGTCCTGTAAAAATACTAAGCAGAAAGCTATAATATATGTAGAGAGAAGCTGTTACAGACCTGTGTCTACCCTGAATTTGCTGCTTCAGTGTCTATGAGCTCCTGTGAGCCTTTCTCAGCTGATTTAGAGGGGCTTCTTCTCCTGTTGTCCTCCTATCCCTGGTTCATACACCCTTCCTTTTCTTTAGTGGGTTCCCTGGCTCTGAAGGGAGGGATTGATGAAGACAACCCACTCTAAGGTCTCTCTCTGTCTCTCACTTTTCTTTTTCTTTCCTCCTCCCTTCCCCTCCTCTTTCCTCCCCTCCCCTCCCCTCCCTTCCCCTCCCCTCCCCTCTCTCTCTCCCTCTCTCTCTGTATGAAGCTGCAGGAGGAAGTTTCTCTGATGATAACTGAGTAAGACACTTGCAGTATCTTATATTCAAATATTAGATTCATATTATTCAAGATAAACAGCCTTAACATCATCCTTATATATTGCCACTTACCAATATTCTAGACATTTAAGATATACCTTATGTTTATTGTTTGTTAGTTGTAGCTTGACCTTATGTATGTTATTCCCTTTCCTCTCCTAGACATTACCTTCTAATTGTTATTATATATAGTCTTATATTAGTTTTAAATTTTTCTTAGTTAGACAAAAGGGGAGACGTAGTAAGATTCAGGGAGGCTTAGAGGAATAGCTTCGGGGTATCAGGACCCTGAATGTGGTATGACCAGACCCCACTGAGGACAAAGGATACACTGATCTTCCTTCCTGTTTTGTTCCTGAATTATCAGAAAGTTGATCAGACTATCCTGCTTGAGAGCAGTTCCACTCTCCAAAAATTATCCTAAGATTCAATGTGGAAATTTAATAAAAGATCCAAAAGTTTCAGAGATATCAGAGGGAATCTAAACACAGTCGGTCTAGGAGGATCAGAGAGAGGTGATTCACACCTTTAATCCCAGCACCCGGGAGTGGTGACCTACACCCTTAATCCAAACTGAATTTGAGGTCATCTTGGTTTACAGAAGGAGTTCCAGGGTCCCAGGCAGGCAGTGATGGAGCCATGTCTTAACTGAGCAGAGAAGAGTATTTAAGGCAGGCATAGAAAGCCAGGCCTAGAGAAGCCAGGCTAAGAAAGTTGGAAGACAGCAGGGTAAGATCTGACTGTGGTGTTTACTTTCTCTAAGATCTCTGACTTTCTCAGAGATCTATCCCTTGTAGCAGTTAGGTTTCTTGGTCCCAGGCGGTCAGAGGTCCAGACTCACAGACCTACAGCCCCAATCTCCTTAGCCACTCGCCACTGAAAGGCCCCAGAAATGATTTAGACACTTATATTAGGTTCATGCTGTTTGGCCTATGGCTCAGGCACATTGCTAGCTAGGTCTTTCATCTTAACTCAACCAATTTTTATTAACCTGTCTGCCATGTGGCCCATGGCTCACCTGAGTTCCTCACATGTTTCTTCTTTGGCAGCTGGCTATGTCTGTCTCTGACTCTGCCCTTCCTTTCCTACCTATTCTGATTCCCCACCTACTTTTTCTATGGTACCTGTCATGGGCCAAAACAGCTCCTTTATTTAAAGATTGATATTCACAGCATACAGAAAGACATTCCCTCATCAATTCCTGAGTTTCATTTATTCGTGCAACAGTTCAATTTGTATCAGTGAGTGTTTATATAACCCCTTAATAAATATATTACAAATAAATAATTCTGTGATAGATACTGATCTATCAGTATAGCAGAATATTGTCAGGAGTCATTTTATTGTTACTTTAAAAAAATATATCAGAAGTATTTGTTTTTGCCCTAGGTTCCTGGCTTTCTAGTCTCTATCTTGTTTACCCAATCAGTATAAGGTATGGGTTCTACTTCATGGAGTAGGCCTTAAGTCAAACCAGACATTATTTGGCCTCTCCCACAAGTTCTGTGCCACCACTGCCCTAGTAGATCATTTAGTCAGGACAGGTTTTAGGTCAAAGGTTTTGTGGCTGGGTTTGTGTTTGTGTTTCTCTTTTGGTAGCCAGCAGAGTATCTTCCCTCACCAAAGACATCAGAAAATAAGATGGAGGGTTCCATATAGGTGCAAGCTCTACTTTTCCATGTTCAGTGAATTGTGTAAGTGTTGTCCTCAGCAGTGGGCCCCCACTATCATTTTGCAGAGAACAACCCACTTGGTATCAGGCTGGGGAATTTCCATGAACACCCTTGGCCAACAACTCAGTTGAATGCAATTTAGTCCTGGAACTGGGAGCTCTTTGGTGACAAGAGTTATCCAGTTGAGGCTCTGTCTCCCCAATTATTGGGAACCTTATTAAGATTACCTTCATATGTCTTAATTTTCCATTCCATTAGCTTTCAATAGCACTTATCAACTGCCCCTCAATTCCAGCTGTCTCTCACAGAACTCCCTTCCTCAAGTCTATCTTCCCTCCTCCTCTCCACTCAATTCTCTCATCCCTCCTCCCACAGTCCACTCATAAAATCTATTCTACTTCCCCTCCCAGGGAGATCCATATGTCCCCATGTAGCCAAATCTAATTATTTAAAAGGCTGAGGCAGGTGTGGAGAGATATAATTCAGTTTGTGAAACATTTGGAATTTATAATTAATTCATTGTGAATCTTTCAAACTATCAAATATTGAGCTATGTGAAAATTATTTAGAAAAATGTGAATATGCTTGGTCATTTTTCAACAAAAGTAAAGGATTGTGAATTGTTATGCATAGTTTGTTACTGCAAAAACAAAAACAAAAACATCCCTAAGAATAACACCCCCTGCTCTGGTACTGTATAGGTTATTCCTTGAAGGAAAAAAAAAAAATGTGAGCCCAATGTTTATTTATTTTTAAGCAATTGCTTTATAAGTGAGAGAGATTCTTGTTTTATAACCTGAGCTCTTTTCTCTATCTAGATTAGTGGTTCTCAACTTTTCACAGGGACTGCTCACCTAAGACCATGGGAAACCACAGATCTTTATATTACAATTCATAACTCGCAAAATTACAGTTATGAAATAGCAACAAAAATGATTTTATGGTTAGGGGTCACTGCAACACGAGGAACAGTATTAAAGAATCACAGAATTAGAAAGGTTGAGGACCATTGCCTTAGGCGATAAGGGAAAAAAACGTTGTTGAGATCTGGGGATTTTTCCCACTGATTTTGTTTTCTTTCATGTCTACTGTTTTTGAATAATTATAAATGTGAAACTAAATTCTCAAAGAAGAACTGATTACATCTCAGAATAAAAATGTTATTGTACCTCACTTCTCCCTGTCCTTACAATTTAAAAATTGTTTTGAAAGTAAACGAACAAATAGAATAAGCACTCTGTTTTTCTGCGGTGTGGACAGATGGGTTTCTGTTCTTTGCTCCTGGTTAGGGATTTGTTTTCTCTTTAGGATCCTCATTTCTGCCAACACTCAGTCTGGGCTCCACCCAAGTCTTTGCTTCCCTGAAATGTCGTTTACCATTTCAGGTCTTTGTTATTTCCTAGGCTCCTGTTCTTGAAGAGTGTTCCTAGAGACCCCTCTGTTGACTCAGAAACTGCAATGTTTGTCAGTTTTATCTTCAGTGAGGAACAAGGCTTCCTATTTGAGATCTGAAAGTGAAAAATTGAGAAAATGGGAGCATAATGAGGCTGATGGCAATGTCCTTGTTTATTGAATCTCACTGTAAGTCAGGTGCTATTGATTTTATAAAGATGTATTTCTCAAACTGTGCTGTGGTGGCACACACCTTTAGTCTCCTCACTCAGGAGACAGAGGCCGGCAGATTTCCGAGCTTGAGATCAGCTTGGTCTACAGATGAGTTCCCGGACAGCCAGGGATATATAGAGAAATCTTGTCTTGAAAATAAAGCAACCAACCAACCAAACAAAGAGAACATGGAATTTTCTAGAACTGGAGTTAGAAACTACAGTGAGCTGCCATGAGGGTGTTGGGATCAGAATCTAGGTTCTCTACAAGAGCAGCAGCTCTTGAACTCAGAGCTCTCTCTCTAACCCACACTCTGGTCCTGTGTGTTGTATAATAGTCATGTTCTATAGATGAAATTTCTTAGGCTAGGACTTTTTAGAGTTAAGATTCGAGCACAAGAAATGCAGTTTCTGGTATCTCTTTTTAACTATGAAGATATAGAATAAATATTTAATGTGCTGTAAGCGTCTGAGCCAATGTTCTTTTCTCTTCTTTGTTCTTGCTGCTGAAAAATCTTAAGCAATTACCATTTACTAAAAGCAAAAAGCGATCACTTTCCCAGAACCTTCTTAAGTCTGACAGCATATTTCAGTGTGTGAATAGCACATGCCTCTGTAAATAGTGCCGAGTTTTACTACATACACCAGCTCACCTGGCTTTGCTAGATCGAACACATGAGTATAGTTTGCACTTGAAATTAGCCTCCTTTAGGAGACAGGGTGCTTGTGTCCTGCCAGCTCTGTGTCATCTGTGTGCTTTAATCTTTTCAGAGCAACTCTATGAAACGCAAGGATTGAGTTCATGACCTGTTGGGGGCTACCAGTGGTTGCAGCTCTAAAGGCCCACCTCTTTTCTGGTCATGAATGTATTTTTTAATTCTTTTATCATATAAATACTTTCATTGATTTACAATTTATAACTATTTGGCAGGGATAAATGAAATATTTTTTTCCTTTTAATAAAACACATAGTATTATTCCCACTTAATAAGAATACCTATAATTATAAAATATATGTTTCTCTAAAATTAAATCTTTGGATTTATTTCACATTAATTTTTTTTCCAGATAAGAATTCTAAGGAAATCTAGCTCGATGGCTCAGGATGCTTGCTGCACATGGTGAGCCCCTGTTTGAATCTCCAGAACGCATGTATAAAAGCCAGACATGACAAATGCATGTCCCTAATTCTTTTGCTCTTATGGAAAACCAAGAGCATGACAGGAGAATCCCTAGAAGCTGTGAACTGATTGTCCTAGCATACAAAGCATCAACAACTAAAGAGACTGCCTGCTCCAAAGTAGGAAGCAAGGGCAGGCACATACACATCTCCTATCCCATGGGAAGGTGTGTGGAGCAGATGGAGAGAAGGGGCAAAGAGAACTGAGGGAAAAGAACCGTGTTTTCAAAGAGACAGAAGACATCACTGAAATTATTCTCTCTGGCCCTTCAACATTGCTAGAATAGTTTTTCGGGAAAGTACGAACAAATGACTTTGGGCAAAGGGAGCAGTGGTTGTGTCTGGATGTCACTTGCTTGGGGTATACTGATATAATACACAGTCACTGATTGCTTACAACTCTAGTGTTCAGATCATAACTACCCCAGAACAAATGAAAGGATCTGGCAGTTCAGGCCTTTTCTGATGATTATAATTTCAGCATGAGAAAGTATTTGAGGGGGTGGTAAAGAATGTCATCTGAACCTAAGGAAAGGAGATTCTTTTAGAGTTCAAATTAAATTTCTGGGTTTTCTATCAATGATACGAAACTAGAAAAGGTTGTGTTTGCTTCAAACTTAATTTTTAATCTAAATTAACATCTTGATAATTTCTTTTGTATTTTTTAAAACACAGAGAAGATTTTGTTCAAATTATAGTGTAGAAAGCAATGCTCAATTGACTTGCAACAAAAAGTCTCATCCATTGACTCAGACATGAAAAATTTATCTACTTGTATGACAATTCTTTCTTTATTACTTCATGTGACTGTAGCCAGTTGCCTTATATTCATTATATATTCAGCCAAAGAAAAGATCACTGTGTCTGTTCTACATAGAGTCACCTCATCTAGCAAGCTACCCTGAACATACTCTTCTCTTGTTAGAAGATAAGTTCTGAAGAATCATGCAGAGTCTCTTGAGGTCTAGGCTAGTAACTGACACAATGCAAATTTCACTGAATTCTGTTAATCCGAGCAAATGTCAAAGGCCAAGAAAATAATCACTACTACTTCATAGAAGAAGCTCCAGAGTTAACTGCTAAAACGGTGGTGGATACTATAACAATTTCATTATCAACTTGCTTTAATCTCTATAAATTCAGTCTGTAGGTGTATATGGACGCTCTTCTACAGTGTAAACCCAGTAGTATGTAAAATGTATATATATTCAGCATGTGTCTGTGTCTATGTTTTATAAATAAATATACATTAATCATTATGAGAAACCTTTTTAATCCACAGGTCCCATATCCAGGGACTCAACCAAATGTCAACAGAAGATATTTGATAAAAAATAATAATCTCTACTAGACATGTACAGATCTGTCTTGCTATTTCAAAAACAGTAGAGTAAAACAACTGTCTGCATTGTATTCACACTCTCTCCATATTGTAAATAATGTAAAGATTATTTAAACTATATAGAAAGATATAAGCATGTTATATACAAATACCAATAACAAATCCCCCATATTTACCAAGACTATACATTAAATAAAATATAAACATGCAATGTGAAGCATAATAAAGAATATGTGCGTATATAATGTACTTTTCACAATGCTGGAACAAAATACCTGATTAATGTAAGAAGTCAACAGATATCTGAGAAGATACAAATACTCACAAATACAAAATGAAGCAACACTATTGCCTTGTCATCATCTCCCAGGGAGAGATGTGGAAAGTTCCAGACCAGGTCCCCAAACAGAAACATCAGGAAACCTCCTTCTACATCCAAGAGAGCAGGCGACTCTCTCCCTTGTCCCTTTTAGCAGGTCACTTAGGCAGGCAAGAAGCACTTCTCAGGCCACATAGCCCAAAGGACATGGTGGAGCAAATCTTCAACTACACCAGACCAAAGCAAGTTACAGATGAGAAGATTTATTTGGGCTCAAAGTTCAAGAAAAGAGTTGAGCTGGTAGGAAGCCATGGTGGCAGGGGCTTGAGACAGCTGTTCAGCGTGCAGCCAGAGCAAAGAGTGCAGCTTGACTTCACTTCTTTTTGATTTTTCTAATAATTTTACAATTAATTCTTCGAGAATTTCATCAACATATTTAAAAAAATTCACCCCCGTCAGGCCTCCCCTTTCCTTCTTCCTACCCCTTCTGTACTTTCCTGCCTTGCTTTGAGATTTCTTCTTTTTTCTCTTTTGTCTTCTTTCACAATCAACACAGTGATTTCCAACTGGTCCATGTTCAGAGAACCAAACTTAATGTAATTTCCCCACTCCCAGTGGGTCTTCTCAAAGAAAGTGTAGAAAGGAGTAGCAGGACAGAGACACGTGTGAACTCAAAGACCGACATAAGCACCAGACAAACAGATGTGAGCCTAGGGGGCATGGAGGGGTGGATATGCCGTCCCTGTATCAGCGAAGAAGCTCTTAGTATTTGAAGGCTGCTGAGAGAGAAGACAGACGGTTGTACCTTTTAATGGTGTGGCCCCACCAAGTAAGCAGGGAAGACCCTAATCCAAAGACTGACTTGCTTGTTTTCATTCAGTATGGGAGCCCAGTCCATGGAACAATGATGCCAACATTCACTTAGGGTTAGTCTTTTTACCTTAGAGTCTATACATCCCTTTGCAGATATGCACATAGGTCTATTTCCATGGTGAGATCAGATCCCATCAAGTTTACAGTAGTAACCATCACAGCATACTCTCGTATTTGTTAGTTTTTTACAAATAAGTATATACATAATTTATGAATCAAAATCAAGAAACTTAACATTATCTACCTATTTTACACTTTATCATAACTTTCTTCTTTTCTTAAATGCTTAAAATACTATTCTATTAACATATACTTATTAGCATCTATATATTTTGGTGAACTGTAACATTTTTAAAAAATGTATGAGCCATTTTTCCAAACATATTTTTATTAATTATTTGAAATTTTTGTGGTTATATATTCTATATATAATAAAACCAGTCTGAAACATCAGAGAATAGATACACCCACAGTCAAGCCAGGAGGGTCAGAGACTGTTAATTCACGCTTTTAATCCCAGCATGGGGAAAGACCAGGAGTGGTGACCTATGTCTTTAATCCCATAACTCTAATTCACAGAAACAAATTTTGACACAATAAACCCATGTCACACTTCACTTCTCACTTGTTCCAGGTCCAGACTTCCACCCATGTGCCCCCCACCACCAAAAAAATATACAGTCCAAACCACCCTTGTCTTGCCCATATACTCACTGCAGCATGGCCAAACTCCCAGTGGTCAGCTCCTTAAAGACAACTGAGTGGTTGGTGTCACCTCTCCCCAACCCACCAGAAGCCATTAACTATGAAGAGCTACACTTCAGCATCTTTATCACAATTTTAAAGAACTCTCTTCAATAGATTCCTGTCTAGACCATTGTGGTATTTTTGTGTGTGTGTGTGGGGGGGGGTGGTACTGCTGCTGCCAAAGACCATGTTGATATCTGTGATCAGGGTTACCATGGTCATGCTGATGTTCAGCTGCTACTGGCTGCCATGTGCAAGGATGCTTCTTTGCAGTGATATTGATGATTACAGACTCACAATTGATAATTGAAGATAGCAAAAGCAACTGTGATAACCATCATTATTCTCTTCCCTCAGGCTTTTTCTTTTAAAATCTGAGTTTAATTATCTGCATAGGTTAGCCTATAATTCTTAGATGAATGATCCATCTGTCTCAGTCTTTACAGTAACTGGGTATACATCTTTCAACACTGTGCCCACCTATTCAGTTCAAGAACACATGTCTACGCCACTTAAATTATATATTAGAGCTTCACAAAAGATGAAGAGCAATACAATTTTTCCAAAGTAGATTTATTTTATATGAGTGATGGAGAATAAAAGCAATACTCATTTCAAAAAGTTAATATGAAATAAGTTTAAAGTGTAATATATAAGATATCAAACAAATATTAAACAATGGATTCCTTTGTATTTTGTGCAATAACAAAACCAAACTGGACTCTGCATCTGGGAGAGGGTAAAAAAAGAGGATTTAAATAATTCACTTTCATTGGGAAGGGTATGGTGTGTGCGTGCGTGCATGCGTGCGTGCGTGCGTGCGTGCGTGCGTGCGTGCGTGCGTGTGTGTGTGTGTGTGTGTGTGTGTGTGTGTGTGTGTGTGTGTGTGCAATTCTTGTTTAAAGTATATATACTGAAGAAGTTTTGAATATAAGACTTAAAAATACACAAATGTCACACTGCATCATTTTTAACAGTAACTAAGCTGGAAATATTCAGACTGTCCATCAGCTCGACAATAGTGGAATACATAATAACATCTACAAAATGAAATGTTCTTTAGCATTGAAAATGACTGTGTTTTGTAGTGCCTTTCTTTGAGCTAGAATGCCTTTTTCTTTGGACCATTCAGTTCATCATCTCTTTTTCCAAACCACTTATTAGTGAAACTGACACTACTTATTTATCATGTCATCCTGTGTCCCCAAGGACAGTGCTTTTACTCATTCTTCATGCCGTGCACTCTGATGACCTGCTCTCTCAGTAAAATCATGTTCCCTGTGAACATTCCTTACCTTTAAGTCTCAAATGGCACAAAACAGGTACTCAACTTCCTCCTCCATCTCCTTTTGCTTTTCCACCTCCTCTCGCTTCCCTACTTCTTCTTTTGTGGTGAATGACTGAGTGAGCTTCTTTCCCCAAAACTGACTGAGGCAGTCTTGGGAAAGTCCATAACCTTCTTGAGCCTGGGTTTCCTCATCTATATAGTAATTCCTGCTCTGGGTATGTGTCACAACACTCCATAGTGAGAGAGATTAAGTGTGTGTCACAATACTCCATAGTGATGAGAGATTGGGCAGAGTTGAATCCTCTCCTAACAAATGACTGGGTTTTAATCTTAGGAAAGTCATGTAACCTTTTTTAAGCTGTCCTCATCCATACCAGTTCTTCTTCAGAACATTTGTTACACTTAATTCATGCTTTTCTTGAGACTTTAATTGCAAGAGAACTTGTATTATTCAACAATTCATTAAAAATGTAGGGAACAACTCAATCATTTTAACGGAAATTGAAGATAATAATAAGGGGGACAAAAAGGGAGAAAAAGAAAAATGGAAGAGAACAGTTAGCTTTTTCTAATCTCAAGATACCTGTCAGAACTGTGCCAAGTATTT
This sequence comes from Phyllotis vaccarum, assembly GCA_033318265.1. Classification (NCBI taxonomy): domain Eukaryota; kingdom Metazoa; phylum Chordata; class Mammalia; order Rodentia; family Cricetidae; genus Phyllotis; species Phyllotis vaccarum. The sequence goes on from JARWLC010000007.1 coordinate 53,659,606, forward strand.
TCATAGGCTGCCACTGTGGGTCATTAAGAAACACCTCCAAAAACCTGTGTGCAATGAAGTCAGGGAGGGTCCTGTAGGGAAGAAAGAAGATGGGATATGGAGGATAAAGAACCTCAGAAAGACAGCTTTAACAGTGTCCTGCAGGTAGATGTTGTGCCTTGCCATAGCTTTTCTCAATACTTCACAAAGAACATGGGATTCAAATGTCTTCTATTGGGTTTGGATTGAGAATTAAATAAGAATTTTTATAAGAGTCTCCAGTTGATGCTGTCCCATAGTACTTATTTATTGAAAAATAATTAGTTGAAATTAAAAAGATGTTTTATCAAAACAATGACAATTTCAACAGATAAAAAGAAGATAAAGAAAAGCAGATGGGGTGAGATTAAGGCAAAGATGGATGAAAACTGAACAATTTAGCTTCTGGGAGATTCCATACAAACTTATGAGAAGGAAAATATCATTCCGTTAAAATGTGACTTACTTTCTCTTTTAGTTTAGATTTTATTACAGGGTCAGTGGGAAAATTTTAATAATATTCTGAGTGTGAGATTAAATAAAATGGGACTGACTTTACTGGGACTGACTGCATGTCAGTGGTATGTAGGCCTGATTATGGGAAAGACTCCAGGCAATGAGGCCAGTCCCTACTGGGTGCCTGGCACTTAACTATATTTGCTGAATTAATTGAATATTAAAGATGCATTTGCATTTTGTTAGGTGCAGTATCACCATTATAATTAGTGTCTGGAGACCTTGTGTTCATAATAACACTTTACTTACTCTTTCCATTGCTAATGCATGGAACAGAAATAAAGGATATGGACATTTTCTAGTAACTTTCAGGATACACCATATCCTTTCTGCCTCATTTGAAATGGAGAAATTTAAATTCAAATTTAAAAGATAGAGATGATTGTATTGTCATTAAACAAAATGTCTCTTGAGGCTGAAGGTGTGATGGGATAAAAATATCAATTTGTCAGCAATGTGGCATGAACCACCTTAAACTTTTAGGTAATTTTTTTCTAAGCTCATGGCTTTTGGAAATATTAGCAGACTTGATGTCTGAAGTGATCTTTTGTTGACACTTGTGCCCTAGTGGAACTGGCATCCCAATTTGTGAACAGGCACCCAGCCAACTTGCAAATGGATATGAGCACAGGCAGCAGTCTCTACAGCTGACATGCACTGATTCTGCAGAATGTCAGGCTAGTAAAGTTGAAATGGCCGTCTGTCCCTAGCTTCTGTGCTTGCCACCAAGGAGTGGGCTGTTGTGAGTCCAGCTTTCAGCTCAATTAATTCCAAAACTAAAAATTACCTTCTGTGGTATATTGCTGCAAATAAATATGCCTGGGTAATCAGAGTAGGTATACCACAAAAGAAAATAGCAGAGACTTCTTTTTGTGGCTGTAATTATAGAAATACTAACATCCAGGCCCTATACTAAATAATTGCAAGCTTCATTTTTAATATTCTCTTCTAGAATGAGTAAGATTCTAGGGAATGGATGAATTTCCCATTGTTTGCCACAAGGACAACAAAGTCTCATATACTACCATTTTACTATAGAGATTTTAAAGCTATTATTCAATAGAAGAAATTACTGAAAAATTCCCAGACTACTTATCTCTTTTATTGACTTTTGAAGTCTAGTTACTTATGGTTTCTGAGGTGGCTCTCAAATTTGGTCTTTTGGAGTACTTTCTAAGGGACCCATAAAATCCTAGTTATATGCTATATAGTATTGGTGCCAATAGGTCCAATATTCCCTTGCTCATAATTTTTTTCTGGATAGTCTCCCTTCTGCTTTAGACATCTAGATATCCAAGATCTTTTGACTTCACAAAGATGGGTATTTTTAGTTTTCTATAAAGACAAAAACAAAACCCTGCCCCAACTCTTGTTTGGTGATTTTTTTCCTTACAACTTAAAGAATTATCACATCATGAATGAGCTATCATTTCTCCTTATCAATAAGTTCCTCTGGTTTAAGTCTAGTCTTTGTTAAAATCCATAGCTTTCCTTCACTTGTAGAAACAAAAGTGAAATCCCTTCTCCAATGTAGCTTATATCCTGGTTTTCATTCCTAGGTCCACACATCTTTGAAGTTGACAAGCTGATTTAGCTCAGTCTTTTTTTTCTGTATTCCAATGCCCTTCAGTAGCTGTTGTTTCTTTCTAATTAGCACTGAGAAAATTCAAAGTTAATAAAGAAGTATGTAGTCTATTTCTGGAGTCTTTGATACTCTTTTCTTATTTAGCATATCCTTCAGAGTTCAACTTGATCTCTCTATGACAGCGTGCCCTGTAGGATTGTGTGGTATACCTGTAATATGCTTTATATTATAATAAGCAAGATATTGTTTTATTTTACTAGAAGCATATGCTGGAGCATTGTCAGTCTTTATTTGTACAGGTATTCTAATAATTGTCATAACTTCTATCAAATGTGTGGTTACAGAATCAGCTATTTCTGATCTGAAATCAGTTGCCCATTGAAATCCTGAAACCGTATCTATTGTGTGGTGTACATATTTTAATTTTTCAACTTCTGTAAAATGAAAAACATTCATCTGCCAAACTTCATTTCTTTTCCTTTAGGATTACTTCCTGCCCATGATGGAGTTTGGTTATAGAAAAAACAGGCAGGACATCTTTATAATTTCTTTGGCCTGTTGCCAAGTGGAGAAATATTTTTTAAAACCTTTGCTATTGACATAACTTTGTTTATGAAAAGCTGAGGCTTCTAGCATATTTCCTGTTAATGATTTATCAATTTCATCATTACTCATAGAGGACTTGGCAGACCAATATGGGATTGAATGTGTGTTATATAGAAGGGATGATTCCTATTCCTCATTATTTCTTGTAACAGAATAAGTAATGAAGTTAGTTCTGACTCACAGAAATAAAGTCAGCAATTTTAATATGTAAAACAACTCTTTCTGCATACTGAGAGTCAGTGACTATATTAAGAGGTTCCATAAAATTTATTAATACCGTCATGACAGCACGTAATTTTGACTACGTGTATGTTTATCAGGGCTTTGAACCACTTTAGTTATTTTCTGATTTGTAACCTGCTTTTCCTAATTTGTTTGCATCAGTATAAAATGTAGGGGCTTCAGAAATTTGTGTGTCCTGTACAACACAGGGAAGATCCACTTAATTCCTTTTATAAATTGAATTTTGCTTTGGGGATATTTGTTGTTAATCTTTCCCCAAAAAAATACTACAAGCTCTTTGGCTAGGTTCACTTTCTGCCCATAATTGGTCAATTTCCTCAATAGTTAAGGTACAAAAATTTCTGCTGGGTCCATTCCTGTCAATTGATGAAGTCTTAATTTTCCTTTAAAAGCCAAAAATCTTTCCCACATATGTTTTTAGTTTCTTACTTGTTTTATGTGGTATAAAAGACATTACAGGAGGCAGATGTGGATCGTGTGGATCTAGACTTTACTTGCATTCTGGTTATTTTACCCTCTAAGCATTCTCCTACAGGAATTTTAATGCAAAGAGAAAATATATATTTTGATGGTGTTATATTGTATATTTAATAAAATCAGCCTGGAATTTCAAAGAACTAAATCACCCACAGTCAAGCCATGGAGGTCAGAGAGTGGTGACCCACACCTTTAATCCCATCACTCAAGAGACAGAGATCTTTCTGGATTTCTGTGACTTCAAGGCCCAATAGCCAAGCAGTAGTAGCTCATACCTTTGATCCTAACTTTAGTACTATGATACAGAGTTGAACCAGGAAGTAAAACAGCTGGGCAGGGAAGATATCATTCATTCTGAGGCCCCTTGAAGACAGCACTTACCCTGTTTAGCCTAAGAAGCTGGCTGGGTAAGAATTAATTGTGTTCTCTTTTCTCTTTCTGATATTCCAGCTTTTTCCCAATATCTGGCTCCGGGTTTTCATTATATGCTAACTAGAGTTTGTGCAATAGTATAGTTAATTGATATGACATCTAGAGATCCACAGATCAGTATCTATCCCTGTTTATATGCATACCACATCATAAACATACTAAAGGTCCATCAAGGCTTTTGAAATCAGTGAATGGATCCTTTTGGAAGGCTCTTATTGGAGGATTTTGAACGAACACAGTGAAAAGGAAGGTAAATTTAAAAAAAAAAAGTTACTCAGTGAACTGCTAAGCTGCACCTAATACACACAAAGTATTACGAGTTCATCTTTTAATTGTCAGATCGGACAGTTCTCTTTGTTCAGCAGGCCTTCCTAAGCCCTCAAATCTGTGTTATCTGCCTCCAAGTGCTTCTCTTATGGCACCTACAACTCATTGAGTATTACTGTTCATAATTGTCTCCTCCTGGATTGCAATAATCATGAATACAGAGAGTGACTTGTTCACCAACTTAGGTCAAAAGCCTATGATATTGTCGACATCTTAGTAACATCTCTTTAATGGGTTGCTTAGGTAAATCTTTGCCATGATTTCATAAGAAATCACTACATTGAAATTTAGATGAGAAAAAACAGATTTAGAGTCTGAGAAGATGATGCTGTGGTTAAAGCATGTATCAATCAAACATGAGGCCTGGAGTTTCAGTCCTTGGTATTCACTCAAATTCTAGAAAATCATGGTAGCCTTTCTGTAATTCCAGCACTTAGAAGGTCGATACAGGAGATTCCTGGAGCAAGTTGGATAGCTAGACTACTGTTTCAGTGAATTCTGAGAGACCCTATCCCAATAAAAAGGTGGAAAATAATTGAGGGAGACTCATGAGGTTAACCTTGGGCTTCCACACACATACACACACCCATATGCAACATACATGAAAAGATACACATATGCATACATATCATACATAGAGACAAATGCAGAAAAAATATAGATTCATATGGGTTTTAACAGTTGCCAATGTCAAAGAACTTATGAAAAGCAGAACCTGAATTGATATTCAGGTCTAACCTAAACTCTTCTGCATAGATCTGCTGTTAGCCCACACTGATGGTTGGCTGCCTCAAGCTTCAGAAAGTTCCTGAAATGAAAAAAAAATTGTCCTTAGAGATATATTCAGGGAAAGCCACAGATCTGCCACCTAAGATGAAGAAGCTTTTGGTTTTATGTTGACCATGTTAATGCTATAATGTTGATCCTGTTCCATGAAACTGCATCCCCAAAGCTTTATGTTTATTTTCAATATTTCATTTATAAAAATAAACTCAGTGCCTGGACAGCTGGGAATATAGGCAAACAATGAGATATCATACATTTCAATTTCAGCATGAGCCAGAGGGACTCTATCAAATCAGGCAAAAGCCTGACTGGGAGAGAAAGGATAAATTTTTATCAAGAGAATATATTAAAAACAGATGGAATTGGGAAAGAGGTACAAGCACAAATCACATGCACAGTACCTCTACCGCCTCTAACTATGTTGTGGAAAGTCAGACTAGTGCTTCCTAAAGCCAACCTGAAGGTAAAGTGCAGGAGAATGGGCAGACACCCTGGGGCGATGTGAGGTTTGTCAGCTACATCTTTCTCCAGTGCTCTCCACAGCAGCATCAGGCTTTTGGGAGGCAGAACCAAAGTTTCAGAATCTGTTTGTTAGCCTAATAGAAAATAGGAGATAAAGAACTAGCAAGGGAGAAACAGAATGCCCTCTGGCTAATGTTTCCCACAGCTGAAGAAACAGCAAGAAAAAGTTTAAATTTATGTATTCTGCACATAAGCTCTAGAGATTTTAGAAAAGCATCCATTGCTCCATTTTATAAAGATGCCCCAGGGGAAAAATCTCTGAAAACTATATTAAGATGAAGAACATAGGAATAAGTAAGACAATTATAAACAATCATTTTGGTGAAAGAAACATCAGAAGACACATTACTGAATGTTATTCAAATCCTTTGACTTTTCCCTTTTAACGGTCCTTTATACTCCTTTCTACCTCTAAATTACGTTCAGGATGTTTGTTCATTAAACTCCTTAGTTGATGTCAGATCAGATTGAAAACAGCTTCAAATGTGCCCCTTATTTTCAGGTTTTGCTTCTAAGATTCGTGCTGAGGAAAAAAATCCAGAACAATCATAGATTTCCTTTCTTTCTGTAACGTCCTCCCTTCATTAACATCTGCTCCATGCAGTCAGTGTTAGGGTTGGGAAGGAGCAGTAGGGACCACAGCCCTCTGAGTTCATAAGTAACAACACTACACATTCCCAAAGAGTACAATACCTTCTCAGCAGACTTTTATCTTAAAATGCTTCTGGATCTAAAACAATGAGCAAACCTCAGCAAAGGGTTCAGAGTGGAGGGGTCAGCCTTCACCTTTGGTAACCACTCCAAAAGATCAGTTTTGTCAGAGCTTGGGTAGATCCTGTCTTTAATTGTGATTTTTGTTTGGCCTTTTGTGCCTGATCAAAAAACAAAACAAAACAGTTTCCACTCAAAAATCAACAATAGAAAAATCTTTCTCCCTACTTCTAACACATAGTCAGAACACACACTCCTGGTATTATATTCTACATAAATAATATGAATATATATATATATATATAAAACATGCTTAATTGACCACAGTAGAAACAGGTATATTTATGTTAAAATAGAAATATGATTCATAGGTTTCATTGTGTTCATAAAAAGAAGGCATTGAAGAAACTAGGTGTGGCCTATGCGGACATTCAACATTTCCTTCTCAATTTTACTAGAAATATAAATTATGCTATAAAAGAGAATATGGCTTATAAATAAATGAACAAGGTCTGCAGTCTGCAGATTGCTTGCTTCCTACATTTTCCCTGGTCCCTTAAGTGTTTTATTCTGGGTCCAAAGCTGCTTAGCTAACTGAAATCCCAAGCTGATACCCACAGGTAGGAAAATCTATTAGTTCACATGTGAATAAATAGAAATCTCAATCCCTTAGTGCTTAGAGCTACCTTTAGGTAATAATTTTTTGGAAAAGAAAAGAAAGTAAAAACAAAAAAATGGTTGGGTCTTGTTTGAGGAACATAGACTCTGAATGTTTCTATCTTAACTCTTATAGGAAGCATAGATTCCCTGAGGCCAGCATTTAGAATGATTTTTCTACTCTCTGCAGTTTGCAAGTAGAATACATTTTATGTACAATTAAAGGAAAATACAAATACAAACACATATATATGTTCACAAAAGGATTATACTTTGCTGTTATAATTATAAAGGAAAAGCAAAAAGAAATAAGATATTTTGTTTCTTAACAAAAATAAGCTGCTAAAACTTGGGACTAATATTTAATAGAACAGTGGCCAAAATGACAATAGCAACAACAATATAGCTCGTTCTTGTGTTATTTTGTGTTCAGGAAATAAGTACATCAGTGTTACTGAGCAATGTAAAATGGCTTTAGCTGTATCTCTTGAGGAGTGAGAGCAACTGGCTAAAAATAAAGATTTAAACTAAGTCAGCTAACCCGTTGGTATGTAGTTACCTGTTCATGCCTATGGACTGGATAAGCCAGAGATTTAAATTTTCTAACACACAGCAGTACATTCTTCAGGAGTATCATGAGCTCATATTAAAATATATACTTCTAAAAGAAATCTGCCATGAAGCAGGAACCCATAGCATATTAAATTTATAGAATACACAGAGTTAATAAATCATTTTTATTAAGGCTGGATCTCTTCTTTTCTTTGACACAGTTATATATGCATGCAGCCAAGTATCATAAACCCAATATTTGAATGCATATAGATAAAAATAAAAATATTCATTTATTAATAAAAATTGTTTCCTAAGGCTTATTCATTTGGGGATTTGCTCAGTGTCAATTTTATTCTTTTGAAAAGAATATTAACAGGCAAGGTCTTTGCCAGGCAAAGATGCTTTCTTCATCTCCCTGCTTTGCCTCACTCAGCTGGAAAACTACCTCCATTCTCTACTCTATTTGGGTTGACAAGACCTCCTGATCCTGTGACTAAATAAAAGGCTAGAAAGGTTCCTGTTTACCTTGTACCTAATCAGCCATTTTAAACACATTTGTATTCGTAGTGCTGCTCTGTGTTACATAGTCTGTGTCCCATGCACTGTCTCTAATGCCTGCTTGGAGATGTCATACAGATGGATCCCCTGGAACCCAGTTACCTGAGCATCAGTCTCACACACTGGATGCCTGCAGAACACAGTCTGCCCTAGTGCAATGAAATTATGCATTACACAGGCTCTTCATGTTTTCATTTTCAGCCAGACAGGAGGAAAGGACTACAGTAGCACACATAACTATGCACAGGAAGTAGAACATGATAAACAGAAAAAAAAAAGCATAAACATGCTTTGGATAATTATGTACTGACTAAGAATGGAAGATCTCTTTTGTCTCCAACATTTCATTGTGTATTCTTAGAAAAGGCATTTGAGTTCAGGGTTTTGTTTGTTTGTTTGTTTGGCTGTTGTAATTTTATATATTCATACTATGTATTGATGGCATAATACAGCTTCCCAATAATGTGTATACATGCACATTTACCTGAAATCACTCCTTAACATAAAAAAAATCCCCACAAAGTGACACTATGAGGCAAAGACTATCAAAGAAACACTATACAATTTTGTATGGTGTACAAATAATTGATGTTTACCATGTTATGGGATGTAGGCCATGATTATTGGGGCTCCAAAAAAGAGAAAGTCTGCCTGCATCAGTGTTTTAAATGAGATCATATGAAATGCTATTTGGAGGAGAGAGCGTCTGCGTTTCCAACTCCAGGTCTGCTACAGTCATTGTATAGCATCAGCAAGGTATATATCCGCTTGTGCTTCAGTTTTCTCTTCTGGGAAAGGGGAATTACAAATGTCCCTGCTCGTTAAAGCTATTGGAAGTGCTAAACCCATTTCTGTGAATAACTTGCTCATCAAGGCTCCCAGGCCTGGAGTGGGCTACTGCTTTGCAACTCTGAAAGCTGTGAACCATCTCAGACTGTGCTTTCTAGCAGTGGCTTCATGGCCCTAGTCCACTACATGAAAGCAGAAAATGAGTTTACTCTTGTATGTATGGACCTATAGATGTAGCAGGCACCTGTCTTCAAGGGGATTGTAATCAGAGAAGAAAAAAAAATTAGGGACTACCAAAAACAAAACCTAACCACCTAAGTCTCAAACCAGGTGCATATCTAAGTAGTAATCAAAGTCTCATAAAACACTAGAGGCTTTATAATGAAAACTAAAGCAAAATAATATAGAACTAGAAGGGAGCATTAGGATCGACACGGCTTATCTTCAGTTTTCCTTACCTCACAATAACTCCTTTATTCTGCTATGCAGAACACCATTTCTCTTAATAGGCATTACATCGCCACTAGTTCCTGCTGTTTTGCTTTCTGATTAATAACCAAATGGTATCAGTGTATATACTTTTCATCTTGGTTAAACCTCTGTGGACCACAAGTTACTACCCTCTGATGCTGTTTTTATATCAGATATTCTAGGTATCATAATAAACAAAATTAAGAGTAATATATGTTCATTCTTAAAATAAGCAAAACTCAGTTATAAAATTTTAGATGCCTTTGAGTGTACCTCAGAGAATGTGACATCAGCAGTTATATAATTTTGTTGCTGATGTTTAGTCTGTGACAAACTCCCAGCCATAGTTTGCTCTGGATGTCGGAAAATGAACCTTATGAATTTTAATGCTTTTTACTTCTGACATTGATTTATGTTTTGTACAGCTGTACTTTTCTATACACTGATATAAATAAACAGCATCCTTAATAGAACATTGCAAGGATGCCTTGTTCCAAAGTGTTTTTGTTTTTTTAAGCATCAACTGGAGGTTGTTTAAGTAATAATATTCAGTGTGTGCACACTAATCACAACAATTTAAAGTGATATTGGGGTGTTTATAAATGTTTGTCTATTTGCTTTACAGATTCAAGCTTTTGGTATGAAAATGGTGTTCAAATAAAGCTGCTAGAGGTGCTTTCCAACCCTGCCAATAACAAAGATGACATGATGATAATCTAATCCACTTAGAGCCAGCATCTGACAGTGAGTCATTGAGAAATGAGGTGTTTGTGCTCACTCAAGGGCAAAGTTTGGCCTCCAACATGGGGAAATAGAGGGCACAGTACAGGAAATTTTATTTTAGTCTGTTTATGATGTTTACAGCACTACATAGCATGTTAATTAATTTGACTTCATCTATACAACAAACAATTGGAAAACCTTTCTGTGAATGTTAAAGTGTTAGGACAGAATAAGCTGCCTTTGTGTACTGTCCCTGTCTCCAGTGTAGTGGATGACCGTGGGAGGCTTCTCAGGAATCATCTTTTTGATGATCTTGCTTGTTATTTTCTTCATTAGTAGGCTAGTAGCTCAGAAAGAGGTGGTGCTCTATACCCTCGGAAACTTCCGAAACTGCCCCATTCTCTGTTTCTTACCGAATAAACTAATGCATACAGAGACAGTCAGGTACAAGAACTTTTTGTGTGTTTTGTGGGTATGTGCCAATGTTGATTGGCAGCATCTGGTACCACCTAGGAGTGCACACTCCAGGTATCTCTGTGAGGGATAGTTTTGATCAGTTCAATGGAGGTGAGACCATTAACCTGGGAGAGGACCATTCTCTGGGTTTGAGTCCTAAACTGTAAAAAAGAGAAAGTGAATTGACTTTCCAATTGCTTCTTGATTATGAACACAAGGTGACCAGCTGCCTCAAGATCCTGCTACATTCATTTCCTTTACATGGTGAACCATGTATCATGCCGTGAGTCAAAATAATGTTTTTCTGCCTTAAAGTGCTTTTGACTGGATATTTTATCATAGCATCAGAAAAGTAACTCAGAATAAATAAAGTGCTAAGGAATGAGAACATAGCTGTGGTTAATCTGACCTTGCTGCTCTTTGGATGTGAAACCAGTTTGTAGAAAGAATGTGGAAGAGATTGGTATTTGAACTGTATGGACTGTTCTGATGGAAACTTGCAAAACAAAACACCAGGAAAAACACGGAGAGCAGAAGCCTGGCTCCTGAGGCTTTGTAGAAGAGCAAGGGCATTATGAGGAACTGGGTTGAGTCATCTATGTGAATATTTTAGCCAAGAGTCTGGTTTCATTCTCCCTGTATCCTTGTAACTTCAGGGAAGTTTAATGTAAATTTGCAATAAATCAAATCTGAGAGCAACTGGGTTGGTGATGAGAAAGTAACTGTAATCCTTAAAAAGATCAGCACCGCAAGAGAGAAACCTCTTGTGCTGCTCTGCGACTGAAGGAAATATATCCCAAGGGTCACAAAACGCTTCCAGTCAGAGGTTCTATCATGTAAAGGTACACATACACATGAAAGAAGAGAGCCTAAGGTGCAGGGCTTCCCTGTTCCTCCGGGACACAGAAGCTAATAACTGTGTTTGTTCCAAGGAACGAGGTCACACCTCAAGCTTTAGGAGAACGCCGTATGGTTAGTAAGATGAACACGGTCATAGAGATCTGCTCTACAGTTTCAGAGAGCAGAAATCAGGCAATATATGGTCATGTCAGAGTTCTGAGAGCCAAGTCATTGTTAGGAAGGTAATGCCTAAGTGGCGACAGAGACCCGAGATATTGGAGATGCCAGGACTGTGCGTTTTCAGCTGGGAAAAGTGGTAGGTAAGGCATTGTGGCAACCTAAGAAAGGGGTATATATGCTGCAAGGTGTAGGGTTGCAGGGGAGAGGCTACCTTTCCTAACCCAGCCAATTTTATCACACGTGCCAGATGCCAGATGTGTGATTACAGAATTCGCTGGTTTTCCTTTTAGTTTTGGTTTTGCCTTGCTCTAGGTCATTACTTACTATAAGCCCATTCTCCCCTTTCAGAATTGGAATGTTTATTCTGTGGAATTTTATATTTGAATAATTCCAACATTGTAACTTGTCTTTTGATTTGTCAGGTGTTGCTAGTTAAAATTGCCTTGTATTTTGGATGCAATTTGGGCTTTAGACATTTTAGACATTTGAAGTTGGACTGAATATATTTTCCATCTATAAAATAGCCACAAGGTTATAGGTACTTGACATGGAAGTTTATGGTTTACAAATTGATGGGATTTTGTATCAAGTTGACATGTGACAAAGCTTTGTTAGTACTGAGTTTCGCTGGATAAAATCTGGATGACCCACAAACCTCCAAGCATATCTGTGAGGAATTATTTAGATTAGGTAGTCCAGTGGGCATCCACGTGATGATTATAATGATTAGGTTAATTTAGGAACAATGATTGTCAGTGAAGTGTGACATTATTCCCTAGGCCTGTGCTTGCTCTTTCTTTCCAAGTAGAAGAAGCCAGCTGAGCAGAAGTCTTAATTCTCTGCTTCCTGGCTCAGTTCCTGCCTGACCAGCTTTCTCAAGCTCTTCTCTCCAGGATTATCCAACACCCTCAAAGCAGAATGACCCCTTCCTTCTGTAAGCCAGGTTTGTCAGGATAGTTTATCACAGCAAGAGAAAAGTAACTATGGCAGTTTACATGACTTTTACTCCATAGAACTCAGGCAAAAAAAAAAAAAAATAGTTGAGCTATTTACTGGATCAATTTGCCTACTCTAGTCTCATGTACCCAGATGGCAGGATAAAAAAAAATGTATAAAATTTAGCAGAGGATTATCTGTTCTGATGGGGGCCTTAGTGATCTCTTGAATTCCATAGTGATTTGGGAAGAGTCTTGGGTGTTGGCATCATTCACTTTGGCCTACTCTATGGTCAAATGTTGTGATACATGCATTGTAAATCTTCCAAGAGAAATGGAGACACGTCATATATACCAAATTACAAGGGTTATTTTTTTCTGTAAAATAGCAAGTAATCTGCTCTAGAGGAAATGGTATCTACTGTCTTGATGGTAAAATGGTGGAGAGCTTGACAGAGTCACAGCTAGACTATCAAGTACCCCTGAAAAAGAGAATTTACTCTATAACACTTACTACTCACCCCTAGGAAATGTCAGTGGCACCCTCTAGACTTAACACAACACAAAGGTACACTTAGTATCTCAGCAGAGAGGGGAGATAGATTTTCCCCAACTCTGTCTTTACACTTTTTCAAAACTTAACTTTTTTTTTTTTTTGCATTGCCAATGCCAGTGTTACAAAATTGGAAAAAACTCTGTGATTATCCGAGCTGTGAAAATCAAAACAAAATAAAATTAAGATCTAAATATTTTTATCATGTCACTGTTGCATTTCCCATTTTTATAGCATATTAAAAATTAAAGTTTGCTTAAAAGATTCTAAACAGGTCAATAGAAATGAATATGAAAGAGTTAATGCCGTAATCAAAACATTCATTATCATTAAAAAGAGCAACAGCAAGTTCAGTTTATGTGCTATTTAAAATAACACTACTCTTGTAAAGATAAATTTATATGCATCATTTAGAAATGTGATATTTTGAGGCTAATATGTCTATCCAAGTCCTAAGATGCTAGCATTTGGACATGTGTGACATATTGGAACTTATGGCTTCTCTATCTGTTTGCATACTTACTGAATAACGAACGCAGATCAGGGTTAGGACAAGTGGTGCTGACTAACTTGCATTGGTTTTACAAAGTGAACATTCTATACACTGAAACCATGGTGTTATTATCATTGTCTTGCTCCAACTTAGTATTAAACAGTCACCTTTACTCTTCTGGCCTGTCATGTGCCCACCCCAAGCAGCCTCAGTGCCATATGATTTTGGATGGTCTTTAAGGATTCTGACACAATCAACAATACAGTTCACAAGACATTAAGAGTATAGTGCTTGGCATCAGCACCCTCTTTCACAAATGATAGGTATTTGATTCTGTTGAAAAGTGAGATCCTCCTGGGGTTCAGGGCACAGTGACTTTATTTTCAGTAGGAGGTAATTTGTTTAAGGTGGTGTTAGAAGTATTACATTTTAATTCAGTACATCTGCATCTAAATTACTCACTGAGAAGAAAAGTGCTTTCTTGATTAAATTAATTTCAGGAGCCTATAGCTGTAGATATGAGTGTTTTGCATTGACTTTTCATTTTGCTAGTCTTTTGTCTTCCATTTGCTGGAAAGTAAGAACGCGCTGGAGGACATCTTGCTTTGCTTGTTTAATAAGAAGAGAGCATTCATTCCAGCCCTTAGTTTTTCATATCAGGTGTATTATCCTCTCTTGAATCACTCTCTTTTCCTCTCCCATTTTCAATCAGGTCACAGAAAAGGACAAGATCATCCAGTGGGCCTTAAAATGTGGTTATTATCCAAATGGGAACATTTATAATATCTAACTAGGAAAAATGAGATAAACAAAATGTAAGCACAGAACATTGGTTCAGTTTTATATGGTGAGATGGGAATAATAAAGCTTTTGAGATCATAAGGGGAACTTAAGGAGCACATCCACTTGAAGAGATGGCCTTAAGACTGTTGGATCTAATCTTGGTGACATTGTTTCTCCTTGGCTACATTGCACTACCAAGAGAACACATTAAAATCTGCATCTACTGACCAAAGAAGACCAAGTACAGTTCCTAAACCTCAACTTCTTTCTAAATAACCTGGGATAAAATGTCCTTTACAACAGTTATAGCTGTTTATAAGGAAGAGGATGCTTTCTTCTGCTCTTGAAGACGCATGGGAGGAGCCAGTGAGAGACTAGTCCTTCACCACCTCCTTTTCTAACTGGGCCTTTCTTTTTATTATTATTGCTATCTACTGTGAGACTAGTTTTAAAAATCATACAGTTCACGCCTTACCTTTGTCTGCCTGTGGAATTAGTGGCACCAGACAACACTACATGATAAGCTTGTCACTATCTCTCTGCAGATCACTGCTTTTCTTGATGCCCTGAACTTTGAACTTCTTGGTTATCCATAGAACACATCCCTTAGTTAGCTGTCTGGGAGGCCATCTCCCAAATCCCAAATTCCAGGATTAACCACATGAATCAAACAGATTCCTCACAAAATAGGCATTTTTACTGTTTAATATGCTTGTCTGAATTGACTGGCTGTTAATATGGGGGGATTCTTCCTTCTTCTTTAATAGTACAGACATCTTTTCCACGTTTTTACAGGATGAGTTTTATTGTCAGTGCGAATTCATGCAAATGGTAAAATTAATACATCCTTAAACTCTCATTTCTGTGAATTCACATTTCAATTCAGTCAAAACTGTGGGTTGGGGTTCTCTCTATAACTCACTTAAATAGAACATTGAAAAGAAAAGCTGGGCACTGATTTACATAACCAAAGTCAGTATGTTACCCCTCAGACCCTAAGACATATTAGTTGATGATTCATTTTTGAAAATAATACTTATAAAGGTATTTTAAAACTTGTTTTGTTAGAGGGTCTTCAAATATATGATAAGAACACATCTTTTTACAGTTTTCTTCTTGTGCACATTAAGTCCTGTTCAGCTGCAATTTTCAAATGTTTCAGAGTCCTTCACAATTCTAGCCTCTAGAATATTATCTACATATGTTGATTTGATTTAAAAGCCTGATAAGTAAGCTTCTTTTTGTCTAACTATTCTATTTTCATTATGTATTATAGCCCCTTTTTATAAATTACAAATTTATAAAATTATTATAAATTATAAATTATTTTGGTTATTGTTGTTGTAGAGATTTTAAGAGAATTCTATCTAACAGATATTTAAACCACATCTCATCACTGTGCCTTAGATCTTTCTACCAACTTTAAAATTTGCATAAATCTGACCAGAATCACTTATATCTTAATCCTAATTCTTCCTAGACTATTAAGTATTGATACATTGTCACATTCTGAAGTGTCTCTAGCCTGATATTTTTCAATACTTAAATTACTATACTATTTTGAAAAACATGAAAAATGGCAATTAGTGTTGGCATAATTTTTTATAACCATTAGTCTACAAACATATATGGCTAACAATTATATCCATACAACAAAATTTGAAAAAGTGATTAAAACATGCTTTTATTTAATCTCGTGTTAATTGTAAAGTGTGCCTTGCTAACTAAGTGAAGAAATGTTATTACCCAATACCAAGCTCATAGTTACAACTTTAGCAGTATTTGAATATCAGTAGTGGGCACAGACAGAACAGCTTTGGAGCCATCATTAACAGAAACACTTCTGGTGAGTCAATGTGTGCCAACACTGCTTTATGTCTATGAGAAGTGTTTTTAATCAGACTCAAAACATACTTTTAGTTGCTTCTCTTTTTAATTGTATGTGTATAGTGTTTTCCTTTGATTTGCAACTTTAAAAGGGGAAATCAAATAAAGTAGAAAGAATGACATTAGGTTGAGGGGTATAGAAACATGGGAACATCATGATTTTCTCAGATTTTCCCTGGTTAAATAGATAGATATCAATAATATGAGATTCCCCTTTCTTAATGAACATGATTTTTATGCTGAGAACCACTGTTTTGGAGAGATCTGTGAGCAGTAAGTAACTCAGAGTAGGCATTTGTTAAGTTGGAGTACTTCAGTGATTACACAATTCTTTTGGAATACAAGTTCCTTCTGCATCTAGAAAAATGCAGCGTTTAATTTTACTTTACAGACAGAACCACAAGTTGGTGAGTCAGGCTATGTATCATAGGTTTTCTATTTTTCAGTACTAGATAGATAGAAGTAGCTAGAAGTTGACTAAGTTCGGGTTGTGCCTGAGTGATTAGAGCCTGCAGCCTGAGATGCTCTTCTGTTTATGAAGGAGGAGGCAGAGATGCTGACTCACTACTGCTGGTGGGTAGAGCTGCCTAAGAAGCTTTGGGCTTAGAAAGGCAGCTTGACGAAAAAGTGCCTCAAGATGAAAAGCCGACTTAAATCGTTCAGTGGCTTTGTGACCAGATCTGTGAATATTACCAATATTACCTAGAACAGGAATCTGAAATGATATTATAAAGCCTGAATAAGAAATGAAGGCCCCCAATGTATCTTACAAAATTACAGATCAAGAGGAACACATCCCCCAAAATAGTGTGAACAGATAAATTCTTTCAATAATATTAATTCTCCTTTTCCTTTTTGTGAGAAGCATATTTTCTCATCTCCCAGCTTGGCTTCCTGATTTTCTTAGGCCTATGGATTGGGTATTAGTATATGGGATGCTAGCAGAATGTGAACAATTTGCCGAGTATCTGTTATGCTTACTGCATGAAGATGTACAGCCTTACTTACTAACTCACAGAGCATGAAGGAAATATGAAGAAGCTTTAGAGCCAAGTTTGAGATTGGCCCAAACACTTCCTGGACGCACTTTCTCAGACCCAAGAGAAAGACCCACGAGATCTACAGACCCGAGAGAAAGAATAAGCAGGGGTCCTTCTAAGCAGAGGTCCTTCTAAGCTACTGAGGTTGGTTATGTGTACAGTGAAGCCCACTCAAATCCCTCTTACAATGACTGAAATCCAAAAATAAATAAATAAACAAATACGTGTCATTTTCTTTATTTCATATGGCCATAATGAGGAAAAAAAACTGAAAAAACTAATTTTTTTTGGAGAAATTTATAAATTTCTTTGACATTATAACTTTAGAAGGATACTTACAGAAAAGATATGTCTGTGTCATTTTGGATTTCCTCTCTATATACAATTCCTATGTGCTTAGGAAGAGATACAGAATTATCTATTCACCAAGAGATAAAAGAATTGGGAAATGATTAATATGACTGTTAGGTACTCATATAAGGATTCATGCTCATATATATATATATATATATATATATATATATATATATACACACATATATATATATATATATATATATATATATATGTATATATATAAATCCACTGGAGCCCTGCATTCTTTACATTATATGAGAATGCAGGGAGAAGAGAACCATAAATCCAAGTGTCCCGCGCCCACTTCTCGCCAGCAAGAAAAGACGCGGTACACACATAGGATCCTTCTGCAGTACAGCTTTAATGGGTCTTGGGGGAGAGCATTTAGCTTACGGAAAATGGAGGGGAGGGCAGAGAGAGGAGAGAGAGAGCGAGGGAGATGGGGGCCGCGCGGCGACAGGCCCCAGCGGGGAAAGAGAAAGCGAAAAGGAGAGAGAGCTAGGCCCCGGCGTGGCCCGGGCCGAGCCGCCCGCCGCGCGGCCTAGAGCCCGCGCCCGGGAGCCGGGCCGGCGTCCGTGCGCACAGCGGGGCGGAGAGAGAGAGAAAAGGGCCATTTGGTAGGAAGCACCCGTTTTATGTCGACCAAACGGCCCCCGCTTTAGACGTATCATCTTCCTATAGGTTGCAGTCCAGTATCCCACATGACGCCATGGAAGAGGCTGAGAAACCAGTCTCGCGAGAGCATGCATGCGTTCTCTACTGACTCAGGCGGGTTGGCCAGCACCAGATAATAGCGCCACCTTGAGGAGCTGGAGCCAGCGGCCTCCAACATCCAAGAGCAAAGAAATGGATTCTTACAAGACCCGAAATTGTTGGGGATTGGTGTGTACCTCTCACTCATCATAACTGTGTTTTAATCTGTTCTAATTCATCTTCCTTGGACAAAAGATATTTCCTTAGAGAGTGGGCCAAGTTTCAAACACTGTCAATAGCTTCCGCTTGCCAAGGAGTCTAACTTTAATTGCATATGGCTGTGGGGCAATTTATATTAGTCTGTCAGGCTTTGTACAACACTAATAAAGGTTGACCATTTTGAAGACGAACTAGAAAGTAGAAGAAAAAATGGTGAATGAGGCTTTCTAAAGTCTCTAAGGTCCCTTACCATGAAGTTTCCTTAAGCATGGATCCCCTGAAGAGTGCTGTTTGATGATGTATAGTTTGTGGAAAACAGTCTCAATCAACTATTCTAGTTATATCATTTAGAAAATTAAACCCTCCAGCCAGCAGATAACAAATCTCAGAAAAGGCACAAATATTTAAATTTATGCTATATGTTTATAGAATGCAGTAAAACATCACAGAACATTGATTAAAACACAAAATATAAACCATGTATGAAGAAAAAGTAAATAATAATTAAATTAAAAACTATATTAGAAAAGAACCAAATATTGCACTCTGCAGACACTTAAAAGCAGCTATTATAGTATAGAAGAAATTAGTACATTCCCAGAAAAATATACACTACCAAGATTATAAAGATGGAAAATCTGAACAAACCAATAATCAATAGGAGATTAAATCTCTAACAAAAGCAAATCCACCATCAAAGGAAATTCAGGACCTTATAATTTCACTGATGAATTTGACCAGCAATTTTTCAAAGGGTTAAGAGTAGCCAGTCTCAAATGCTTCTAGAAATGAAAGAAGGAGTATTTCCAAACTTGTTTAGTGAAACCAGTGT
Organism: Phyllotis vaccarum; assembly: GCA_033318265.1. Lineage (NCBI taxonomy): Eukaryota > Metazoa > Chordata > Mammalia > Rodentia > Cricetidae > Phyllotis > Phyllotis vaccarum. The sequence continues at coordinate 53,678,850 of JARWLC010000007.1, forward strand.
TACTCTAATATAAAAATGAGAAGAAGACACACAAGGAGACCAAGAGAGAGAATAGAATTTTAAAGAAAATGTATGACCAGGGTCCCAGTGGATATAAATATATTCACTCAAAAAGGTACTCCCATTCTCAATTCAGCAGAATGGTAAAACACTCTTCTCCAAGTGGGATTTATCCCTGGAGTGCAGAGAGGCTTCCAAAGAGTCAAATCAATGAATTGGAACCAAAATATTAACAGGAGAAACAGTAAAAATTATATGATCATCAAACAAGGAACAGAGAAATACACAATAGGATTAAAACTTGTTCATAATCAACATCCTCAGCAGATTAAACCTAAATGTCCGTATTTCAGCATAATAAAGACTATTCACGAAAACATGAAACTACCATCACACTCTGAGGTTCAAAGTGTTTTCTCTAAGATTAGAAATAAAGCAAGGCCCACACTGGCTGATTCAGTTTAACAAGGGCATAGATGCACTGAGCAATTTCAGAACAATTTCTCAGTAAAGCATGGAAACGTGCAAATTAAAAAGAAGCATGATAAATTTTGTTTGCAGATGATTGGATTTTATGTATACAAACCCTAAAAGATCATACCCCCCAAATTATTAGATTAAGTGATCTTTTAGAATTTTTACGCATTTAGCAAACTCTTATGGAGATATCAGGATACTCTTATAGTTGTATCCAAAAAGACAAATTAAAAACTCAAGAAAAAAACAATGAACAGAAATTGATAAAACCTCACAGAGATGTTGGGTATACTACAACATGCATTACCAGAAGCAGACAAGTTGAGAAGAAAGAGCAAACTGGTGTTGCCATTGCATTTATACTGGTGGGCTTAATGGAACCCCACATTCTCTGTGTGTAATTATTCTCTACTTTGTGGAACATTTTCAAACTTCTCAAGTTGTGTCTTCTGGTCTCTTTAGGCAGAAGATCTCTTGCTGTTACTAAGTCAATGTGAATCAATTTGAGAGGAAAGTTTTCTGCCTTGGAAGTGTTGCACTGTTTTGAGTCACTTAACTGTCTTGTAGTTAGGCATTTTATGTTCGAAACACACACATTATGTAGAGACTCAGAGTCACACAGCTCCTTTTGGATTTTACAGTGTGTGTATGCCAGGCAAAGTTAGTTCCGACTTTTATATCTAGGAATTTCTAATTGATGTTTCCTGTTTGTAGGAACTCTAGTAGTGTTTTTTACTTTTTATTTTTTTCTTAATTGTTCTTTTCAATGAAATTTTATGATTGTCTGTTTACTTTATGTTTTTAAATTTTTGTTCCTTTTTATATATTGTCATGAAGTCAACTAACCCTTCCCTCCCAGTAACATCAAATGTGCTAATTACCTAGGGGACAGCAATGCCTGGCTTTCTGTTTTAGAGGGATTTTAAGGTTGTAGCCATTCTTTATCCACTTCTGTCAAGCCTTGGATATTTGAATAGAGCTTCCCACCGTTACAGCCAGTGTATAACTCTATGTATATCAAGCCTTGAAATGCAGTTACCTTCTTCATTTAGATATGTGAATGTAAGTGTAGCTGATTTGCAGAGGCTACACCTCCCATGGTGAGGATAAGGTTTAAGATTCATCCAGAGTTATTCCCAAGTGACGCTTTGCTTCCTATATTGTGTTGTCTCTAACATGAAAACCGTAAGACATTGTTAATAATTTTCTTCAGCATTTAGATATTCATGCTCCATGCCTCATAGTGTGGGAATTATTTATGGTGGCTTCCTGGCATTCCAATAGCATATCTCAGAGGAATAAAAGCTTTTCTCTCTCTTTTTCTTCATTTTCTGAAAAATAAAATCTTCTGTTACCGTGAGGAATATCAAAGACATATAGACTAGAAATTAACATTTATTAAAGCTTCTTAACCATTGAAACAACATGTCATTTCTAAATAAAAAAAAGACAAGAAAATAAGCAAATAAACCAGAGTGAAAATATGTTTATTGTGTGCTCACTGCATAGAAGGTACACTGATATTCTCATGCCATTAATCAAACTTAATACTTAGAAAAAAATAAACTCATAAGAATGGAGATATTGAAAAAGACAGCATATGCATGTGAATAAGCAGCTGAGATATTTTATCTCTTCTAGCTATATCTTATGTCAAAGGTTAGAGTTCTAATCCTTACATAATTCCTGAAGGACCTTTAGCAAAGATTAGCAAAACTAAATGTAAACAAGAGAATAAGTTAATTCTTAGATAAACTCTTAAATTATTTGGCTATGTTTGTTAAGAACATAGTATAGGTATTAAAATTTCTTCCTTTGTTCCATTTTTATTCTTGCTTATTTACTGGCCTGCATGTGTATGTTGTAAGCACACATGTGTGAGTGTGTGTGTGCTCTTATGTGTACATACAGAGGCTGAAGCTAATGGCTGATGTCTTCTTTTGTTACTCTTCCCTTGATTTCTTATACTTTTATTTTTTGAGACTAGGCGTCTCACTCAATCTGGAGATTATCATTTTGGCTAAACTGACTGCCCAGCAAGTCTCTAGGATGCATCATCTCCATCCTTTCTCAGTTCTGAGCTTACAGAGGAAAACGGCCATGTCCAGGATTTTGCACAGTTTCTACATATCTAATCTCAGGTCCTTGATGCAATAGTTTTGCAAAAAACACCTTACTCACTAAGCCACATCTTCAAACTTAGAATACTAAGGATATAATGAGAACCATTTTAAATGTTATTTTTATCAATTTGTTGAGAATTTTATACAATGTGTTTTGAGTATACTCACATTTCAACACCTTCCTCTATCTTCTCATGACCTCCTCCCTACTATCATCAACTTTATATCACCCCCTCTTTAAATAACTAGTCAAGTCCAATTTGTGCTGACCACATACACATGGGTGTGAGGCCATCACTGGGCCATAGTAAACTTGCCAGGAATTACACCCTTAAGGAAAACGGAATCTCCCAGCCCTAGAAGCCATCATCTGTCAATAGCTCCTCCATTGGGGGCAGAGGCTTGTAATTTTTTCCCCTTCCCCAGTGGTGGAAGAGTAGCTAGTTTGATATCATGTAGGTTCTGTGCAGGCAACCATGGTTGCCATGAATTCATAAAGTTACACTCTGTCAGGTCCAGAAGATACTGTTTGGCCCTCGCCCTCTGACTTATGGATTTTAGAATCCTTCTGACCCATCTTCTGAGATTGTACTTCTGGATGCGATGTGATTAAAGTATCCCAGAGAGTTCTACTTATATTTATTCTGAGAACTTTGACCAGTTGTGAATTTCTGCATAAACTACCATCAATAGCCCCCAAACCTTCTCTGATGAGGTCTGAGGATTTCACCAATTAATGAATAGAGAGATATCAGTTTAGAAGTTATTGTATTACTATGTTCATTATGATAGAAATCATAGTTGATTCACCTTGGGGACTTGTGAGTTCCCCAGCCATGGGTTCATGGCTAAATTGCTAGTGCTAAGGCATATGCTTCTTCCTGTGGAACAGTCCTTAAGCCCAGGCAGAAAGAAATTGGTAGATCCATAACTTAAATTGTATCCATAGGCATATTTCACTGTACCAGGCAGTATTGTATTTCACAGGGTCCACAGGTAAGAAAGATTATTGATTATTTTTCCTATAGCCATGAACATAAAATCTTTGCGTACTATAAAAGATAGGCATCAGGATGCAGCTTCCTGGAAAGTACCAATTTTATTTTTTTATGTTCTGTGACCAAAGTGTGTGATATAAAGAATAGGATATTATCAAGTTCTGACGGGCATTCAAGAGCAATGACAATAATCTAAATTGTTTTGAGGGTCTGAAGGACACTTCTGATCAAAAACTCAGGTGGAAGAATCCCCCAAATGAACATTTTAGTTGGCAACCTATGACTCAAATAGAAAGAAATGAAGGAAGGGAGAGAGGGAGGGAGGAGGGAGGGGGAGGGAGGGAGGATAAAAATGAAAAAGGAGGGAACTTCTCCCTTTACTTGGAAACAGTGTCCCACTCACTATAAACTTCACATTCTCCATTGTCCTGTCTCAGCCTTCCAAGAACTGAGATTACCAGATTACATCAACAAATTTGCATTATATGGTTTATTATATGAAAACAAACATAATAATATGTTATGGATCCCAACTCTCTGCAGTCACACTAATATGGTACACTTATAGAATTTGGCCTGGGAATGCAGGTGACCTGAGGTTTTCCATTGAAGAAGAAAATGTATATTTCTTTGAATCAAAGGTCATGATTTCAAGCATCTTAAGGCTACATGTTTATGATTAGACAGAACATTAGAGATTTACCTGAGGATACATTGTAATGAAAAAGATTGAAATTGCTCATTCTGTTTCTAAAAGAACCTGACAAAAATATCATCATTATCCTGTTGGTAAAGTCCAACGAGTTTCTCTAATAATCAGTTTTCTTTCTCAGATTTACAACTAATTATATTATCAGATTCGGTGGAAGTCACAAACTGTGCCTGCAGGAAGTATAACCACCCATCCTCAATAAGCCAATTGAAAGATCCAAATTACAGTAGAAAACAGGAAAGGAGATTTATTTATGGCCACAGTAGAAGGGGGCACAAAGAGATCCAGTAAAGACCAGAAGTTCATCTTCAGGTTCTGAATAGAGGACAAGCATTTTCCATAATGCTGTGTCCCATCCACCAATGACCCTTCATTCTGGGTCTCCATCTCATCCTGTAAGGTAGTCTGAGAAACTGTTAGAACTATTTGAAATATCTTGCAGAGAGACAAGATCCCCCATCTGGCTGATATCCGTTCCTTCTGCCAGCACAAGATTTTAAGGGAAATTCTCATTTCTTTGTCGTCCATATTTTTTAGTATGACAGTTAGATTGAGAGACACAGCGTCTCTTTAGACATCTTTACTTCCGTCAGGCCAGTTACATTTAAATGGTGTGCAGTGACGGATGACAGGGGAATTAAAAGTTGGTTAACATGTGGATGTGGCCTGCTATGGAGCTTTGCAAGACCTCATAGTCTTTCTGTCAGTTTGGAGTTTCTGCTCCACAGGCAAGAAACAAGCAGGAGAAAACTTCAGAGTCTGAAAGAACTTCCCAAGAAGTTGTTTTGTGAAAAATGATTGCCTTTAAAAAGCTTCATACTTGTTTTAAATTAATAAAACTAGTAATTAGCCTGTGCTGCAGACTCTCAGAGAGTCTTGTGTCTTTCTCCTCTCTCCCCTTACTTTCCACTTCCTACCATCCCCATCCGGCTCCCATTTTTCAACAGAACTTTATTCTTTCCTTCTTAACCCATTGCCTTTCTTGTTTAATTTATTATAAAGTCTGCCTTTGCCACATTTACCTGGGCGATCTTGGCTGTAACTAAAAAAATGACCAGTTATCTAATTTTCCTTTTTCTCTGACAATTCTACCAAATAATTTTGTGCTTGAATGGGAAACTAGTAAACAAATCTACTTAAGTTTCCTGAAATCTATGCTTCCACTGATCTATGTAGATAGCGAACACATGTACAGTTATGATATTTCTGCACACAGGAAAACTTGGACACATGTTCAAGTGGAAGTACATATATATTTTGAAAACTACTGATACAATGTACTTAGTCAATAAAGTTTGTGGTTTTCTTTTCCTTTTTCTAAAATCTAAAAAATTCTCTATGAAACTTTCAATTATGCAGAAAATAAAAGTCACCCATTCTATGAGAGGTCATGAGGCTCTGAGCAACCCTTAGAATGCTGTTATGTTAGAGACCAGTCTTGTTAGCTGAAAAGAGAATGATTAATAAGATCGCCACCTTCCCCATCTTGACAAGAAGGATAGCATGGATCTGCTGATACTTACTACGTGCTACTGGCCTGCATTGCTACTTGTTCTTGTGTAAATTATCACATCTGTTGCAGAAAAGGTATAAAAAATTTAAATAAACAAGCAAGAAGATTTCTAGGTTATGCAGTGTTGAGGGTGTACTTCAACGAAGAGGCTTCAGATGTCCAGATGCCAATGGAAAAAAATCAGGGAAAGAAGAGCCACCTGTTGGGCCTGGAGAGATGGCTCAGCTTTAAGAGTGCTTGCTACTTTTCTAAAGAACTCCACTTTATTTCCTACAACTGCTCAAAAAGCTCATAACAACACATGACTCTAGCTCCAGAGATTATGTCACTCACTCTTGGACTCCATGGATTTCTGCATACATAGGCCATCCACACATGTGCACATGTATTTTTTGTCTCATAAGAGAGTAAGTATTGATTTAGTAATATTAATTGTAGTAGAGGTTGATCCCTAATTTGGTATACAGGTGAGGATGTCCTTGAATTCTTAATTCTACTGCCTCAGCTGGCCAGGAGCGCTTCACACTACTCTGGTTTATGTAATGCTGGGGATCAAACACAGGACTGTATGTATTCTTCCTCTAACATTCTCTTTGACCTTACTTTAAATGATTATTTGTGGAAGCAAATGGAAAAGAAGATGAAAAAGCTGGCAATAAACACAGTAATATCTTCAGTGACATTTTGACAGAGTCTATAATCAGTGTCATCTGCCTCCTGATAGACAAATGATAGGTTTGTTGTTGTTGTTTTTTGTGTTTTTATTTTTTTTTTATTTCCTGTACTGTTACTTAGACTATGTTGCTGCTGTTTCCTACATACAGTACTCAGGGCCAAAAATGTATTCTGGTTGCTCACATTCTTATCCAGTGCTGGTTTCTTTGATAGCTGGTGTTTTACATGGCCTCAATGTCCTTGCTTTTGTGCTCAAAAAAGAGAGATCCCAGTGATAGCTGCCTCAGTGGCCCCCCTTTCTTTCTAACATAAGCAGAACAAATCCACCAATGGCAAGAGGGGACATACACAATCTCTCCGCTGTTTGTATCACTCTACATAAAACTCAGAGACAAAGGTCAATTATCTGTTTCTCTATGAATGCCATATCCTGGCTTCCAAATCCACTTTCTTCTTGTCTTGGTGGTTTTCTTCTGTTCTTGAGAACAGGAAAATTGGCCATTTTCTGAGATAGAGATTTCAGAGGAGACATAAGTTCTGGGTGGAGAGAGACTTTATTCCAAGCTAATTCTGAGGGTACAAAGAGAAGTAAAAATCTTCACCTGAACTATGCTGGATTTGTGTCAGAGAGCTGCTCACTCCTGAAGTGCCCTGTGCATGTGGGCTTTTATTAAAATAAGCAAAAGCATCAGGAAGGTAGACTCACCCCAGAGCAGAAAGTCACAAGTGTTGATGTACAGGAGCCACTTCCCCAGTGTCTTAAAGAGGTTATCTCTTGGCTGCTTAGCTTCTCTAACCAGATTTAGATAATAACAGTAAGCCTGAAGAGGAGAGACTCATGGAATTAGCTAGCTGGGGCCCTCTCCAAAACCCTCAAATGGGGAAACTGATGCCTCTCAGTTCTTTCTTCAGTGTTTAGCATGAGCCTTAATACCTTAAGTCATACATGGAATTTAAGACTTCACCATCCTATTTCAATCTCAGGGTTTCAGCTCAGCTTCACATGTTCCAAAGGGAAAATTTAGTTTCAAAAATTTTGAAGCTCACATATTTCTTTTAAGTTTGTAGTGTTTTTTTTTCATGGTGTGTTTGTGTTTTCCGTTATGACTAGTTGTGCTTATTTCCACATAGAATGTGTGATGATGTGCTGGTATCTCGTTCCCATTCAGACGTGCTAATCATGTGATCCTGGACTCCATTTCCTCCTTATCAAATCCAGATAATCCCAGTGTTAATACATCCTCATAGGTTTTTTTGTGGTGATTGAATGAGCTTTCATCATTAACATGGCTTCCATGTCATCATAGTCAGCATTCAAATGCTGAGTCCTTGAGTCTTGGCTGTGTGTTCATACACATAGACAAACACATGTGTTTCTGAGGGATAAGGCTGAGATCAATTCCCCCGATGACAGATTATCGTAAGCATAAGAGAAAGCAGTTTGTTGCTTTTTGGGGCATACTCACAGATGCCGTAGTGCAATTCACAGTAGTGTCTTTGGTATCTCAGTGGCTGCCACTGCTGACAAAGTGACCTCACAGAGTTCTCAGTCCATAATGCCTTGAAGGAAGGGAAGAACAGGTCAGTTGGTATTGTCCCAAGTCAACAGCCTTATCATCTGCTCTATGGCTTACTGGCTATTCCATGGCTTACTGGCTTCATGACTTTGAATTCTTTAGGTCATTTACTTAAGCATATTTGTGGTTCTGTTACTGGCTTGTTGCACTTCTCTTCAATGTCCATCTCCCCGGAGCAGCCATTGTATGCTTACATGACATTTTGTTTATCTCTGTATCTGTTAATGGAAAACTTAGTTACTTTCATCTTTTGACTTCAGTAAACAATGCTGGTATAAATATTAATGCATACCTCTCTCTTTAAGGTCCTTCTGTTGTGTGGTACTATTCCTGGAGAGTCATGAACAAACACCTCCTCATTCTAGATAGTGAACCAACATCAGACCAAAGAACAGATATCACCAAAGTTCAATTTGGAAAATCAGTGAGTTTTTATTAGAGTTACTGCATGACCAAAGACCACTCCAACATGGGTGACAGTTCCTGAAATCTGGAAGTTTGGAGCACATTGCACCGTCTGGAGTCAGCTCAACAGGTTGGAGAATTTCCTTTCATGGCAGCTCAGTACATCTGAGCTTCTTATAGGCAGCTCGGCTGATTTGAAAGTGTCTCTTAACAGTCCTTACAGTTTATATATGCATTCAGAAGAAACAATGCTTTGTTGCCTGGCCATTTCCACACTTATTCTTATCTGCATTTACACATGTAACAGGGCCTGCTAATGAGACATACTCTCCTCTATTTGCTTTCCTGGGTTACCTTTAAATAATGATTTCCAGTTCCATCTACTTTTCTGCAAATTACATACTTTCACTTACCTTTACATCTCAATAAAATCTGATTGTATATACATACTACATTTTCAGTATAGATTTGTATTTGATGGACATCTAGTTCTTAGGAGAAGCATAGTTAGGATATGGAGTCCTTTGCATATATAATTCTCTTTTCTTATTGGTAAAAGCTAAGTCTTCAAGGACTGTATTGAATCAGATTGTGCATTCTTGTCTCATGACAGATTTTAGAGGAATCATTCTCAGTTTTCCATGTTTGTGATAGGTTTGTCGAATGTTACCTTTTTTACACTGAAGTTTATTTCGTCTATTCCTCATTCTTTAAGATTTTTATCATTAAAGCATATTTAACTTTGTCATATGCCCCTTCAGTGTTTAATGAGATGATCATGTGCTCTCTGTCTTTATGTGTAATGTGTAAAATATTTTACAGATTTGTATATGTTGAACTAACCTTGCATTCTTGGGATAAAGCCACTTGGGTCATGGTGTACAATGTTCTTAAGCTGATCTTGAACTTGATTATATTTTGTCAAGGAGTTTTGAATCTACTTTCATTAGAGAGATTCATTTTTAGTTTAAGTGTCTTCATCCAGTTTTTGGCATTAGAGTTTCATTATTTTTGAAAAATGAGCTTGTAGTATGCTTCCTATTCCCATTTTTTTCTTTGTAGAACAATATGGGAAATATTGATATGGATTCTTTCTTGATACTGTGGTAGATTTCGTCAGTAAATCTATTTCTGTATGTGTCTTTTTGAGAGATATTTAATTATTGTTTCAATGTTCTTGCTTATTATGGGTTTGTTCCAGTGTTTAAATATTCTGGATTTATTTTTTTGCAGGTCATATATGTATATTTAAGATTCTCGTGATTGTCACCAGTGCTTTATGGCCTTTTTGAGTGTTTAGCCCTCTTTTTTTCCACCTAATCTCTGTGTTATAGTACGAGTGACTTTACTAATTTATAGCTTAGAAAATACACATTAAGATATTATAACTTTATTACATTTTTGTTGAACAATTAACTAAATTCTGCCACAGACTACCTAGAAACATTTACATTGTCACTTATGTAATTAAAACTATGGCATGAAATTTCAAGTGTCTTCAAGACTGTTGTAAGAAGGAAAAAGAAAAATAGTATCAAGATCCTACCTGCTTTGACCTTGAAGTAACTCATGGCATGTCCTAACACAGTGAATTTGCACATCTCATTGACCCATGTTCAATAGAAGTTGCTGATTCTAAGGAAGTAACAGAAGTAGACATTCATTCTTAAAACCATGTTTAATAAGTTTATATTTTTAATTTTTTGTATTATCGAGAATTCATTTCAGAGCTTAGAATATGCTTGGTAGGCACATGTTAAAACTGTAGTCCCTAGCTCTAAATATGTTTTATAGATTTACTTATTTTTGACATAAGGTATCCTATATCCTCATGCTGGCAATCAGTGAACTCTAATTTGTTCTTTGGAATACTGGGATTGTGGGCACGTATATCTCTACTGCATTTGAACTTGTATTTTATTAAATATAATAATGATCATATATACTTGAAAAATAACAATAAACATGTGATTTATTTCAGTTACTAAACTTGCTTCTATGAGTTCATAATGTCCCTGCAAAAATTCTGTGGATCATGAGAGTTTTTTAGATAAGGTGGATTTATAGTGTAATTTCATTAATTAAATACTACTGTAATTTTAACTAATATACAATAAGAAGCATGGCACACAACACTACTGTTTTCTTAGAAAATGTTAATATTTCAGCAGGTAAATGTATTTTTTATCTCCAAACAGTAATTAATAGAAATACTTCTTTCCAGTAGTCACTAACTGGTCATCTTAAGTCAGTTATCTGGTGTAGGATTCTAGAATTGGTCTTTACTATGCACTCTTTGATCTCTGTTGTATAATAAAGTTGCCTCTTTCATCTGAAAATTTACAAGTTTCTACAGTGATTTTGACTAATTGAGCATAACCTAAACTTGTTTTTAATTAAAGAACTATACACAAATTTTTATGTACGAACTGACAGATGCAGTTGAAAAGTACATGTATGTCATATTAACAAGAAACATATATATGTTCCTCCTATATTTGATAGTTCATAATAAAATACATGAGAACCATGTCTGTATTATATCCAAGCAGCCAATTATAAAATTGGCTAAATCTGTGAAATTGGCTGTTTATCATCAAAGAGACAAAGAAGTGTTATTTGCATGTTTCTTCTTCATAAAAAAAAAAAACCCCACTGAATTCTTTCAAAACATAGAAATAGTGACAGCGTGAAACAGTGGCATCTGATGCTTTATTACAATGTCTAATTTTAGCTCTTAACGTCATTTCTAGAGGTCTTGAATAACAAATATGAGAAAAAGAGATATTAGCTTCCACCTTGCTGAGAACTGGCTCAACTTATTTTTTCAAACACAGTGGTAATATTCAGTTACTTCTGAAATAAATTTTGATGGCTAGGATTTATTTAAAATTATATTTTTACAGTAAGGGGCTTCATCTTGCATTATCATTTGTCCTTGCACGGTTTGAATATTCCGGAATCATATACAACATTCAATTAATACTAAATTAAGTTGTTTTAAAAATATAATCCACAGTTCTTATTTGTACTCTTGTATAAAATTAGATCATGTATATCCATAAAGAATAAGACATGTGTATAGTTTATCACAGATTTGTATAGAGGTAAAAATATCTTAAAGAGTCTCCTGCATATGGGATCCATATATCATCTGTAACAGTATAAACAGAAAATGTACTTATTGTTTTGACTGTCAATAGCATACATAAAGTAAAAAGTTGGTTCAATTGCACAGACTCTGGTGGCCATTGAGGACATGGAACTTCTGTATCTCTGATAGATTATTTTCAAAATATCTTTTTTTGGCCCAAACCATATTTTTTTGTTTCTGGTAGATTTATTTTTGTTCTTCCTCGAGTTGGCCTGGCTCAGGCTCATTTAGTCTCTACTGTGGAAGCAACCAGGATAAAATCAAATCCAGGGGTTTATACAAGAAATGGTGTCAGAAACAAAAATCGAAATGCATAGTCCATGAACAACTTGCTTGCCTCATAGTCCATAGAAATACTAATGTCCTTTATCTCAAGTTATTTTAGACATCCCTGATTTAAAAGATATTGTTTTCTCAACATACATTTCTTAAAGGAATTATGAGTTAATTTCTTGCCAGTGCTATGTTTAGTCTTTTCATTTATAGTAGAAACAGTCTATGAATTCTAGAGATTTGCTTTGCTTCGTTTATCAAAATACAGTGGGGAAGAAAAGACATGATTACTGAGCTGGATTTCAGTAATGGAGTAATCAGAGACTTTGGGAGAGTTTACATTCTTCCTTATTTATAATTTGTAGCTGTTTCTTTAACTGCCTGCAAGATACATGAAGGAGCATAAGTGAGCACACTATGGAATCATATAAATATTTATCCAGGCACATTATTTTTCAATTGATAGAAGTGTTTTCAGTTTCTTCTTTTGGGGAATATTCTTCAGATCACCCACCTCATTTTTCTTCATGTCCTTATTTTACTTTAATTCATTTTTTTGCAAATTGCTAAAGAAGAGACTACATTTTATTTACTTCCTCCAAAGAAATTGCAATCCCTGCAACTCTATTATCTCCCGGGCAAAAGAATGTGAGAATATTGTTGCTATAGCTTCCCAAAGAGCTGGAGATCAGGACAAATCAGAAGCTGTGTGGCACAGACAGACTATGTCCTACAAACCTAAAGCACAAGAAGAATACTGTACATACCTGTAATTTTTGTGTCTAATAAAAAATAAAATAGTGGGTGCAAGCATGTGCATGCATATATCAATGTATTATATTTACTATTTATTCCTTAAATGCTTTTCTAGGACAAGTGGAGACCATAAAGCCTTCCAGTCAAAGCTGACTAAGAGATGACTAAGAGCCAATTAAGAGCCAACTAAGACCTGACTAAGAATGACCCCTGTGAGAACTGGAGACACACAGCTCCTTGGCCTATAGCCAACTAAGAGCAACCACTGCAATTACTGAAGATACACACCCCTGGGACCACAACTGAATAAGAGCCTACCAAGAGCTGACCAAGAGCTGACCAAGGAAGCAATGGGCAGATGCCAGTGCAAGAATACATATAACAATATAAAGAACAACAAGACAGCACCAGAAGAAGCTGATGGTTCTACAACATCAAGACCTGAGCATATCAATGAAGAGGAAACAACCTTAAAAACAACTTTATGAAGATCATAGAAGCTTTAAAAAAGGATATTTAAAAAATCCCTTAAAGAAGTAGAAGAAAATAGAAACAAAAAATTGAAAGAGGTGAACAAATCCCTGAAAGAAAATAAAGAAAACCAAGAAAAAGAAAACAAACAGGTGAAAAAAAACATTCTGGGAATTAAAAATTGAAATTGAAGCAATAAAGAAGGCACAAACCAAGGCAAAGCTGGAAATAAAAAAAAAAAACTCGAAGAAATGAACTGGAAATATTACAGATGCAAACATAATCAACAGAATGCAAGAGATGGAAGAATCTCTGGAGTGGAAAATTCAATAGTGGAAATAGATATAATTGTATACATAAGTGATCCCCCAAATTCTACTAAGGAACTCATATAGCTGATAAACATCTTCAGCAATGTAGCAGGGTGCAAAATTAAATCTAAAAAATCTATAGCCCTCCTATACATTAAGGATAAAAAGGATAAAAAAGAAATAAGGAAAATATCACCCTTTATTAGCTGCAAATAGCATTAAATATCTTGGTGTAACTCTAACCAAAAAAGTAGCAGACCTGTTTGATAAAAACTTTAAGTCACTGAAGAAAGAAATTGAAGAAGATATCACAAAATGGAAAGATCTATGCTCCTAGGATCAACATAGCAGAAATGACAATTTTACCAAAAGCAATCTACAGATTCAATGCAATTCTCACCAAAATCCCAACACAATTTTTATAGACTTTGAAAGAATAATACTCAACTTCATATGGAATAACAGGAAATCAAGGATTGCCAAAACAATCCTGCCCAATAAACAAACTTCAGGAGGAATCACTATCCCTGACTTCAAGTTATACTATGGAGCCATAGTAATAAAAGCAGCCCAGTACTGGCGTAAAAACAGACGTGTGGATCAACGGAACTGAATCAAAGACCCTGAGCTTAACCCATATACCTATGAACACCTGATTTTTGACAAAGAGGCAAAAAATATTCAATGGAAAAAAGATAGTATCTTCAACAAATGGTGTTGGCATAACTGGATGGTAGTATGTAGAAGAATGCAAATAGATCCAAACCTATCACCCTGCACAAAACTCTAATCTAAGTAGATCAAAGACCTCAACATAAACCCAGATAAATTGACTTAGATGGAAAAGAAATACCCTCCAACATATTGTCACAGTTAACCACTTCTTTAATATAACACAAGTAGCACAGACACTAAGAACAACGATCAATAAGTGGAACCTCCTGAAACTAAGAAGCTCCTGAAGGCAAAGGACACAGTCAATAAGACAAAATGACAGCCTACAGAATGGGAAAAGAGATCTTCACCAATCCTACATTTGACAGAGGACTAGTCTCTAAAATATATAGAGAACTCAAGAAACTAGAGACCAAAATCATAAATAATCCAACTAAAAAATGGAGTTCAGAGCAAAAAAGGAAATTCTCAACAGAAGAATTACAAGTGTCTGAAAGGCACCTAAAGAATTCTTCAACATCATCTTTAGCCATCAGAGAAATGCAAATCAAACCAACTTTGAGATACCATCTTATACCTGTCAAAATAACTAAGATCAAAAACACAGATGACAGCCTATGCTGGAGAGGATGCAGAGCAAGGGGAACACTCCTCCAATGTTGATAGGTGTGTAAATTTGTACAGGCACTCTGGAATGTAGTATGGTGGTTCCTCAGAAAACTGGGAATCAATCTACCCAATGATCCAGCAATTAGGCATATAACCGAAGGATACAAATTTGTATCCCAAAGGCATTATTAGCTCAACTATGTTCATAGCAGCATTATTCGTAATAGCCAGAACCTGGAAACAACCTAGATGCCCCTCAACTGAAGAATGGATTAACAAACTGTGGTACATCTACACAATGGACTACTACTCAGCAGAAACAAACAAACAAAACAAAACAAAACCATCCTAAAAATTTCAGGCAAATGGATGGATTTGGAGAATATCCTCCTGATTGAGGTATTGCAAGTCGAGAGACAGAGAGGCATGGGATATTCTCACCATAAGTGGATTTTAGACTAAAAGCAAAGGACACCCAAGCTGCAAACTTAGGATACAATATGCTAAACCATTCAATTGTAAAATATGCTAAATACTTCACATTCAGTAAAATTAGTTAACATAAGTTGCCCTATAGACTGAAGAGTTTAGAGTTGACTGTCCTCCCATCTGAGAACAGTAGGTACTGCATGGACAGTAAGTAATCTGGAGACCAGGAGTCCACAGCCTTTGCAAGATCAGTTTGCACAGATGCTAGCTTAAAAAGCAGTTTCCTTAGCAATGAAAAGGAATCTTTCAACTGGCCACTAAAACAAAGTGATGCCTCATGTGGTTTAGAGAAGAAAATAAAGTTGATATATCTTAGAAATGTTGAATAAACTTTGATTTTCAGTGGAAGAAAATTTTTACCTACCTTAAAGTGGACATACATAGCTTGTCTCACTCAGTTCAAGCTCCCTTGTAGGAATGACTGATGTGAGAATCTTGCATAGGACTTCATATGTCCTTCAGCTTAGCATTAGCAAC
The DNA here is from genome assembly GCA_033318265.1 of Phyllotis vaccarum. NCBI lineage: Eukaryota > Metazoa > Chordata > Mammalia > Rodentia > Cricetidae > Phyllotis > Phyllotis vaccarum. Next base: position 53,694,545 of record JARWLC010000007.1, read on the forward strand.
TTCAGAAATAAAAGAAATTGCTTTATATTTATTTGTTTGTTTGTTTGTTTATTTATTTTTTAATTTTTATTTTTGCTGTTGTAGTTTGCTTGCTTTTGAGGTGTGTGTGTGTGTGTGTGTGTGTGTGTGTGTGTGTGTGTGTATGTGATATGTATATGTGTACTGGAATTATACATGCGTGCTAGAAGTCAACTTTGGGTATCTTCCCATATTGTTCTCTAGCCTTTCTTACTGAAACAAGGTGTCTCACTGAATCTAAAACCCTGTTTCAGTTAAACTTAGACTGGCCAGTAATCCATTGCCTGCCTTCACTCCACCTTGCCCCAGGTCTGGGATTGCAGGTATGTGCTACTATAATTGGATTTTACAGGGCCCTGAGGATCCGGAACTCAGTCATCATGCTGGCACATCACGCATTTTTCCCACTAAGCTATCACCTTAGCCTCCTGGGGGCTTTCTGTGTTTGTTTTGTTTTTGTTTAAAGATTCAATGCTCAGTATCCATTACTTAGCATCTGTTTTGGGGATGGTGAATTGTATATTTAATGTCTGACAATTTCCACTGAAGCTTGTTATAAGAGCAAATGTTCTGGTGATAGCAGCTGCAGACAGTCCTACAGAGTGTTTCTATTCCCAAACACATGTGAATGCAATCAACTACTTAAAAACATAGAATCTAAACATTTTGTAATTTTCTAATTGTTGACATCATAAGTACACCTCTCCATGTAATATGAAATACTCAAAGCTCACAGAGAAACATCTATTTTCTAAGATAAAGAAAGCAACAGTTTTGAACATGCAAAGTCTTCTTGAAGATAGTAGTTAACATCAAGAAGGAATAAAAAGTACAGTGAGCATTCTAGAAAAGAGATGTGAATGGCAGGAATAGTTCCAAGATGGTCAGTCTTTGTTAGGCTATAATTAGAAGATTATGAGCATTGGATGGAAAGACTGGGAACAAAGGAAAGTCATGCTATAGTACAGAACAGATTGACCACTAGAATTCTGACCATCAGCAGGCCATATAATGAAACCTCAGAAGGAAAAGAGATTTGCAAAACAAACTAGAAAGAAAAGCTGTGCTTGTTTTTTTTTTATAATTTTTACCTTGGAATAAAATGCCTACCCGAAACTACTATACTTTGTAATACACACACACACACACACACACACACACACACACACACACACACACACCAAACACACACAGTTATGCATAAATAAAGGCTTAAACAAGAAGAAAGGCATTATAAACTGTAAAAATTGCTGGTGAAGAAAAGGGGAAACAGGTGAGAGGAATGGTTATTATATTAAATGAAGGGAAAAGAAATGTTGCTTCGTTTTGTATCAAACTATGTAGCCTTGAAAGTTCCCATAGGAAGCATAGAGTCGCAGCGATAATCGGCAGGGCAGTTTCCGCTGCTCTCTGGACTCATGGTCTCTGAGAACTCAGACGATATTTCTGTACTTGTCTTGTCAGACACATCCTAGTTTAACAGTATTATGAAGTACTTGTAGATTTTTGTATGGAGACAGTATAAGATCATACTAGGTCTGCAGGACACAGCAAAAGGAGAAATAGAAAGCATTTTTAACACACTTGCAAACATGTCATAAAATCTTAGCTATTAATATTCAAAATTAATTTATTAAATTTAACAGACTTCATTTTATTTTTGGAGTTATTATTTTACTCTGCGTGTGTGGAGCATATATAATGTGATCATTAGTTTACATGTGTTTACAATATGGACTAGTCAGTTTGTAGTACCTAACAATTCCACAGTTCCACCTCTTTAAATATCTCCTAAATAAAGGTTTTTCAGAAATGTATCTATTTTTATTTTATGTGTATGAGTGTTTTGCCTGTATGTGTCTGTACTGCCCACCTGCAGAGGCCAGAGACATCATCAATTCTTTCAAAACTGCTTATAAGCTGCCATGTAGATTTTGAGAATTCAACTCAAGTCCTCTGAAAGCCCAAAGTGCTTTTATACATTGAACCATCTCCCTAGCCCCTAAAATTCTTGATAAAAACTCAATAACAAAGATAATATAATTATTTTTAACACAAAATACAGAAACAGCAACATGGTGACATGTATGATGGTAAAATATTCAATTTGGATGTTTTGGAAAACTTTGAGAATGTCCATTATTTATTATTTATCATTATCCATAATACAACACTCAGGGGAAAAATAGGTGTATCGTAGTCTTTTTTGTGTTTCTGTAAGATGATACTTGAAACAATGTAACTTATGCATAAAATATTTCTTTAAATATTTCTGAAAGCATTGTTTTCTAGTCAGAGCAGAGCATGGCAGAAGCAGATGCGGGAATAGTGGGAGACACAGTCATAGGAGCCACATATATGGGATATCCACATATATTATGAAAACCCATTTTCCATGGCAATTGATCCAGTCCCATGAAAATGAATTCCCACCTGCAATACTGACATTCATTGTATCAGATCGTGGTACATTTGTGATTTAATTATTATCCTTAAAATATTCCATATGGGAGAAGTCAATCTTAACATCAGTTAAGGGAAAATCATCTCAAAGTCAGAGTGAGAGCTTTAAAACTATCAAGTACATAAAATTATAATTACTAACTTGTAATGTACTCTTATTCTCACAACCAAAGAGAAAATGACCCAAAAAGACATCAAATTATTAAAGCCATTCAATTCTTCGTCTTTGCATCATAAAGTTAACTTACAAAATGATAAACTTATTTAGATTTATAAAAATAAAATAAGAAAATACAAGGGAAAAGACCTTTTATAATACATAGTATAAAATATTTAGGCATATAATCAATAATAAGTTATCAGTTATATATTTAACATCCTTTCAGGTTGGAGCTATAACTCACTGATAAATCATTAGTCTAGAATATCATACACACTGCTTAGATTCTTTACTGCTAACCAATACAAACTTGATGTGAAGGAAGATTTCATATCTGGCTGTTTGTGCATCCTGTATCACACACAGTACCATCTTCCTATGTGATAGGTTGAAAGGGTTATGATTTTTCTCTTAGATTCTTTGGCCTCACTGAATTATCTCCAAAAGGTCATATTCCTAATAGTCTAATTTACTCTGTGGAGATGTGGGTGAAGGTATTATAGGTAAAATATACATTTTGTTTTATATCATTTTGCTATATAAAAAATAATGAAAACCTCTCACCTCTTCCCCTTTTTATTTAAAAACTATTACCACATATTGATTGTCCAGAAGGGTTAAATTTTTTTATATGTGCATATAATTAATATTATGGCATAGGTACTTGTCTTACTATGTTTTCTTTTGCCATGATATAATGACCAAGTCTGGGTTATTTATGAAGTAAAGAAGCTCACTGGCTTATGGTTCTATTTCAAAGAAATTCAAGGCCAGAGGGATGAGTATGGAGAGAGCTTCATGGTTCTTCAACTTAAGTGGACAGAAAAGTCAAAGGTGGTGTAATGGTCTGAAGGAGAAATGTTCCAGATTCATGTAATTGTACATTTAGTTCTCATCTGAGGATGCTTTGTGGGGAGGTATTGTAGAACCTTTGATATGAGGAGTCTTCTGGAAAAGGGAATCAGTGAAGGAAGGCTGGGAGGGTTGTAACCTCACCCACTTCCTGCTCTGTCTCTTTGCTTCCTGTGTTTAGATAAAATATGATCTCTTTGCTTTCTGCTTTGAATGTCATTTCTTCCCAGCCATTATGGACCCTTTGTCTGGAATCATAACATAAAACAAATTCTTCTCTCCTTAAGTTGCTTTTTATTATGGTATTTCATCACAATCAAAAAGTAGCTACAACAGTGGGTATGGAAGAGAAAAGTGGACAAGATTTCCAGAAGAGCTAATCCTTTCTTTCCTGAAAACCATTAACCTTTATGAGAGCCCTTCCTTACAACCCAGTAGCAGTCCCTAGGACTCATATTCCACCATGACTGAAACGCTGATCAGATATCAAGCTGTATTTTAAAATGGAGAAACTATAGCCATTGAGGCATTTGTTATAATAATAATTAATTAAAGAAAAGCAATGATTTCATCTGTGTTACTCTCAAACTCAATGAAAATGGTTCATAGTAGTATCTTGAGTTGACAGGTTGAAATAAATTAGGGAGTAATCTAAAATAATAAACTAATTACAAAAATACGGTCAGATTTGAATAAACTCATGCTTGGAGTTTTAGATGGAGCAGTAAAGTAATATTTTAATAGGTTTAATAAGTACACTTATATACTAAACTAAATAAAGATAACATTTAAAGAAAGTAGCACTCAACATGTCTTTAATGACAGTTGACAACATTCAATATCTATGTTGTAAATTTTTAAATCTAGAAATTCATTAAAAATATTGGATAAGTTTTAAATATTTGATTGAAATTTCTGTTTATTGATAAGAACCATATAAAAGTAGTGTTTTTGAAAGGTAAACTGTTGCCAATGCTCATGGTTGTCTAGAGGAAAAGGATGGTAAAACCATATTGCTGATGATACTACATATTTTGGTCATAGAGCATGGAGAAATCAAGCTGGAACTGACCAGGAAATGGTCACTCTAGCAGCTAGCTTTCATAGCTGTGGAAGTTGCTATGCAGCTGCTGGAGGAAAATAGTAACAACAGAGTTACCCAGCTGTGAAACCTGGGAGCCACAATAATGATTAATACTTGTGTAACAGTGGCATGAATATTATGGAGCTAAGTAACTTTTTTCTGACCAAAGTCCCACATAAATGTATATGATTTTATGAACAGTTTGAAACACTACATGTTGGATACCTCTCCACATAAACATGTAAACACAGTTTTCTATTTTTTCCTTCATTTGTTTTATGTTGCTACAATTTATTTCACTCCTAATGATCAACAGTGTGGTGCTTTTAATTTCTGGCTATTTAAAATGATGCTATACACTCACCTCGGGTACTTTAAATCTGGTCAAGACACCTATGTCTAGTAAGCTTGTAGGTTTTAAGGATAAAATACTACTACTATTTTGCTAAAAGACTTAATAGCTATCTGCTTTCTAGATGTCTATCTCCATATTCATAGATTAGTTCATCAATCAGTTTTCATCAAAGGAGCAACTTGGTTCAGTAGATGGAAGTAAATATAGACTCATAACTGGCCAGATGTCAAAGAACAAATACCCATGGAGAATTCAACATAAATGGAATATAAATATTACATTGCTTTCCCACAGGATTCAGGGAACATCATAAAAGAGGGACCAGAAAAATGATAAAAGTGCAAGTTGAGGTGAACTGAGACAAAACAGTGTCTTGTGTACATGGCAGGGCCACAGCACTAATGAACTAAGCAACTATGGTGGTTTGCACAAGACTTGTACATGATTAAGCCAGTCAGCATTCCATAATGTAAGGGGAGAGGCATACAAGCCCCCAAATCAAGCTGAGGTATGACTGAGAGCTGATGGCTGCTAGGGGAGGGAGAGTTTGTTTCCTTTAGGCATGTTCTCTCAGGTATATTGGCCATGCTCCAGAGAGTATCTACAGAACTTGGAGTATAATGCATGACATTAATTGAACTTAGTGGGTTGTAAAGAATAATGGTAATACATGTATTGGGTATTAAAGTATACATGTTGGGTTGGACTCAGTGGGTTGTATAGAAAAAGAAGACATGAAATTGGAAAGAGTGCACAGAAGATTGGGCTGAGTTGGAGGATGAAAGTGGTATGTATGACAATAAATCATGTAATGCATAGAATTTTCAAAGAATAAATAAAACATTATATTTTGACTAGAGAGATGGCTTAGCAGCTAGAAGTTCTCAATGCTTTGAAGAACATGGGATCCAACAATGCCTTTATCATGCACGGGTACTCATACATATACATAAATAAAACTAAAATAAATATTTAAAAACAATTATTATCTACTGTGACCACTTCTACTTGGTGACAAGGACATTTTCTCTTTTTCTATGATGAGAAAAAAACAAAACAAAACAAACAAACAAACAAAAAAACGGGTTTTGAGTAGCTTCTTAGTAGCTGGCAGTGTAGTACTCTATAGCCAACTGACTCTATTCCTTTCAGATTTCACAAACAGGATTTTTTTGAAGGTACTGAGGAATGAAAGAATGAGAGAGACTCTGTTCACCCAACCCTAGAAAACGTGAAAAACAGTTATGTGCGAAAGTCATAGGTGAAAGTTAGGAAAAGCTTCTCTTTCCTGATCTATATTCATTTTTTAGAGATCTGTCTTGCTTCCAGCCTAATATCATACATTGTACTCTAGTGGTTTATGTTTAACTCCTAGGGATTGTCTGGCTTATATATTTGCTTCTTACCATTGAATTCACACTCAACCAAAGCTGTGTCCACTTACTCACACATTTTTCTTCTTCTTCATCATCCTTTTGGATGTGTAATGCCTGTCAGTTTTATCATATGGGGAGTGTGCTGAAGCTCATCTTCCTTTTCATGTTATGATATTGTATCCAATTCCTCTCACCAAGGGCTTGCCACCTACTTTCTTTTGAATCCATTTCCAGAGTACTCAACTCATGACATAGGCAGTTGGGTAGCATATGGTATCTGGTTTTTGTATAATAAGTCGAAACCCTGAAATCTAGTTCAATGCCTATGGATTGAGCAGAGTCAGTAAAAGTTATTTAAAAACATGAAGCATAACATTTCAGAAAATCGGATTTTGGGTAAAGTAAGCTTTATTAACAGAGCAAACAAACACAGAACAAGGGGTTTTCAAAGTAGGGAAAGATCCCATTTTGTGTGACTAACTCTAGTTTATTGTTAAAGAGTCTTTTTTCAAATAGATAGGCAGTTGGTCTAAATATAACTATATTTTCCTAAACCTTAAGTTCATAGTTATTGAATTTATTATCTGTTTAAGTCTGAAGATTAAACTTACATGTGCATTGCCCAGTAAGTTGTCCTGTTTATGTAAAAAATTGATTTGCAGTTTATGTTAGATATCAGACCTGTATCAAAATAACCTTGTGTTTAAAAAACAACCTGTTTAAGTATTTAACTTTTTCCTGTAAGGCACTATTGAAGGAGATGAAACAAAGAAATAAAACTTTCAAGACTTCTAGAACACGCCCTCAAATGACAAAATGGAGAGGGTTAATATCTTCAGGAAGGCTTCACTGATGAGAGAGTAATGCCGCTAAGAACTCTGGGAAGAAAACTCTGCTCTAAATGACATGGTTTTGCTTCTTGTGAGATTTTTCCAAGAAAAAGGATTATAACTACTTAAAAAAAATAACAAATAAAAAGGGATCTTGTGGCTCTTAGCAAAATTGTAAGAAGAAAAGAAACATTAACTTGCTTTTATTTGAGACAAAGATGATGGAGACCCCTGTACAGCAAGAGTTCCCTCCAGGATCCTGGATTAGGCACAAACCACACCCAAACATCTGTATTCACAATGACAAGGTGGGGGAGGGCAGTTAAAGTGGCTGCTTTCTGACTGAGAGGAAGGAGCCCCAAGGACCTAGCAGTGTGGTTTTTAAGGAGAGGAAACGTAGAGGTCTCTGTTAGAATGGGCTAGGATGTGGTGGTAGGCTTTGTTTAGGCAGGATAATTACGTGCACTAAATAGGGGGGGATTTTGATTGCTGGACTTTGGCACTATCCTCAGTCAGGAGCCTGGCATAAGAAACTGTCCAAATAAGGGAATAGATCTGACGGCTAGCTTTAGAAATGTAATCTAAGGTTGTTAGCAAGGCAGAGAGAATGGGGGAGAAGGGCAACGCCTGCCAAGCCATGGTTGCCTGGCAGCACTAGCCAGAGTCCCTTCAAAAAGATCAAAGTAATCAGCTGTGTGTCTGGGAAGAAAGAAACAACAATTTAGACTTGAACCTCTGTCTTAGTTGCTTTTCTACTCCTGTGATAAATACCTTGGCCAAGGCAACTTATAAAAGAAAGCCTTTGAATCGGGAGTATGGTTGCAGAGTTAGTTTCTGATTGCCATCAGCAGACTAGCATGGTGCTGGAGCAGTAGCTGAGAGCTTAAATCTGATCTACAAGTAAAGGGCTAAGGGATAGAAAACTAAATGAGAACGGCCTGAGCTTTTGAAATCTCAACCCACTTAGCCTACCCCTAATGACACACCTCCTCTAAGAAGGACATACTTTTTATTCCTTTCCTGTTTCTCCAACTTCAGAATAAGCATTCAAATATATGAGGGTACTGGGGCCATCCTATTCAAACCACAACACATTCTGATTTTTCTTTGTTTTATATTTTATGGGATTTTATCATTTATATTGTCCGTAGAAGCTTTCCTCTATAAGCATTTTATTGAATTATTTTTATTTCCTACAGTCACTTACAGATATATATTATGGAGTAGACATTAATAGGTAGATGCAATTTAAGGTGATTGGGACATGGTCTTTTTTCATGGAACAGGTAAGCTGAATATCACAGAAAATTCATATTGGTATTATGGAGTGTTTAAAAGGCAACGCTCTGGGAAAAAACAAGAATGTCCATTTTGATTGTATCCCATGTCATTCATGTGGAATATGGTATAAATAAAAGTATAATCTTCAGTTCTTTTACCTGAAGTATGTCTCATGAGTTGTTAAGAAAAAAAGAATAATTGATAAGTACATATCTAGTGAAAAAATAGAGCTCAGTGCAGAGTGTATTTTTTGTAACTACTATGGCTAATTGCACTTTACCACACTGGCAGATACTCTAGGAAAAATATTATATATACATGAATAATTTTATATATATAATTAATATCATAAGCAAGACTAGAGAAATCATTAGAAGAAGCATTTCTCACTTGGGCCTTAAATAATTAATTTATGTGAAAAAAGGCAAAGGTGTTTCTAGTTGAATGCCTGAAAAATAATTTGACAAATATCATTCACTAAAGTAGTTGCTATCTAATATTATCAGAAAGGCTCAGATTTGAGCAATCTCTCCCCTATGCCATTCTAAGGTCTTTTTTATTCTAATTTTTATTCCCAGAGTTAGCCAAAATGGATGCCATGAAAATGTTCTAGTGCCTTCACAGCTCCAGTAGGCTCCAGGCATGAGGGAACTCCAGGAAATATCCTAGGAAGTTGAAGAAATATCAAGTCACTTAATTCCTTGGTTCTTTCCCTAGAAAGTGGTCACAGGCTGGCATTAGCTTTTGAAATATGCCACACTACTCTTGACCACGTGACCTTTGAATTGCTTTCTTTCTACGTCCTAAGGACCTCATCTTCCTTTGTATCTGTGCAGAGCATCAAGTCGTGTGTCTAGTCCCAAGATTCTGTGATATCACTTCACATTTTCCCCATGTCCTATGCACATCACCACAATTCATTTTCTTTAAGGATTAACTCTTTCAGAGTTTTACAATTTGAATAGTTTCTGTACTTTGCTAGAACCTTATTAATATAAGTATTGATTGCCGTATTAAGAACTTTAGTCGTTAATTTATTTTCTCACCAGATAAATATGCATTAACAGTTTTGTTAAATGCTCTCTGATCTTGTGAATAGTCTACTGTGGTAAATGCAAATAAGAACCAATTAAGATATAGTATAAGAGGTATTTAAGACAGTGAAAGTGTTTAGAAGTATGTACAAAGACACCTTGTCCAAACACTGATGGGTGAATAATGTACACTGTGAAGTTTCTGTAGTGAGGAAAAAGCACTAAGCATGATAGATATGAGAATACAGGTTTTCAGTTTATACCTACGTGACTCTAAAGCTGAGCGAGAATAAACGACAGCAGAGAATGAAACGTGATGGCTTCAGATACATACATAGTTCTCAAATAATTAGTGACAGAAGCCTTTGTTGAAGGCTGTCTTTGCAATCACAGCCTCAACTGATTTGGACATGATCTCTGCTTTATTTATTTTCTGTCTATCAAAAGATAGT
>JARWLC010000007.1:54306949-54531949 GCA_033318265.1 Phyllotis vaccarum
TGCATTGTATCTAGTTATTGTTTTCGGGATGGTCTCTATTTGCGTGAAAGACAAACTTCCTTGGTAAGTGACAGTACTTACAGTTATCTGTGGGCAAAAGAGTAAGTTTTAAAATATTATACAAATTTATGCTGGCCAATCAAAGTGATAGTAGTAGATTTTTGTCTATTATCTATGACCTCATAAACCATGGAAAGCTACCTAGGTTTCCAGTACCACAAAAGATATCCCTTTTGTTGAGAGGAAACTAAGATCAATTAAAAAGCTATTGATTGCCACCAAAACGTAAGTGCCACATCTTGTACCTTAGAGCTTATCTTGCTTTGCTGGTAACTATTATGGTTCACAAGTGTTACAGCTGGGTGGAATTGTTTAATTGCTTCTTTCCCTTAAAAGGGGAAATTTTTCTATCGAGCAAAAAAAAAAATCAATTAACAATTGGCTGCTTAAGAAGGAAAATTAGCCTCTCCCCAGCTTGAGCCCCTTATTGATTATCCAATATACCAATATAGAGTGCTCAGCTTTGAGATGATACACACACACACACACACACACACACACACACACACACACACACACACACACAAATAACCAAATACAAAGATGCCAGCAGTGTGAGATGGGTATATGTGAGGAAAGAAATTGGAGGAAGAAAGGGGGTTGCAATGAAACTATCTTTCAATTAAAAATATTTTACAAATTAAAGAAAGAAGAGTATTTTTCTCTTAAAAAAAAAAAAGAATACTAAGTGGAGAGCTTGGAGAACAGATGAGAGCAAGGACTCTGCTTACTTGAGTTTCTTGTTAGCAGGTTGGAAATTGGATGTAGCCCATGCTGAAACTAGGCATAACTCTGTCTCAGAAGTCTGGGGTCTTGTGTGTTCATATTTGTTGTTGGATATTTGTACACTGTGTGGAGATGTATTATCGTGGTTGATGGAATTAAAAGCTAAATGGCCAATTGCTAAGCAAAAGGTTTGTGTGGGACTTCTGGGCAAAGAGAGAACTCTGATGAGCTGAGGAATGATCACCAGCCAGACACAGAAGGAGGAGGATGGGTGGCACCCAACAAAGAACATAGATTAATAGAAATAGTTAATATAAGTTATAAAAAGTAGTTTAAAATAAGAATAAGCTAGAGCCAAGCATCCATAATTAATAATAAATCTCTGTGTCATTATTTGAAGGGACAGAGAAAGACTCATTACACATACTAGCTGCAGAAATTGCAGAAGTCAAAGGTGTCAAAGAATACCACAGAGTGCCTGTAGTGCCTGGAGAACACTGAATGGTCAAAACTAGATAAAGTGAGAAAAAAAAATGATTCCTGAGACAACATAGTGCAGAGAACATTTAATGTTGTGGGTTGATACCCACCATGATTTAAAAAGTAAGCCATACTATGCAGGAATTGATATACCTTGCTAGAGGAAGACAATCTATGATCTGTGTAGTGAAGAATTGGCTGAAGTCACAAGAGATATGTCATTAAAATGAACTCATAGGCCAAGAAGAATGAAGAAGATAGAAATATTTGAAATAAATCAATACATTTAGAGGAATTTTAAACCTGTGAATACCATGCCAACAGTGCAGGTTTTACTAGAGAATCTATAAGCAAGAACAAGTTCAGTGCCCAGAGAAAGTAGATGTGGGATTCCTTACTACCTGCCAAGTGAGGAGTCCTTCCTGGGACGAATCTGCAGCTGGCTCTGGGGCTTAGATCAGTCTGGCATTGTCTGACTATGTCTTACCATTTACTCAATAACTACTAAATATTCAGTTATATTGTCAGTGGTTAAAACAGTTGAATTACTTCTAACCCTCATCAGGAAGAGCAAGCGACTACCTTAGAATCAATGCTCAGAAGCATAGCTATATTGTACTATATTTCAAAAAGTAAAACACCCTAAAATCGCATTTGTGTTACCTTTTGTTTGTAAGATGGAAATGAAGTAAAATAGAGAATTTTGATAGTAGAGACTCTGAAGAGATGAGATCAACTAACATGAGTAAACAGTAGAAGGACCAAAAGGACAGAAAGCAGGTAACAGGATTACAGAAATGAGGGCAGGAAATACCTCACTCAGATATATAAATATTTTGACACATAAGCAATATCGTTTCTTGGAATTTGTTTTAAAACTACATTATTGATTGCTCATAATATAGCGCCTAACTTTGAATATACATACCTATATACATCTATGGTCCCTTGAAGATAGGAATCATTTATATCTCTATAGTATTACAAAGAATAATGCCTCACATGCCTTTGAACTTTCTAAGAAGAAATGTGTGAAAAAGGATAGTCTCTAAGATGATGGGAACGACACACCTTCTATATTATCCCTACCCATGCTGTAATAACAAGATTTGATTATACATCTCTTCATTTCCTTTGGTATGTTTTATCCATTTTATCATGGTCCTTAAAATGCACATCTCACTTCTTCCTTCAATTTTCATGTGACATGACATCATTTCCTTTATGCCCCTCATTAGATTATTTAACGTGCTCATCTCATTACACCTTTCCCATCTTGCATCTTATTAGGCCCCTTAAACATGCACATCTCATTACACAGTCCTTACATATCTCATTACACGATTCCATTTTTGTATCTTATTGTCATTTCATTTCTGCATCTTATTACACTAAAACCTAGTTCCCATTATATCTTACATATTTTGAAAATTTATATACTTTCCTTTCCTTCCTTTATGCATCTAATTATAATGTTTCTCCTTTATGTGATCAGCTCATTACACTTTCCTTTCGCCCATCTCATTTCAGCCTGAAGGATGCCCATCTTACAGGACACTTCTGAGACATAGCTCATTAAACCATCTCACGTATTCACCTCATTACAGCTCTTTAACATATACATCTTGCTATATAGAACTCTCCATGAATCTCATTAAAATCCTGAAAGACACAAATCTTACTTTTCTATTAGATCCTTCTTGTCACAGCATCACAAAACTGCACTCATTAAAGTATTTACTGTTTCAACATTGCTCTTCACTATATATTCCCGACCCCTTTCTTGTTAATATTCCAGTACATTGTTACAATTTTACATTTTACATGTAGCAAGAATCGTGTCATATCTTTCAAAGTGAGGTTTTTCTAAAATTTAATTTCGCCATTTTCTGAAGTTATTTTGTTCTTGTATTGATGTTTCTCAAATTAGTTTCCTGGGTATGTCCGTATATATCTAGTAAAAAATATTTAAATACATTAGGGTTTGGCAGATATAGGTTTCCGAAGTTTGATAAAACTTCGCTAAATATCCCATCCCCCTTACTAACTCAGGTCTCACGAGAGTGGACCCTGGTCCTAGTCTAGGCAACACAGCAAAGCTGACCCTGTTGTAGTAGGTAAGGGTGACCCAGCTCCGATGTTGTGAGCAAGGAAGTGAGGGCTGTCCCATTACTAGTCTAACTTGAGGTGACAGAGGACAGGTAGAGAAGCTGACCCTGTGGTCATGGGAATGATAAAATTGTCCCTGCCGGTCACTAGCTGTAGATCTTGGGAAAGTGGTCCCTGTATCTCGCCTAGGCAACACAGTGGAGCTGGCCCTAATGGACCTTGGGAGAGTCAATCACGAGGGCATGAAGGAAGAACTGGCACCTCTCTCCGCTCATTGCTGCAGGGGTGAATTAGCCAGGGCTATACTGGAGAGCTCACCTCAGCGGAGGGGAGGACAGGGGAGAGCTGGCAGGCTGACCTACCCTGAAGCTTCCCAGGCTCAGAACAAGGGTCATGACTTGACCCAAACCAACATCTACCCCACTTATGTTCTGCTGGAACATGCACGTGAATGTACATGACTCACAGACCCAAAGCTGCAGTATCTCCACAACACAAGGCAACAATAGAAAATCCAAGAAGAGTCCCAGTGAAAGCATCGATAGGGTAGCAGAAAGCAGAGGTTCGAACCAAACCAATGACTCCACAATGAATACTTACAAGTAAAAATATGGGGACAAAGGCGTTAAATGTATGATTTGCTGTGTCACATTGCAGCTTCCAAGAGGAGATTTTTTTTCCATTTTTATCTCTTATTTCTTGTTTGTTTGTTTAAATTTTGGGGCATACGTGTGCAAGAGCAGAGTATGGATGTGAAGGGATTTGGGAAATGAAAGAGATCAAGCTGCATTATGGGAAAGACACACAGAGAAAAAGGGAAAAAACTTTAAAAAACTTCAATTCTTATTTCAGAAATTCTTGAAATTATTTATATTTTGTTGAGAATTATGGATATTTATGAAAGAAGTAAGAACAGCTACACTTTTCAGATGGGCTGGAAACACTAATTCTTATCCTGTATCTCAAACACTTCCTGAACTTTCATCTCATAGAGCATAGTTTAGGAAGATCTTCACTGAGTGTTGTATAATCACTTCCACACAAAATCTACCACCACTTGGCTTGTAGTTCAACACCATCTTTTAGAACTAATACCACAAGTGATTAATTAATAAATATCTCATCAAAGTGGTTCTTAAACTTTGATGAAAATCAGTGAAAGTACCAAGATCACAGCCAGAGCTATGGTATGGACACATCATAGTTTGGAGTAGTGCTTTCTTGCCTTCTGGGTTCTGGCTGAGTCATGTTCTGTGTGAGATCACAATGAAGGATACGTCTGTAAAATGACATCAGCCACTGGTCATGAAATCATAATCATTCAATTGTTACAGATGCTGGTTTCTCCTTAGTCACCAAACAAAGATATGCAGATGCTTTCTCTCCAGGAGCTGAGCTGTTTATCTGAAGATACACTGGAGTTATTCACAGAATTGGCACCCAGGTCTTGTTATCAGACAAATGTGACTTTGAATTTATTTTTTATGGATATCTGATTATCTTGGAGAGGGACACTACTGGTGATCTGGGAGTCAGTTTCCTCCACTGTAAAGTGGAGTGATAACACTATCTTACATCATTATTGAAATAACAAAGTAGCTTAGCAGATCCACATTCCTTATCACCTCTCAAATGAAACAGTTCCTCACAAAGCAACAGCTATTATTATAAATATCCCTTTCATCCTCTTATGCCACATCAAGACCAGAACTTTTTTGAAATGAGTACTGTATGTCAACTGATCCACAGTTAACAGATGCAGGAAAGTAAAGGAATATGCTCCAAAGTCGTGTGACCTTCTAAGTGTTGTTTCTCTTCTTGATTGTTTAGCAGCTGTGTAAATGCCACATCTAATCTTTGTGACTATCTGAGGGAGCATCCCATTGAAGCATCCATGTGCAAAAACATTACACACAATAGCTAATCCAAGCCTAAAAAGAGAATCTATCATTTTTCTGTACTTACCAAAAAATTAGCTCCCTTGAGAAGCTTGGCTCATTGCACGTGTATTTGTAGCACACCCTCTAGATATCAAATCTGCCCTTTTAATTATTCAAACTCATTATGTAAAGGAATCAGATGTATTCTGCTCTATAGTTCTTTAAATGATGTCAAGAATGATGGTGTATGCCTATATTCCCAGAGTGTAAGAGGTAGAGGAAGGAAAAAAATCCAGAGTTCAAGTCTGTCCCCATCCATATAGCAAGCTGACATGGGGTACCTGAGACCCTGTCTCTAAAATATAAAGAAAGAAATCCTAGTGATACCAAGGCAAGAGTACTTTGTAAAAAACAATCCTTCTCTCTCCCAAACATGATTATAAGAAAAATGATATGAAACTCTCTCAAGGAATGATAGTCAAACCTGTTTATCTCCAATTTTTCCCACAAATGATTCAACATCCCTAAGAAAAGTAAAGTCAAAGAAAAGTGTTAGCCTAATGGTGTCATAGTAACCCTTGAATCCACATTTCCTAAATACAGTGGTCCTGTGTATTATGACCCATGAAATGAGTGGGGTCCAGCATGACTGTATTCTTTAATTTCTTTCAAGCTTATGATAGGATGTACTTTGCAACTCATTTGAAAGCAGGTGAGATTTATTTGACACTGATTACTGAAGTATGAACAGAAGTAACAGTGTCACTCTTTGTGAAAAATGTAACCTAAAACACTGTATACTACTTCACTCTCAAAAGAATAAATGTGTTAAGGAGAAGTCTCATACTTGGGTTGCTAAGTAACTATAATAACCAAAGTCCTCAGCCAACACAGAGAGACAAAAAAAAAAAAAAAAAAAAAAAAAAAAAAAAAAAAAAAAAAAAAAAAAAAAAAAAAACAAAAAAAAAACAAAAACAAAAAACAAAACAAAAAGAAAAAAACAGCTTAACATGTCAATGGTGAAGCATGATTTAAGAAAATGAGCCAAAAAAGTTACTAAGTGTTTAGAAAAGACAGTTTGCAAAAGAAATACAGTTGGCAAGAGTTATGTGGCTATTGGAGAAATGTATAATGAAAATTACAAAGATTCAAACTTGTGGTGGAAAAAAGGGAACCGTTACCTCTACATTGTCCTACAGCAATGTCCTCTGTACTGAAATATTCTCTCCTAGTCTTCCCTCCTAGAGGGAGAAGGATTTACAATTCTAGGAAGTTGAAGCTTACAACACTCACTGAACCTCTTCTTAGATCACACAGATAGGAAAGAGTTTCTGGGGATATGAGAGTCCTCTACCTTCATACCTGCCTGCAAGTCATGCGGCGAGCCCAGGAATGAGCATTCATGTCATTATCCATGCTGAGGTATGTATTTGGGTGATTCAGCTGCCCTTGAATCTTTTACAATCCTGCAACTAACCCTTCATTCATAGTCCACTAAGCAACTCCATCAACTTCCTGCTTTTTCCCATTGGATTTCAGTGATACCCAAACTGTTGTCTGTTGTTGGTGCTGCATCAGGGCGAACAGATAACTGTTTGACATCTCTCCAGGAAAGTAAGATTACAACTGCTCATAGGAAGGTAAATTAGTGTATCTACTTTGGAAACAGCATAGGAGCTTTCTTCAAATAACTAAATATAGAATCACATAAAGAAGATGCTTGCAAACTCACATTTATTGTGGCCATAGTCACAATATCTAGGACCTGGGCCAATCCTTGGTGTCCATCAGTTGATGAATGGATAAAAAGATATGGTGTAAACACATACACAAACACACACACATGCACATGGAGACACAATGAGTATTAGTCAGTCAAAAATTTTTTTTCATTTACAGTAAAACAGGAAGAATAGAAGGTCATCATGATAAGTGAGATCATCTAGAAATGTACGTATTTCAGTTTTCTTTCTGTGTGTATGTATCATGGAGGGGAGCAGACAGTAGGAGTATAACAGAGAAAAAGAAGGAGAGGAGATGAAAAAAGAAGAGAAAACTCAGAGGCAGAAAGGAGAAAGGACATGATCAAAGCAGATTATATCGTTGCATGAAAATTTTATAGTGAAATGTATTGATTTGTACAATTACATAATAATTAAAATTAATTAATGGAAAATAAGAATGTATTGGTTATAATTAAGTTAAGAAATTATGACTTGAAGATTATTATTAATGTTGACATAGACTTTATAACAGAGTGAATAAAGTCTATTCTAGGATTTGTAAAGAACAGGAAGCAGTTCATTAGCCAGTCAAAAAGCAGTAAGGTTGGTACTGAACCAAGAAACGTAGTGGAAAACTCCAAGCTCAGGATGACCTTAAGAAGCAGAACAAAGTTTAATTGTGATTCCACACTGCAACTGAAGCAAAATGGAATGGAAAGTGTTAAGATAAAAATATTGTGTTACATAGGAGTCTCACAGGGGAAAAAGTCTTTTCTGCAAGAATACTACCTGAATAGTTCTTAGAATTGAAAATGAAACTGTCATTAAAAATGTGTGTGTAGTCTTTGTGCTTCCTGGAAGCCCATGGCAAGAAGCATATGTGAATGGCGTAGTAAATGGGCCAGGGTCCCTGGAAACACAAAGTGAAAGAGAAGATGTAAGAAAAAGTGGCATGTGATGACTTCAGAATTGCTTCACAAGGTACGAAAGTGACTGGAGTTAAAGAAATAAAGGCTAACTGGAGAGAGAAAAGTGGAATGAGTATGATCAGGAGATGGTGTACGTGCAGAAAAAACACCAGGGAGGGAAATAAACTAAAGAAGAGAAAAATTAAAGAGATTGTTAGACACTAGCACGCTTTTCTGGGTACTCCAGTTTTTTCCTAAGTAGATGAACACAAGTGATATAATGTTATTCGTAAATAACCAGATCACCTACTGCAGCACAAATTGTATTTTCAGCTGACTAGTTCATAATAAATAAATATTCAGCAAAGTGCATGCTACTTGAGATTGGGTCATTTAGAGAGTTCCATTCCATTAAAAGTAAGTTTCATTTGCTTGACAAAGGCCACTAGCTGAAACGTCAATTGCTTGTCTTAATGGATGACACCTGTAAGTAAAATAAACATATTTTTAATGGAATGGATGGTCACAGCGACCTTATCTCAAAATAGCATAGCCTTTGGTGAATATTTATTGCTGAATTAGCAAGACTATAATATGAAAAGGTGGTGTTCCTCTTCATTACCTTTTCTTGCTACATAAAGGAAGACATTTTTAAATGCCCAAATTGTTTGCAGATTTTGCCAATTATTGAGAAAAAACTTAACACATAATAAACTATATTAATAACCAGAAATCAACCTGCTAGTCTGAATTTTAAGTTTTAATATAATAATATTGCTTATTGTATGCATGAGGTCTTTTAGCAAAGCATCTTATTTCATTTTATGATTGATACCTTGTCAGTATTTATTAAACAAAATACATCTTTACAACATTGAGGGAACTGGAAATATATTTTACAACAATAATAATCAAATCCAAGACTATTTCTGAAGTGGAACTAAAATGTCAAGCTGTCTCCTTCAAGTTAAGAATAATCTCACTGGGACTATGTGTCTGGGACTAGCTAGAAATTCTTTCTATTGGATTGGTATAAAAGGTTACAACTTACAATATGAAGAAATAACACAAAATATGCTATTTAATTAAATTTAGTGAAAATTACAACAAACCAACAAAGGAAAGAAAATTCTATGTTTTTAAATATTTGAAAAATATGTTTAGCTACATTTACAATATCTAGTATTTTCAAATTATGAAGGATTATTTGGATTGAAAGACAAGCTGCTTTTAAAAAAGGTGCAACAGTTTGGCTCCTAGAAGCATCTGGATGAGATGCTTAAGTGAATTGGAGATGAAATGGGGCAAGGCCTCTGGAGGAAACTGAGCAATAGAGAATATATAGGGAACAGTATGCATACCATGACTCTGGAACTGATTAAAAATATAACTGGAATTAAAGAAAGGAAGAGAAGTAGAGAGATTACATGGTTCAAGTTTTACAAGTTTCACATCAGATTTTAAAAGTTTATAGTTTGACAAGATTTATATCTTATGATATCTATAGAGCAAGTGCCAGAACCTGGGAAGAAACTATAAGGTCTCCTTCCAGGCTCTATTCAATGTTCCACAGTACTGAAAGGTGCCTCTTGCAGAGTTACAACTGTTCTCTTCCTGGGCTCATTTTCTAAGGTAGTTAGAACTCAGTCTGTTTTTCTTTAATTATTATTGTTACATGTAAATATATTTTTGTCTTATTTATTATTCAGTATTCCCTAAAGGAACAGAACTGATTGAATGAATGAATGAATGAATATGTATACCTATACATTTATTAGACTTTTATTTAATTACTTATTAGATTATATTAGAGTGACTTATAGAGTGTGATCAAGCTAGTCCAACAATAGCTATCTCTTAATGAAAAGGCTGATAATCCTATAGTTGTTCAGTCTGCCAGGCTGGATATCTCAACATCTCTTCTATCTGCATTGCAATTCCAAAGAAGGTAGTTCTAATACCAGTTAAGGGATGCCCCAGCAACAGGGTAGATGAGCTTGTCCAAGTGTGACCAATCAGACAAAAAGCAGAACATCCTTCTTCCATGTCCTCTTATATGGGCTGTCACCAGAAAGTGTGTTCCAGATTTGGGGGTGGATCTTCCTCCCACAAGATCTCCTCAAGAAAATTGCTCACAGGCATATCCAAATGTTTCAGTTTTAGTTGGTTGCAAATAAATCAAGTTGGCAAACAAGATTATCCATCAAACATATAAATATATAAATAGAACCATTTAGTATTGCTCATATGTATATATTTTAGGGCAGGCCCCTTGATAGTGAGTAGTCAGAGGGCTCAACTAGTGACATATGGAATGTAGAGAAGACTCTACCACTGCCAATTACTCAAAACAAAATCATTTCAAAGTGCATTTTAATAAATATCTGATTTCTGCAGAGAAGTATAGTCTTATTCCTTATTATGAGAGCAAATGAAAACCATTACAAAAAGTTACAACTGATCCAAATGCAGAGAATAACCAGCCATTGGGTGGCCAGCCGCAGCTGATAGATCTACAAATAATTCCTACAGAATATGCCAGAGGACATGAAAGAAAGATGGCAAAAACCAGAATATCAGGAATCTTCTGAGAGATTATGCCCTCTATATGTGAGAAGAGAGCTGTACCTGTGAAGTCTCAGTAATATGGTTACCTAAATGAGACCTGAACAATGACAACACCAGTCAACATAGATGCTGGAAATCTCTCAAGGTTCAACTCCTAGATGACGATCTGCAAGTAATTTAGTGCCCTTTATATTCAGTTTCTTCCACCATTGGTCATATTAGACCAATACCATTGAGAAAGAACTACTAATGAAATCAAGGCTAGTCAAGAAGGCATTTTAGGAACAAAACTGAAAACTAACTACCAGATTCTTCCCAATAATTCATTTCAGTGGTACAATCAAAATGCATTCACCTACTCACGATGCTCACAGATATTTGATGTCATTACCTGTGAATGCTTATTTTGATAGCCTGTACACCCACCAGGCACAGAGGTTCAAAGGCCCACCCTAGCATATCAAAAACACATCCTTGACATTCTTAAGGGAATGTTTTCTCTTTGACACATGACTTTACATGTTCCTGGGTTTAAATATACTTTTTTCATCTATAATTTTATTTTCATTACTAAACCCAGAGTTCTCAAAATATGGGTCAGGCACCCTTGGAGTTCCCAACACATGTGAAAAGCATCTATGATATCCAAAACCAATTCATAATAACAGCAAGACAAGATCAATGTTTTTTTACTTGCAGAACACAGTTGAATTTTCTAATGTCAACAAAACCTGTTAGATTTTTAATTATCACCAATCAAATCAGATATTAAGGGAATCTGAAAAATATGTAAAATAATGATTATAGTATAAACTATTTTTCGAAAATGTCATTCTTGGAGAGATAGAAAGGGAATGAATTCACTGTAAGGGGAAATGCAGAGGAACTGGAAGGAATAGAGGGAAGTCAAAGCATAATCAGGTTATATTATGTTAAAAGAATCTATTTTCGATAAAAGGAAAAAGGCATTCTTGTGCAAATACAGTATTTAAACATATGTTACCATTTCAGATAAGTTAATGGACATTTTAAATTTCTCAACTAAATGTCTATAATCAGTAACCACAATGCATATGTAAAAAGCCCCTCAACATAATCAGGCATCATAAGAAAGTAAAAGGAATGTGAGTAAAATTATTAGAAATACCTGTTTTGTTTACAAATTGCCATCGTTGTTCAATATATAAATCTCATCAAGTAAAAATGTAAGATTCTGCAAGTGATGCAAACCACAAATAGTAAAATAACACATAATAGACAAAACTAAGCATCTCTGGAAAGAACCTGAGAGCAGAGAGCATGGCCCACAACCCAGTAGTTCTCAGCAAGGCTCGCTGTATAATCGCACCAAGGGCTACTTGACATGATAATTGATGATAGATAAATATGAGGATCATAAAGAACCAGGAAATGTAAACCAGAAGAGGCAGAAGCCATCTGATTTTCTCTTCTTTTGACTGAAATCTAGCTAGCTATAAGCAGCCTCTCAATTGATTACATCTATGATTACACCTCAATTCAAATCCCAACAAATCAGATTAGAATATAGGGCAAGTGTATGAAGATCATATTTCATCATGTCAATTCTGTTGGAAATATTTTTCTCAGATATGGAGTAGTTAATACCATTTTAATATCCAAATGAAAACAATCCATAAATAAGGATTTCCAACCAAGCCAAAAGCAAGCAGCTGAAGTTAGACAGCCGTTTTGACTGTTTTACCATCATCTATTAAAAGAAGTAAAGAAGGACTTTCTTTTGTTAAAGCTCAGGCTTTAAAACCAGACATAAGACCGCTTCTCCAAGTTTCAACACTGCTAGGTGAACAGAGGGCCATAGCTTCTGAATCATTTTGTACCTTTAGAAAATGCCTGTCACTTTCCTTAATTTCTTGCTCAGTCATTTAGAACAAAACACAACACAACAAAATCTCAATCCACTCTGCCAGCTCAACAAAAGGCTTTGTGTGGGTGTGTGCAAGAAAGTAATTATGAGGTTTTTATTTCACTAATTATTCTTCAGCCTTTGAAATGTCAGTGTAGGTCAAAGTAGCAGCCAATGTTTTGAACCAGATCTGAATAAAAATAAGGAAGCCACTACAGGAATAGCAAAGAACAGAATCAAGAGTAAAGTAATTTGACATTATGAATGACAGAAAATGAAGTGGAATGTCACAGGAACTTCAAAATCTCTATCCAGGAAGTTTCAAAACCCCCAATGTCATGCAAAACTTATTGTGCAGCTGTAGTCATATTGACTCCCCCTCTGTATTCATCATGGTGAATCTCTGAACATGTGTAAGAAGAGAATTAAGTGATAAAATTAATTTTAAATATTTTTTAAATTATAAAGAACATGTTCTTTGAAGTTGTCACTTTTAGATACCATGAGTTTATCCAAAACACTGTATAGCTTCTTGGAACATAGATACATTTTTGGAGAAATTATATTTTTAAGATGGTTTATACATTAATTTGAGGCTAGGTACCTCTATCTAATTAAAAAAATAATAATTTTATACGTCTTATATTGGGACATTTTTAACATCTACAGAACATAAGCACACCCCGTGAGGAGAGAATGTAAGGCAGATGTATTGATAGATGTGTTCTCTGCTAACTAATATGCATGAATAAGCAGAGTTTCCTTTAATAAATTATCCTAGGAGGTTACTAGACTTGGTGCAACACTGATTTCCCTGACCCCGAACCTTAGGACCAGCTAAGTTTACACAGTGAAAGCAAACCAGAATGGAGTAAAGTGATTCCATTCATTTCAGTCAGGCCCATGACTGATATCCAGTGTCATGACCAAATTGATCACACAATGGTCTCCATCAATCTTTGCAACAGGAGAATTGAGGAGATTAGTTGTACTGTGGCCTGTTCATTGTACCTTCCATAGATACAGCTCAATCTGAAAGGCGAAAGAAGAGTAAGTTAATTAAGGAGACAGGGTTCCCTCTGATAGCTTCCTTTTCCAAATCTTGATGGGTCTAAGCCATCTCAGCCCTGTTTCATTTAAGTGCATTGCCCCCAAGCTCACTGCCTTACCAACTAACTACACCCTCAGCAAGGCCTCCTCCCACTCAGCATGAATCTATATACTTGCTAATTTGAGGAACATTAATCTAGCAACTAACCAACTGGGAATGGCTGAGTTTTTACTATTAAGCAAAGTTGTTTATAAGATCTAAGAAATTCTGATAGTTTCAGATCAGCCTGGTACTTAGGAAGAGTGTCCAGAAAGTCTGTCTGCATGTATCTCTGCTTGCCAGAAGAAGGCACCAGATCTCACCGTAGATGGTTGTAAGCCCATGTGGGGTTGCTGAGAATTGAACTTAGGACCTCTGGAAAAGTAGCCAGTGCTCTTAACCTCTGAGACAAGCCTCATATTCATTCCAAAGTGAGCCGTACTTAAAACAAAGACACTCCTTGAACAGTTACTTCCATCAGCCCATTGCGGTGTGACAGGGATGTCACACAAGGTCAAATGTGAGTCACATGCTGAGTTTCTACAAGAAAGCAAAACAGGAAACATTTCCATGGTACATCCTTTAAAAAACATGACCAAAATATTGTTCAATACTAATTCAATATAAAATATAAAAGTAATAGAGGACAATTTGTGAATTAGTGCTTACTAACCTTACTAGTTGTACTAGGGCTTCAACATTGGGTTGTACTTCATTCACTGAGTGTCTGTCTATTGGTCAGAATTAGACACAAGGATGAGGATCATGGATTAACTCATGATCCCTAAATCCAGTGTGGGCTACTCAGGGAATCATGCTTTTATACCAACGCAATTTGTATTTTGTTACTACTAGACTCTGAGATTTATTTTATGTCATAATATTAATGTTGCTTTTGTGTGTGAGTATGTGTATATGTTTACATGTGTATGTGAGAGTATTTATGAATGTGTCTGTTTATATGTGTGTATGGTATATTTATGTATTTATATGTATGCATATATATATGTACATATGTATATATGTATGTGTAGGATCCAGTTTCAAGCATGTGCAGCAGTGTATTTGAGCTCTGTTAACTAAGCTATTCCTAAGCGAGCTCTGTCCCTTTCTGCCTAACAGGTGAGGTAAATACTTCTTTCTAGCATACTTTTCAGGCTTATCTCTAGACCAAGGAACTTGCCATGTATCACATTGTGTACCTGATGACATTTAAAAAAAAAATTCTCCAATCTTCATTTCTTCATCTGAAAAAAAAATTAATGAAAGGTAAATAGCAACATTCTCATCACAAAGTTGCTATGACAATGTGCATAATCTAGACCAGAGCCTGGCATGGAAGGCATCAGTAAGTGTTTATTGTTACTTCTGTTCTCTCCACTTAAATGACAGCTGAAGAGAAACTGGATCTGCTGAAAACAAAGAAAAGCAAAGAAACAATGACCCAGGATTGATCTATCAATATGATTTACAAGAAGATACGAAAAATGAGAAGCTTTCACATCACATCAAAAGTACCCAAAGCCCAACACTAAACAGGGTGCTAGACACTTCTGGGATAAATTTTAGTATTAGTTAAGCTAGAATAGGCAATAGTAAACAAATAAATAAACTCAAATTTTAGGAGATGCCTTTTATTTAGCTTATGGGCTGAAGTTGTGAAATGGCTCTCAGGGACTTCCAAAAGATAGGTCTGTGATGGGATTTTTCCTGTATTCTTTTGGTGACAAGTGAAATACCTGATCTCTACATATATACAATAGGTTAATAAAGCATAGAGCATACGTGGAAGGTCAGAAATAGATGTAATGTTTTCCATCAGCCAATATACAGTTACCAGCTACGATGTAACTCTAAATCTTCCAATAAACCTGAAAAGCAGGTTATGGAGTAGAATTTGAAAAGAATAATACTGTTTAAGGTACCTGCTGTTATTTTGTATGCCTAAGATATGTTGTGAGGTATTTTACAAAATCTTTCCTCCCAAGTATCTGGCTGTGTTGATGAATCACAGGATGCATGGGAAGGACTAACAAAAGGCAGGTGAAAGCATAGTAATATCACTAGTCTCTATGCATTACAGGTGAACTTTGAAGAGCAGTAAAATTACATTTTTCTTTTATCTAATGTAGTGGTTCTCAATCTTCCCAATACTATGATCTTTTAATATGGTTCCTCATTTTGTGGTGACTTCCAATCATAAAATTAATTTCATTTCTACTATAAACTATAATTTTGCTGCTATTATGAATAATAATGTAAATATCTGATATACAGGATTTCTGATATACAACTCTTGTGAAAGGGTTATTCGACCCCAAAGAGGTCACAACAGACAGTTTGGGAACTGCCAATCTAATATCTAATGGCTTCTTAGTACACTATCATTTTAAAATGTATAAAATGTTTTTAAATTTCTACACAGTTAATATTTTTTACCTTTTCAAACCCTGGAGAGATCAGTCCTATGTTTCCATTCTACAGAGAGGTAGGCTGAGTACTGGTAACTGGTGGGTCAATGACTATTCTCTAGTGTGTTATGACTTTTTCTGAGGTGCCACAAAGCCCTCAGATATGACCTTTAACCTAGACCAACCCCTCCCAAGTGCAGTGTGAGACATTCATCA
The DNA here is from genome assembly GCA_033318265.1 of Phyllotis vaccarum. Classification (NCBI taxonomy): domain Eukaryota; kingdom Metazoa; phylum Chordata; class Mammalia; order Rodentia; family Cricetidae; genus Phyllotis; species Phyllotis vaccarum. The sequence goes on from JARWLC010000007.1 coordinate 54,323,007, forward strand.
GCACACTAAAAGACCCAAGCACAGGCCTACTCTGCTATGCAGCTCTCATATCCCGGTTCTAGCCACTCAGTTTCATTGAGTGGCTTACTCTCCTTTGAAGACCATAAATAAAAGATGGTATTTTTTTTTTCCTATCACAAACATCTTGATTAAAATCAGATAAACCTGTAATCCAATCCTGGTTCTTGGATATGTTTTAAATTTTATTGATTATTCTTTGACCTAATATTTTTATTTTGTATATTATATGTAATAATTAATGAATATTTAAAAAATATTAGATCCAGCCCTTTGCTTCTATACCTTTTGGTTCTGTACTACATTTAGTTTTTTGTTTTATTTTTGGATTTCATACATGAGTACTGTTTTAGAGTAATTTCTGTTTGTCTTCCCCTGCTTCAATGCTTCCTGTGACCTCCAACCACCCTTCTCAAATTCATAATCTCTTCTTCTACATTCTTTTTTTGTTTTGTTTTATGTGTGTGCACATGTGCATAGTTTCCCTACATCATGCTGTAATAAGTCAACATCCCCTTGGAAACTTAATACCTATAGTTATAATTTATACAAGCATGCAGCTAGAATGCACAACTTTTCTCGATCACATGGCCTCTAAATGCCAGCCAGCCTTCACCTTCTTATTTCAAGGCCTCTTTTCCCTAATCTGCTCCTTGGAATTCAGGATCTCTCCAAAGTAAATCCTAAATAAAATATTAACTTTGGCATCTATTTTATTAGATTCTATGAAAGTTAAAACCCAATCACTTAAAAATACCCCGAACTTTAGAGAATTTCTTCTCACGTAACAGAATCTTGATAAGAATAAAAGCACATATTCTGCACTTGAACATGGGATAACAGAATACCAATGTATGCTTCCATAAAAACTGTGTCACTCTGGGTTTTACTCATGGGCATGGAGGGGGGGGGGTGTATGAAATAGCCATGGCATCTTTTCAGCTTTGTTGACAATATAAAATAACTTTTATAAAAGATTGGTTTTTTTTTTCTTAAGGGTAGGAACAAGGCAAAGGGAAACTAAACCCAGTTTTATTTTAATTAAAATGATTTTCTTCTATAGCTGCTTATAAAGAATCACAACACATTTTTAAAGAGATATAGTTCCATCTTAAACAGATACATAAATAAATCCTAAATGCACAACATCCACAAAAGTTCCCAAAGAGCCAAAACAATGTTAATAAAAAACAACATTGGAGATATCACATTTTCTTACCTCAAAATATACTGCAAAACTACACCAATCATAGAAGCTTTAGGATAACCTCAAAACAGACAGATTAGCTAAAACCCGCACATTCCCAGTATACTGACCTTAGTAGGGAAGTTAAGAATACACATTAAGAAAAAGGATAGTCTTTAGTAAATGAAGATAGGAAAACTGGGTGCCTCAATGCAATGAGATAAAACTGAATCTTTTCATGTGCTATAAATAAAACCCAGCTCAACACAGGTTAGACCAGCACAGAACAGCTAAAGCCAGAAAATTCCTAAAACCATGCCAGATGTGACTATCAACCCCTTGTGTATAACACAGAAAGTCCAAATAGCAAAATCAGAAACAGACAAGAGGGACCAATAAAAAGCATAAATTATCTCTGTATGCATGCAAATTGAGGTGGCATCACAAAATTAAAAATATTCCACAAAAGATGAATTGCATGAAGAGTTAATGTTCATAACATCACTTAGCAGCAAAATACAGACAACTCAGGAAAAAGCATAAAATACTTGTCACAAAGATCACATGCAAATGGTCAATAGAGAAAACTCCTCAACATACTAATCAGCATAAAAGTAAAAATAAATCTCCCTTATATTTGTTATGACTCCAATTACAAAATAGATGAGATGGAAGATGGCCGCTGAGGCATCTTCAAAAAGGAATCCTAGAACAATCTTAGCACCAAGGTAAATCGGCATGAGTAAACAAGTGTAGAGTGGAGACTCCCCAAATAGAAATACTTTATAAGCCAAAAGTTTATTTCCATTGGTTTACCTGAAAGACTCAATGCGACTTCAAAGACATCTTTGTATTCTTATTTTCACGATGTGCTATACACATCTGCATAGCTATGAGAACATTTGGAAGTTCAATGCAGATGAAGCATGTTTACAATGGAATACAACCTAGGCCTAAAGAAGGGAATCTTTATATTTGTGACAGATACTTAGGCTTGAGGAGCTTATGCTAAATGAACAAGCCTAATAAAGACAGGAATAAAAATCACAGGATATCATCTATATTAAGACTGAGAGTTGCAGTCATAGAAACGATGTAGAATGGTATTCTCACTCAGCCTCTGAGAGAAGGAAGAACTAGAGAGGAGGTGGTCCAAAGGCCACTGGTTTCCATGACACAAGACAGAAATAGCCTCACTGCACATACTTTATTGAAAACTTTTTGTATGTAATAAGTTTTCTTATGCCAAATATTCTCATCAGCTTAAAGCGAGAAAAGAAGAAAACATTAAGAGATTAAGGTCAAGTTTGTGGCATTTATTTATATTGACAGCTTTATCTTTAAACTCACCAGGGTATATACGTTCCATGATTATAGTCATTAGTAGGTTAATGATTCTTTTATAAAATATTATACTCAAATAAATCCTACATGGCTATATATTCATTGAAAACCATTTTTGTGCACTTCTTCAATTTCAACTAATTGTATCTGTTATTTGCATGAAGAATAATGTTGACAGATACATAGATGATACTAAAATTCTTATCTAAGTCCAAGTGTGTCACAATTTTATTTTTAAATAAATATATGCATTCTACTAAAAAGTCTTTAAGCATGAAGAGGAATTCATTCTACTACATAGAATGTCAGTACTTGCAAAATTATTTTTATTTTTCTTTTAAAATAATTTCTATATATTACAAAATTAGAATAGGTGACATGTTTAAACTACTTTTCTATGCCAATATTAATTTTGTAGCATTTTGTAACATATTATCTTTGCAATTTTAATATTTCATAACATTGTATAACATTCTATTATAGGGAAAAACAGAATAATATTTCTTTTCTTTTCTTTCTTTTTTTGATTTAATTTTTTTTTCAAGACAGAGTTTTTCTATATAACAGCCCTGACTGTCCTGGAACTCATTCTGTAGACCAGACTGGTTTTGAACTCACAGAGATCCCTCTGCCTTTGCCTCCCAAGTGCTGGTATTAAAGTGGTGGTATTTTCTACCACCACCAGGTAGAAAAACATTTTTATGCATATGACACACCTGAATACATGTTCTTATTTTCCATATAGACTCAGAAACCACTGAAGAATCTAAATGCTGTGCTCCAAATGCACCTTGGAAGTAAAGGAAAATGTGCATGTAGTAGAAATTTTATAGACTTTCAGTTTTTCAATCTCTTTTTATTCAGTTTATGTTTAGCAAGTGTACAAGTCTATGCCATAAAGGTGATAAACATGGCAATGAAACCACCGGGGTCTGTACTTTCTTTCATGTTTGGGAGTCCAGTGAGGAATATATCACACAAGTAAATACAAAGCCCCACCTGTGGTAAGTCCTTATGAGACTGGAGGGCAACTTCTTCAGGGCTGAGCTTTGCACACCAATGTTGTCTTTGTTGGACCCAGACATAAGGAAGTCAACTCTCACAAATTTATGATATGTTACAACTCATTAGAGAAAAAGGAAGGGCCAGGAAGTTTGTTGTCTGGTGAATTCTGCAGTACAAACACAACACATGTAAAACAAAGAGCCAAATGAGACATGTGTAACCTTCAGAGATAAAACAACCCAAAGGAAGCTGTTTACGAGCAAACCACATATCTCAGAGCCCAGGAATGTGCAAGAACAGGAAGGAGAGAGTGGGTTCAGTATCTAATGTGCAAAGGCAGAAGTCAGTCTGACACCAAGGTTATCATTAGAGTATGGAACACAACAAAATCCAGAATCCAGGAAAGGATCATAGATACTTACAAAGTGCTTCAGAGGAAAAAGACAATGAGAAATGGCCTGCTTTCTCTTCCTAAGAGCTATTCCTCACAGCTTAGAATAGAACCAATCTTCTCATGAAAAACTAACTCTCCTCCATTGCAACCATCAGGCAAGCCAAGTTGGGTGTGCCAAGTAAAGCATGGATACTAGGCACGAACACAGGATCCCTTGTTTCCCAAGTCAGATCCTTTGTAACCTGCCAGTTTCACCAAAGCAAGTACCGGAAAGTAGCTAATGCCAATTAAAGAAACAAGAATATGATATTCCCATTTACTGTAATGTTTTCAAATAAAATTGGATTTGTGTGCTGTGGAACATATAGTGGTCTAGTGCATTGGAAAGGCCCCACTTGATTGAGTTTATGGCTTGGAGCATGTTGACATTCTGAGGCTGTAGAATGATAAACATTAACTACTGTAATGAAAATTTACGTCTGACCTCTTCCTCTGTCTGCAGCAATATTTTAAAGGGAAAATAGCAAATCTCAAATCTGCTATTAGCTAGCAATTCTGGATTTTCGACTGGTCATGTTAGTAAGCAAATGACTTCAGGGATGCCCACAACAACATGCTAATAGAAACCTGGTAGAAAATGTCAGACAGCCCTCCATCTTCATTAGGTTACTAAAGCCCTTCAGCCTTACATTAGATTACTGAAAAAACAGCTATTTCAAACCCTGAAATATCAGCTATTGGCCACATTATTTTTCTAAGTAAAGGGGCTAAGGACAATCTGACTTTATACAGCTCATTTCATAAGATTTTAAGCACCAATTCTTGAATAGAAAACATTCCTGTCTTATAAAATCTTTCTTTAGCATTTCATTTTTTTGCCCCTCAGCACCTAGATAAATTTTCCTTTCCTTGGATTCATAATTAGGAGAAAATTCTGTTTCTATCAAGGACATTTCAGTCTTTTTGTGTATACATCTAAAATTGCAAAGAATGTTGTGTAAATGTTCTTGATTTTCCTCAGAGTCAACATACCCTCTGGCATCTAAATAAGAAGCTACAAACCATAGCTCATTCCAAGGGCTTCTTTGGCCTCTGTCTGGCCCTACCTGCCCTCTAAGCCCCTCCCCCACAGATCCCCATTTTAGCAGGCAAATAAACAGTGCAGTTTACATGTAGCACACCTTGTGAATAGAGCATTATTGATGCTTTGCAGAGAAAAACATGCAACTATAGACCTTCAGCACAACATGCCACTCTAATGAAAATAGGTTTAGTTCATTGTTGAACTCTGAACAGCTCTGAAATTGCATAGACAACAGTCTACACAGCATTATATTAAGAGACAAGCTCCTTCTTTGCACTCTAAAATCATTGTCCCAGCTCTGGAACTGAACAGCCATGTTGTGTTTTTATTATTAAATATGAAGTTGCAGGCTCACACCTTGGAGCCTGTTGCAAAGAGAATGTATTACTTTGATTATTGCGTTTTTAGTTATCACTGTGAAGGAGAAGTTTCCTGACAGAGTCCCCATTGTTCTTCTGCTCACCTGAGCTCATATGCATGCTCTTCCAGGACTTGAGATCAGAAAGAAAAGGGACTCACCTACCTACAGCTAACTCACCTCTTTCTGGGCCCTCCCCTCTGAGGACCTGACTCCCCTCTTCTCTTGTTGGCTTCCCTCTGTGCCCACTGCTTTCATCTATGTAGAAAGTGTAAAATTGAATGTTTTTGCAGTGATCACATGATGCCTTTCCACTGGGCTGCAGAAAGAGTGCTTTGTCAGACCACTATTACTATGCAGCTCACAGAACTGCAGACAGTTGTCAGCTAGAGAAGAATTAGTGATAACCCTGTAAAGTGGTTTCTAAATTATATTTAAGAAGTTGAATATTTAACTTAAAGAGAATTCTACAGAGCATCATGATACCTGAAGCTTATGGAAGCCGAGCTGTTCTAACAAACAGGAAAGGGTAAAAATCCCTTATCTGCATTCTTCCTCCGCTTGCCTTTCAGAAACCCCAGGCTCTTAAAAAAAAAATAAATAAAAATAAAAAAAAACCCAAACTATGTGATAACTCCAGCCCAGCCACATCTGAGGACCAAAAACATCAAAACTTTAGCTCAGGTCATATGTCTGTTAATTTACAAGGACACAACTGCAGTCTAGCTTTCTGCATTCAGAATTATAGCTAATTGGGTCTTATTATTTTTAAAAACGTGACATTACTGTAGAAGGAAATAAAAAGCCTTTAGTAAGTATGGAATCATTTTTTTGGCCTCTCTCTCTCTCTCTCCCTCCCCCCCCCCCTCTCTCTCTCTCTCTCTCTCTCTCACACACACACACACACACACACACACACACACAAAATTATTTACACTGTGCTAGTCAGCAGGTATTCCAGATACAAAAAGGATTTATTACTTCAAGCTTAAAGCTTAGTTGGTGGGAACTTGTGGAAAACAGAACCCAATAAAGAAAGGCCTCCAGTCTTCCTCCAGCTCTTAGGGATGTTAATGTGTGAGAGCCTTTAGACAATGATGTGGAAGCAGGAAAGATGCCAAAAGAGGACATTAAGGAACAAGATTGCTTTCTCAAGCATGAAGGACTGAAGAGCTTTAGGATAACTGAGAAGTGATACATCAAGTAGTGATGCGATAGAACATGAAGAGTGTAGAGGATGGCAGGTGGATGACTTGTGAGATTCTCTGAGGATTCAAGACTCCTAAGCAGGGAAAGATGGCATTCATCATTAAAAGGATAGAACCTTAATAATGAACACGATGCAAATTAGCACTGTGACCTTGAGTGTAACAATGACATACAGGGTGAAAACGGCTTAGTTATATACTGGGTATGCTGAATAAAGATGGAGGGTAAGGAGGAGCAGAGTTCAGTTTGGGTCAAGTATATGGTCACCAGGTTCTGAACGGGGAAACAGAGGGAGTTCAGATTTTAGACTCAGTCAAGAAGGATTTTTTTGGTGTTGAGAAGCCTTGATGGTCAGAAGTTGCAGTCTACCATGGCCTGGCAGCTTCAAAAGCTGGGCAACATGAGGACTCCCTCTCCAATAAGATCTTCCTGTTTTTTCCATGCCCATATTTGGAGAACATCCCTGGGTGGCTGAGAGAACTGACCTTATCTGAAAGCTCTCTCTAAGCCTGAGTGCCAGATTTATTATCTTTAGCATGATCCTTGGCCAAGTTTCCTGTTAGAAGTCTTCTCCACCTGCACATATGGTAGTGAAGACTTGTACTGGGAGTGTTGCTATAGGACCTGACTACTACATTTGAAGCCTTATGATAGGAGCATACCACATAATCCAAAGTAGGGTTTGTCCCCAGGCTTCCCAGTTCTATACATTTCCTATACTCTATAATAAAGTTGAGCTGATTCACCTGAGTCTTCTCCAGGAGGGCTGTCTCCCTCATACCCACAGCCATCCAAATCCTTTTCTCTGCTTCTGCTCCCTCCACCCTCATGGACCGATGTATGAAGGATCCCAAGAAAGAAGCAGAGCCACAGTTCGGGTTTGCATATTTCTGGTTGGAAAAGCCTTGAAATCCCAATAGAAGCCACATGATTTCAGTTAAAATACCCTGAGTCAAAGGTAATTGAATAGAGCAGAAAGCAAGACAATGTCAGTTTGTTTGTAGTAACTGAAGCCATGTAAACGAATTCCCTAAAAACAAAGACGACAGATGCAAGGGCCTTCAGAACTGAAGCATCTAAGTGATAAAGTTTATCTGCTCTAAGAAAAATGAAAAGAGGCCACAAAGAAGTAGATAGAAACAAATGGGGGGGAGGGAGAGAGAGAGAGAGAGAGAGAGAGAGAGAGAGAGAGAGAGAGAGAGAGAGAGAGAGAGAGAGAGGAGAGAGCAAGGACAGAAAGTAGGGAGAAATAATAACCAACTGGGTCACATTGGAGAGAATTCGTTAAGTTGAAAAGCTTTGCGATGGGAGATGGCATGATGCTGCTACAGAGAAGAGAAGCCCACCTTTGTTTGAAACACAGTTATAAAGTGAGAAATCTAGTTGATTTTTCTAAGAAATGTTGGAAGGAAAGCCAATGAAAATGGAGTGTTTAATTCAACAAAGACTGTGAGATAGAGTTAAGACTATGTAACAAGTAGTGTAGCATACGCCTGTCGTCTCAGCACTGGGGATGCTGAGGCAGGAGGATCAAGTCTGGACGGTACAGTGAGCTTATTATTACGCAGGGGTCTTTGTCTAAAACCAAACAAACAAAAAACAAGTGACAAAAATGAAGTAAGCTTTCTTTTTCTTTCTTTTTTTCTTTTTTAGTGGTAGAAAGGCCTAGAGAGCCACCAGCCGGCTGTACTGGCAAAGATGAAAACTCAGGAAAGTGAAACAGCAAAAGAAGCAGAGCCAAGAGGAGACAGAGCTCACTTGCCCTCAGTCCCAGGAGCCAATTACAGTGTTGATCAGGTTAAAAAAAAATAAAATAAAATAAAATAAAAAGTTACAAACTGAGAGGGTACAGTCTGCTAATGTGCTCAATAGACAAGGAAAAGGGATAGAGTCTGGGGCAGACATTTGGGGACATCCCTGGATGGAATGTGTGAGGACAGGAACCTTGCCCACGGGGGCTTGTGTTGAAATGGAGCTTAGAGTCATTGGGTTTCTGATTAAATTTGGGTTCCAGAAGAATTTCCTCTCTTCATCCTGGCCTTGCAGTTCAGGAGGGGTCCAGAGGGTTCAGAGATACAGAGGCACAGACCTGGGTGCCGTAGAGAAGAAATGTGTCCTTCCTAGAAGTTTCCAAAGTTACATAATTCTCTCCTCTCCCTAAACACTCCCCTATGCCCTTTGGACAGGGACAAGGTACATTTATTTCCCCTCTGTTTCCAGGCACACAATCTTACTCCTCTGAATCTCCTTTATTTCTGTTTTCCAGGGTCTTAGGACCAGCATCAACATCAGATACTTTTAATTATGGAATAATCGTGTCCACAGAAGCCATTTGCAGTACATCAGAAGGCAGGTACGTTATCTCCATTCTAGGAAGATTATACAGTATACATAATCACCAACACTCCCTATCTCTTTGTGGTCAGTTAGTAGCAATCTGTCTTCCCAAGGACCTCATGGAATCCTGGAGCCATTGCCTCCACAGTGTTTTCACAACTGAAATTGTTCTTAGAGACAGTAGAGGGAAAAATCAAATTAAGCCATTTCCCTCCTACTCTTTTGCTACCTACTTGGAAATCATTAGTACAAATGGTAGTTAGCCCAGTCTCAGCAAAGCAATCAAAACAACCACATCCATCTCAGTGAACCATGGCCCAGCTTCAGTATTCCAATGGCTACTAATTAACAGTGACACACATTAATGGCCCCAGCAGCAGGGTCAGCACAGCATTGGTAGTGTATTAATGCCAACAGAAATGATAGATATTAAAGTTTTATTTTTTTCTAACCACTAGAAAAGGGGGGAGGTGGAATTGGAAGTCATTTGACAACAGGATACTGCATGGGAACAGCCTTCCCAACAGCAGCCTTTTTGACCCCAGAGAAAGAAGTCTGGGCATTTGGCTCTCCCGAAGAATTTATAGTTACTTCAACAAAACGTGAAATTCATCCTGAACAAATAGGCCCATCTTCATGTAGCCTCTGGATTGTCAGTATTTTTATCGTGAAATGTTTCTCATGTCCTCAAATTGATTATTCCTAAAAGATAAAATTAGGAATAATATTATAAATTCCCATATTATAGAAATGGTGACCCAAACTGTTTGAATGGATTAAATAAACAGCTCTCTGTAAGGAACTTTAGAAGCTTTCCTCCTTAAAAGTAGAACCTTCAGGAACCTGCAAAGAAGAATTCTGTGATTTGCCCAAGATTCCCTCAAAAGGATTCTAATCCTTGTGCCCTGAGGGTTTGACTGTTGCAGAAAACAGCAGTGCTCATTAAATATTTGTTGGCTAAATGAATAAACTCATACCCAATTGTTATTAATTTAGTCTTGCCTAGTGATCAGAGTATAGTTTACATGTATCCCAGAGCAATGTTTAGTTAAGCTAAAAGACAAGTTAATGACAGGCGGGACAGAGGGGAAGCAGAGCTCAGTGATGAGCAGGGTTCCAGGTAAAGAAGAGCAATGTGAAGGCTTCAGGCATGTGCCTTGAGGAAAGATATAAAATGACAAAGGATGATAGTAAAGACAGAGGTGCCCTGGGGAAGCTCCAGGGGCTACATGAGGGCCTTTCTCCTGTGCAGAGAGGAATGTCCCAGAGCCTTTCTCCCAAGCTTTCCTTCCCTGTCACCCCTTCCCCAGTCTCCAAGGGAAGCAGACTGTGTTTATTTGTTATGCACAGTACTGCAATACACAAACAGATTGACATAAATTTGTGCCAGCCTTTCTTGTTTAAAACCATGAATTATTCAAGAAATATTACAATATTAATTAGAAATCATTAAAACACGAGTGTTGGGGGAGGGAGGAACGAGATGGTGCATTAGCAGAATTGCATTTATCCCAAATTTGAAGTGTGCCAAAGCTGCTTAATCATTGTTTTGATAGTCAAAATACCATAACACCAGTTATACTGTGCAGGGAAAGGAAGCCTCTTGAAAGCTGCCGCTTCCCCTTATTATGGGGGAATTAATTATTGATAGAGCTCCAGCAGTGTATTGGGTGCTCCAGAAGACACATAAGGCTGGGATTCTGCCTGGAGGGCAGAAATGTGAAATCAGAGTGGCTCAGACTGCGGACTCACTCCCAGCCAGTGATTAATGTCAAGAGCAAAAGAGACTTTTGCTCTGACTTTTCAGTTTGCTTAATGTTTTACGTTGGCAATCTTTAGAGGAGCCACAAAGTGAATGCTTTTGCAAACAAATGCCGTGGAAGAAGTAAGCCATCAGGAGCCCTACAAATGAAAAAAGTATCTTAGTTTTCAAGGCTGATTTATCATTCTCTACCTGTGAGAAGCAGCAAGATGAGCTTAGATGGTGAAAGCAGCTCACTGAAGTGAATGATCTGGGCCCAGGGGAGTCAATGAGGGTGATTATTTTCTGCGTATTATGGTATCTGAAGATTACTATCCTTTAATAGCATGCACATGTGGTCAAACTTTTGCAGTTAAAGTTTACAATGCTGTTAAAATATGTATCTCATATACACAAACAGGACCCAGGCACTGACTTGATATAATCAGTTAAAAATCATTGATGAAGTCGTGGTGTATTATAAAAGATCAGGAAATGCAATGAATCAGCTTATAATGTTTGAAGTGGCCAGCTGAATTAAGTATTTCTTTGTGGTAGAGCATCATCCACTGACTGTTGCCACTGAACACAAATAGAATTCTCATGACCTATACTGATTACAAAAGTTTCCAACTCAGCACCAACAAGTGCCTATCATGTCCTCCAAGACATGAGCAGGGAAAAAAAAATAACCACTACTGGAAGCAATCTATCACTTTACCCCATTTAACTTGGTTGATGTCCAGCACAATGAGCACAATGAATTTAATATGTAGGTAGACCTTGGATCTTGATTAATATAGGCCCTCAATTTTTCAGTCAGTTGTATGTAGTCACACAGTTAAGATCTTACATCAAACCAAGACCATGTAGGCTTCACTATGTCCAACTCATTTAAAATATTAGTTAATGGAGTTGCAAGGTTAAGGCTGCAAGTCTATACTTCCGAGAGACCAGGGACTTGATCTCTATCCTCTACATATATCCCTTCTCTGTATTAAGAGGAAGAGATGGAGGGTGAGATTTGAACCTGGTATTCAAATACAGAACCAGTCAGTATATCTGAGGGTCTAAATAAAGTCATATCGTAGCAAAGAAAGGAGGAATTGGTCTAGATGCAAGAGATAGACTACCAAGAAAAAAGAAACCAGACGAGCATATGTTCAAATGCAAATGAGGGATCAGCATCCCAACATTTTCAAGACTTAGGAATGTTGACTACAAAAGATGAGCTGAGCCAAAGCAGGGACATTTTCTTCTTTTTCATATCTCTTGTTGCATGTCTTTGGCAGGAGTGCCTTACAGTTCTGACAAACTCTTCTAACATCAGGCATCAAGCTTCAATATGCTTAAAAAATTATCTTCAGTGCCTTTGTGCTTTTATTTTTTTTTTTAAAAAAATACTGCATCTAACCTAAACTTGTACACTGCACCTCCTATTTCATATATGAACTGATCGGTGTTACAAAGATGTGTGGAAATGGGTTGCAACAACTGAGGCTATGTATAGAACTCAAGACTGAGTATATCAGTTAAAGCATCTCAGGTCATGGGTAGCTGTCTAAATAAGTCATCAACCCCCACCTAGTAACGAGCTTATAATATTTTCATTGTTTCCTTGCACACTGCCCAGTATTGCTATGCTGGAACTGATAACTCTCTTTCTAGTGAATACAAGGTGAATTTGCCTTCAATCCCTGAGTCCTTTAGCATGGGTACTGTCCCCTAACTTCTTTCTTTTCTTTCTTCACATACACACATACAATATACAGACACTAGAATATTAACTTTGTCATTACATTTACTTATTTTCTCTTTTTTTAAGAAACGTTTCTTTTAACTTCTAAGAGTGGGAATAGGAGTTATTTTTAAAACTGCAATAATAGGTTGCAATAATGGGCCAGAGAAACAAGCAGCAGAATTAAATAGAGGTACAAATCCATTTGAAAGAATATAAAAGTGTAATGAGATACTTGACCCCACACACATGACCTCTGTAGCTGATCAAAAGCATTGTGCTTTCCAAATAATCAAGATGCAATTTAATATTATAGAAACTGTCCAGGTTATAAGATCAACTGTCACCACTCAAATGTTCTCGAGTTCATGTTTATAAGCTCTGAATATCTCTGAAGAATAAAAACCTCCAAAAAGCATAACTCCATTTGAAGAATGGAGCTTTCTAGATGCCTCTGTCAGTTCACCAGCTGATTCGGCATTCAAAAAGAGTTTATATTTGTCCTTCTAAGGCTTTCTTTCTGCTACCAAAGAGAAGCACAGGCCCAGAAGTAACATAACAATGAACCTTACTCCAAAGTTCATGCTCTACTATGGTCATAGACAAGACCTTCTGCCCCATTGTTCTCCTATGGGTATCCTGGGGGCCAAAATTAAGTGTGACAACTCTCAAAGAGGAAAAGTTTAAGATGAGCATCAATACACAGACACACACATACACACACACACACACACACACACACACACACACACACACCCCTCCAGATCAAATTCTTTGTAAATATAAAATAGTCCTCAAGAGTTACCTACTAGTTGAAACTATCAGGATCCAGCATAATCCATTGAGATTTTCTTTGGAAGAGAAATGTATTCTAAATTATTTACCTAAACATTGAGGTTTCCTTACCTAGAAGTCACACACAGCTAGCTGCTTCTGAAACTCTCAGAGGTGTGCCTCTGAGAAAAGCAAGAGACCATTGCAGATCTCCAAATAATTTTCTAGCAGTCAAGGGCACTGGAATGACTAAATTCTTCTTACTAAGAATCCAAATTTAAAGAATCTACAGTTTGCTGGTGCTGTCCACAGCATACCATCAGGTGGCTTGTTTTAGGAAATCATTCCCTTTGAATGCTCATAGCATAGCTCATAGCTCCAAACCTATGGTGCAGATATACTGTGCTGATATCACAAAATAAAGCAGAATTTACTGTGATACGAAGAAAACAGCCAGCCATCTCCAAGTAAAACCTTATTCCAGTTTTTCTTACTATTTCTATATTAAAAATAAATTTTAAAAAGTGCCCCTCAAGAAATTAGCATCTTGCTCATTGCAAAGTCTCCAATAGCACATGCACACATGAGAATCAGTACTCTATTTGGGAGGCCTCAGAACACAAAAGTACAAAGCCTGCATAGAATAACCCCTTCATACCAGAGAACTACACTTCCCTAAAATTAAAGGCAAGCAACCAGAGCAGAGTAGACAAGTAAATATCCCCTTTCCCCGTGGCACCTCTGGCTAATGGGAACCCGAGTTAATGATCTGAATCGAAAGCGAAGCCGTGTTTTATGGAATGCTCACTCTTTGTTAAGCAAAGCTGTTTGGGCAAAGGACCATTCTATTGATTTAGAAATTGATTTCTTTTTTCTTCCTTCATATAACTAAAACATGACTCACAAATCACAGCTCTTTTATTCTTCTGGTTTCAACTGAAGCTGAATTTTTCCCAACCTACTCACCCAGGAACATGTGATGGAGGTACAGGAGGAGAAACAGGAACACAGGGACAGAGATTGTTCAAGATTCTATTAAATGTTTCAAGTGGCTTCCTTTGAACAGAGTCCCGTGGTGTAATTATTGTAATTATCATTAATCATCAACTTCCAGACCCAATCGAAATGCAGCAAGCACATCAGAAAGGTCAAAGCAGTGGCGAATTCTACTATCCTTCACAGAAGACATGAAACATTAGCATTCTGATGCTCCACCTGTGTGACAACGATTGTAATGGAAACAGAAAACAGCAGAAGATTAATGTGTTCTCATGATAAGAATTATCATATGGAAAAGAGAAAGTGGAGCACACTTAACCCATTCCTGGCACATCGGCTTAGAAATGACAGGAGTCAGGCTAGTGAGAAGCAATGGCAGCTGAAGCCTGATCTGCTGAAGATCACCGTGTCTTCTAGGAAGCAAGCAAGCTAACAAACAAAAAACTCACCGTGGGAGCATGAAGGTCACATTTGGATCATTCACTGAACCCCTGGTTGTCTATTTGTCAACTTCCCTAGATAACATCACTCCTAGCAAGACTGCTGATGTGACCTTTAAACCCATAGCATATTGGTCTGTCATGTGCCTGAAGAAAGCCCACTTTTATTACTGTAGCAGAACTTATCCCAATATCCTTAAATCAAGTTCACCACATAGAAATACAAGAAGACACTGGTTTTTATATTTTTCATCCTGGAGAGTCTATTTCTGGTCACTCTGAAGAGAATAGATAATGACAGAGCAGAGAAAGATTCCACTCAAGTCTAGTCTGAGAACCAGTGATTTGATCCAAGTTATGAGCTGGAGCATGGGTGAGGAATTACAAACAGAAGGGTGCACAACTTAAGGCAACCATAGAAACAAAGTATCTACCTCCCAGCAATTGTTGACTTCTTATACACCTTTGTAAAGGAGAGCAGAGGAGCCTCCTGAGGCTCAGAGACCTGCTCAGCTCCGTGCAAAGGGAATGTTTATGGGCTTAATCTTCTAAGGGTTATAGGGAAGTCATAACAGCTGCTCCAATTCAAGAATCCAAGCTACAGAAAACTATACAATGTAATAGATCTGAGTGCACACACCCAGGTTCCAATCAGTTTGGTCATATACTAAATGATGGCGGGAAAGACATACATTCACTTTTGGGCTTCCATAGGTTGCAAATTATGCTTAATTGGATCTATTCCAAGGGGTTAAAGGTTTAAAAAAAATGCAAAACCCAACAACACACATGCTTAAGAGTATTGAGTGAATAAGTGTCATTTAATATCAGCTATTTTTAAAGTTCAATATTTATGATTATAAAATTTACCTAATCATATCTTAAATAAAAATAGATAGATATGCAAATGATTCTATATTTATAGATTTCTATCTCATTCAAACAAGTAGGAGAAAGCCATGTTCTATCAATTTACATCAAAATCTCTCTCTCATCTGTCTCTCTCTTTTCTGTTTGTGTGTGTATGGTTATTTGAACATCTAAAATGTGAAAGGATAGATCAATAATTCAGCAGTTAGAAGTTCATACTGTTTTGACTCCAGCTAGGGAAGCAAGTACACTTCACCTTTCATTCTTCTCCTGCAAATCCAATCCCCCAGTCTGACCTCTGGCTCTTTAGCAGACTAATTGCTGCTTCATCTCATCCTCTGCCCATGTTCTCAGGGGACTAAGCAGATCCTGATGGAACATACTACTGTCTTTTCTCCTGTGATTTCCAAGTCCACCACTCATAACCCATCACCATTCCTAAAGTCAGACACCATTCTTGAAACATTCTACCAGAAACGCCAATGGCTATACTTATTGGGATACCAGAAGAATTTTTTATTAGTCAACATACAGCCAACACATTCTTCTAAAAAGCAGAGGTCAACAAAAATCAAGGAACAAAACACCTATCTAGCAAATAGAAGAACAATTGTTACTACCTAGATTTATATTCTTCCTCCCAGAAGCCTACACACCAGTATAAAAATACAATCAATAACAGCCAGGACAATGCATCTCCACTAGAGCCTGGTGAAACACCACAGTAAGTAGATTCTAAGTACTGCAACATTGGTGAAACATAAGATGAAGAAATAAGGGTCTTTATGATTATTTATAAGATACTTATTTTTAAATTTTAAATATATTATAAATATTTATATTAATATTCAAATATAAACTTTGTAATAAAAATAAATATATTTTAATATAATATTTTATAATATAGGTATTATAAAGTATTGTAAAAATATTTATAAAATAGTCTTTATGAATATGTTGTAGGTCCTTAAAAAGGAAATATATAAAATTTCTTAAAGAAATCCTTGACAACCAAACAGTTGAAGAAAATTAACAAAACAGTTCAAATCCTGAAATTCACAATAGAATCAATAAAGAAAACCCAAACTGAGAAAACTCTGGTAATGGAAATTTTAGAAACTTAAATATGAACCTCTGAAGCAAGCCTTATCAACAGAATATAAAGACTGGGGAGAGAACCTTAGGCCTTGAAGACACAAGAGAAAAAATTAATGATAATTTAAAAAGATACAATATGAAACTAGGAAACATAAAAAATCAAAGAATAACAAGAAAAGTAATAGTTCTCTAGAAATCTAGCCATACAGACAACAGAAGAAGAAAAATTCCAACATTAGAGTTTATATGCACCCAAGAAAACACAAGGAATAAATGACCCCACACCAGCAGCTCCAAAGATGCGGCACACGCAGAAACAACAGCAAAAATAACAGGAATCAATAATCACTGGTCATTGATACTTCTTGACATCAGTGGTCTTAATTCCCCAATCAAAAGACACAGACTAACAAAATGGATACAAAGCAGGATTCAAACCTTCACCTCATGGCAAATGAATGGAAAAGGTTATCCCAAGCAAACAAAAGTAAGAAGCCAGTTGGTCCAGCCATATTTATGTCCAACAGAATAGATTTCAAACCAAATCAAATCATAAGAGGTAGGTAAAAGATACTACATACTCATAAAAAAAAGTCCATCAAGAGGATATTGCAATTCTTAATATCTATGCAACAAACACAAAGGCACCCAAGTTCAAAACAATAACAACAACAACAAACTACCATATTTTAAACCATGTATTAATCCTCATATTCAGAGAGTGGGAGTCTCCAATATCTCACTATTGACAATAGACAGGCCATTCAGACGATAACTAAAAAGGGAACATTCTGGAATTCACTAAAGTTACTTTTGTAATAGACCAACTGGGCTATGTTGGCACATGCTTTTAAAACCAGTACTCATTAGGCAGAAGAAGTTGGATCTCTGTGAGTTTGAAGCTAGCCTGGTTTACAGAGTGAGTTCCAGAAGAGTTAAGAGAAGGAGGGGGGCAGAGAGAGAGACAGAGAGGGAGAAAGAGACAGAGAGACAGAGAGAAAGAGAGAGAACAAATGTACCTAACATATTTACAGTACATGCAAATACAAAAGAATATGCCTTCTTCTCAGCACCTCATGTAACTTTCTCCAAAACTGATCATGTGCTCAGACACAAAGTACATCTCAATAGATAGAAGAAAACTGAAATCAAACCCTGCATCCTGTCTGACCTCTGTCTTTTAAAGCAGAGTATCAACAGCAACTGAAACATAAGCTCACAAAGTCATGGACACTGAACAACCAACTTCCTATGGAATGACAGGCAGCTGAAGAGAGAAATTAAAGACTTCCTAGAATTCAATGAAAACACATATAGAACACAACAAATTTATGGAAGGTAACTCTAAGGGGCAAACTGATAAATAGTTCTAAGAGGTAAGTTCATTCCAATAAATGCTTAGATAAAAATTATTGTAAAGATCTCTTACTAGTAACTTTATAGCACAACTGAAAGTCTTATAATATAATTTTTTTTAAAAAAATCACATGCAAAAGGAATGTTCAAACGCAAGGCTGAAATTAACAAAATATAAACAAACAAAATTGAAGGAATTGATATCATATACAGTTGGATCTTTGAGAAAAATCAATATGGTCAAAAAATTCCTTATCTAAATTAACAAAATTATAATTGAGAGAATGCCCAAATTAACAAAATTCAAATGAAAGAGGGGTTGAGGACAATAAATACTGAGAAAATCCAAAGAAATATAAGACTTAGTTTAAAAAAACCGGAACGCTATCATATTGTAAAATCTGTAAGAAATGGATACCTTTCCTGATACATACCCTTACAAAAGTTAATCAAGATCAGATGAACAATTTAAGCATAACCCCAGTGAAATAGAAGTAAGAATTAGAAGTAGATCAACAAAGAAAATCATATAGCCAGATGGATTTAGCATAGACTTCTACTCAAAGACTTAATGCTGATCCTCACCAAATTATTCCACAAAATAGAAGCAAAAGGAACATTGCCCAATCTTTTATGAGCCCACAGTTTCCCTGATACCCAAAACATTTAAAGACCCAACAAAGAAAGAGAATTATAAAAATATAGAAGAATTGTTTGCCTTATATATAGATGCAAAATTTTTTAATAAAACATTTTAAAATCAAACTCAGGAATGCATCAAAAATATTATCTACCATGATCAAAAAGTGTCATCCCAGAGATGCAGGAATGGTTTAATATAGATAAACTGATATCTATAATGTGTCATGTAAACAACTGAATGATAAAAAGCATGTGATCACTTCATTAGATGAAGAAAAGGCCTTTGACAAAAGCCAATACTTCATTCAGATAAAAGTAAGGAGGACAATTGTGATATAAGGGACATATCTCAATATGATAAAGGCAGATTACGGCAAGCATCAACTTAAAAGAACAGCTGGGAAAAGAGGCAGCCTACAGAATGGGAAATGAATGATTTTTACTAACTACACATCTGATAGAATGCTAATATCAAAAATATGTAATAAACTCAAGAATAGATATAAAAAACAACCTAATTAATAAACGGAGTACAGACCTAAACAGAGAATTATCAATAGAAGAAACTAAAATAGTCACACATTTAAAAAAATGTTTAATATCCATAGATATCATGAAATACAAATAAAAACTACCTTATAAATTTATTTTATACCCATCATAATGGCAAAGATCAATAAATCAAATGATAGCCCATGTTGGTGACAGTATGGCATAAGGAGAAATTCATCCATTGTTGGCAGGCCTACAAACATGCACAGCCACTATGAAAATAAGTGTGACAGTACATCAGGAAGATGAGAATTGATCTACCTCAGTTCCACCTGTACCACTCTTGGGCACATACACAAAGGATGCTTCATTCTATTGCCGAGATACTTGCTCAACCATGTTCATTGCTGCTCTATTCATAATAGCCAATATTTAGAGAATAAAAAAATAAAGAAAATGTGGTACTTTGGGCATGGTACAGCATGCCTTTGATTCCAGCACTCGAGAGGATAGGATGAGGCAGGTGGATGTCTTTTGAGTTTGAGGTCATCCTGGTCTACAGAGCAAGTTCCAGTGCTGATGTGGGAATGTCTTTCTGTATGTGTGAATGTCAATCTTCAAATAAAGGAGCTGATGTGGCCCATGACAGGCATCATAGAAGAAGTAGGTGGGGAATCAGAATAGGTAGGAAAGGAAGGGCAGACAGAGTCAGAGACAGATCAAGCCATGCACCCAAAGAAGAAACATGTAAAGAACAAAAGTGAGCCATGGGCCACATGACAGACAGATTAATGAGAATGGGTTGAGTTAAGATGAAGCAACTAGCTAGCAATGTGCCTGAGCCATAGGCCAAACAGCATGAACTTATTATAAGTGTCTGGGTCATTTTGGGGGACTCAGTAGTGGCGGGTGACTAAGTGGTCTGGGGTAGCAGGTCTGTGGGTCTAGACCTCTGGCCAGACAGAGCCATGACACCTCATTGTAACACAGTACAGCCAAGACAGTGAACCCTTGTCTTGAGAAACCACAAGAAAAGAGAAAAAAAAAAAGAAAATGTGGCACAATAGATACTATAGAGTATCATTCAACCATTAATAAAAATGAAATTCTCAGGTAAAATGGGTAGAACTAGAAAAATGTATCTACAGAGGGTAGGTGTAGAGCATGAGCCTGTGATGTGGAGGCAGATAGATCTCAATAGGAAAAGGAAATAGAGTGAAATTGTGCATCAATGCAGGGACTAGAATGAGATAACCAAGTGGAGTTGGTGGGGGAAGAAAGGAACAAGAGAGAATTATAAAATTAAGGCTATTTAAGGGATAATATGGAAAAGTATACAATAGACGCTTCCTAAAATTCATACATATATGAAGGTGAAATCTCCAAATAATGGGGGAGACAGATCCCTAAATGCCCTGGGATTTCATTGGATTATTTGAATCATTGCCAAAGGGGTCCTGTGGGAACCCCCAAACATCCCAGACTGTTGCCAATACTATAGATTGTTCTCCAAATACTGGTGTAAAGGACCCATTGCTGAAGATAACAGCTACACAACTTATTGAACATGGATAAGTGGAGCTGTACCTACATAAAGTGTTCACCCCTACATGCTAGTATCTTTGGTATGGGAAGGCACTATAAATACAAATTCAGCCTCAAAATCTTTGCTACAATGGGATCCTGCTTTTGCGATAGTGGCACAAAGTTTAGGGAAGTAACCAACCAATATCCGATTTGACTTAAGGTCAGCTGTATGGTATGGAACCCTCCTGCATCATATGGAAACAGTGTACAGAGACAGCCAGACATGCACGCAATGAGAGACCTCAGAACACTTAGCTCTAAGCAAGACATCACTATCAAAACCTTCGTCTCGAGACATCACTACCAAATTCTTCATCTTGAGGCTCAGGGAACCTCAAAGGAGAAGAGGAGACAGTGTAATAGCCAGAGGGAATGGATGAAGACAAGGCCTGTACACTCCACAGGACCTGTGCACATATGAATTCACAGAAGCTGAGGCAGTATGCACAGGAATTGCACAGGTCTGTACTAGATAAGATCCTATAGCTGAAATGAAAATTGGATATATGTCCCTATACCTTACCAAAAAGCAATGTCCAATTAATAAACACTTGCAAGTAAAAGGTTTATTTCCTCCAAGTGAGTCTCACTAGGGAAACAAGCTACTCTTAAGGATAATTCCCAGCAGTAAGCAGTACATGACCAACAGAAAACAAACTCAACAGCATCTTTGACCTTTTAAAAATGTTTTCTTCTTGTTTTTCTTTTATTTATATTGTTCTATTCTCCCTTTTTACCCTGCAGGTCCTTTGCACATATACTATGGCTTCCATTATGGTGTTCTTATAGAATTCCTGAGTTTGCAAGTGAGTGCAACTCTATTACTTGAGCCTTCTCTTTGGCTCCTTTTCCTTCTGTTTGTGTTTTCTAATTCTGATTTTGTTAGCTTTTGTTTTGTAGTATTGTATTTTGCTTTATTATCACCCATTTGAGACCTGTTTACTTTCTAGTGAGACAGAGAAGGGGTAGCTGGATGCAAAGTGAAGTGGGAGAATCCACGAGGAGGAGAGTGAGAAGAAGCCATAATTAGCATATATTATACAAAATAAATCTATTTCTGACAAAGGGAAAAAGGAAGTATGAAGAAAGATACAGTCTGGGTGAGGTGGCTCACACCTAAAGTCACATCACTCTGGAGTCTGAGAATTGCCACAACTTTGAAGACACCTGAGACCATTTTCTGAGTTTCAGACAAGCCTAAATGGTAGAAGTTCATTCTGTCTCAATACAAATCACAAAAAAAAATGTTAAGGAAACCTTAATAAAGCAAATCTTTTGACATCAATAGAAAGTAATGATGTATGAACTTTCCCAAGGAGATATAAAAAGCAGCAATCAGGATTTTAGGCTATCTTGCAGAATATGGGTCAGGGTTCACCTATTAACTTGTTAGAGTGTGGTTGACTCTGAAACTGCTGTATCATTGTCACATCCTACCTTGTCACAGATGATGACATCATGGAAGCTGAATCATGGAGTCACTTAATTAGACTAGCCCTTTTGACATACTCTAGAATCTTTAACACCATTTGCCGCTGAGATGGATACAGAAAGGAGTAATGGCTGGAATTCTAGGTGAGGCCATGGAGGAAAGTCCTCTTCCTTTTATTTGGGAGTATCAGTAGCTCCACTACCATTACCATAAACCTAGCTGTCACAGTAACTAGTTGCCATGACTACGAGGACTATGTAATCTGTACTGAAAGATAGAGATTGAGTGGTATTGAGGTCAGGCAGCTCCCTGATCTACATTATTCTATATCATGCAAAGCAGAAATTTTTATAACTGTGCCATTTTATAAGCAGCTTTTGAGACCCTTTTGAAGATGGAGGATGCCGATACCCCTGTAGACATGTAAACAATACCATTAGTTCAGTACCACCCATCAGTACAGACTGATAAATAACTTGTTCTTTGGAGTAGAACAGGTACCATAAACTTATCAGGGTGGAATGAAACAGTACAGACATGTAGGGTATTGATGTCATATCAGTGAAACCAGGCCTCAAAACTTACTGGACACCCCAGATCAGGAATAGGATGTAACTACCTCATTCAGACCTTAGAAAGAGATGGTCATTTAACACTGTAACAGCAAGATCCTCACTGACCTGGCATCTAAACACTTTTTAATATAATAAATATTTAATTATAATAAATATAATAAATTCTCTTCTGAAGATGCAGTTTATTAGGATAAAGGGCCTTGACATGGGAGGAAGAAAACACTAGGCAGAAAATAGAAGAGTCAAATATGATGTTGGACATAAACAAAAATAGATACTGTCTTTAAAAGCTGGAAGTGACTTCATTGTAAGGGCTGATGGTAGACCTGAAGGGAAGAGAGAAGAGTGTGAAAGGGACTGGGATATGGAGATGGGGCAGAAGAGCCTTTTGACAGCTAATCTTAGTTGTTAAGAACACTCTTGGAAAGAGGGAACCTCAATTGAGGTATTTTCTTAATTTCCTCCATCAGTTTGGACTGTGGGAATATGTGTCAAGGGAACATTTTTTTTTTTGATAGCTAATAGATGTAGGGTGGCTCAGTCCACTGTAGGCAGTAGCATGCCTCGTCATATGGTTCTGAATAGCAAAGATAGCAGAACACGTGCTGGAGGGATAAAGCCAATGAGCAACATCCCTACGTTACTTCTGCTTCAAACTGCTGCCTTGAGTTATGGCCCTGACTTCATTCAATTCTACAATTCTACAGCACTATAACCTGTGGGACGATATAATTTCTTTTCTTCCCACATTGCCTTTGGCCAGAATGTTTATCACAGCAGCAGAAGAAATCACACAAGAACAAGCCTCTTCAGAAAGCATCCTGCAGAACATGGAAGCATATGCTATGACAAATGAAGAGGTGTCAAGACACAGCTCAGCTTCCTAGCTCTATCCCTAGGAGAGAGCTACAGGGAAGAATAGCCCAGTCTCCTTGAGCTGTGGGATCTGGACTTTGAGAGTGACTGCTGTCTTTTAAAGGAGTAGGCCTGTGTTCTAACACCTCAACCCAGTGTCTGAATAAAGAGGGGGAAAGCAGAGAACGTCCGACTGTCACAGGGGCTTCAGTTTGGTTTGGTCCTGCAATTTACATGACCTACTCAACTTTTCTCTGCCCATCCTCTCTTTCTCTTTAGAGCCACCATTTATCCATGTGCCCATTCCTTCATCTAGGCCGAGTCCTACCCTTCACCTCTACAGGGACTCCACTCTCTGCCTCTATAGGGACTCAACTCTACGGTTTCACATTCAAGCCTATAACAACAGTAGTCCGACAGAAATCCACCCTGCCAGTGGCTTCTCTAGCCTCTTCCACATTGCTTGCTTCAGGTTCTTTACCTTATAACTCTATCTATTTCCCAGCTGCGTAATACTCAAACCTCTTTGAAATTCCTTACTTCTCTGTCCAATGTAATCACTCTGTATCCTTCATATATACATACATAAAGAGAAAGGTTCTCAAATGATGGGAAAAGTTTGACTTAAGAGTTAATTCAAATGAGTAAGATTTAAATAATAATAATAATAATAATAATAATAATAATAATAATAATAATAATAATGATAAAACCAATAACAAAAAACTTGTGTTCATATAAGCCAGATTTACCAAAAAAATAAAAGCATTATTATCTGTCAAAGAGATGCCACTGAAGTCACTAGATTTTATACATTTATTTGTAGTTGATAAAGTATCATACTGTGTAAAGACACAAAAGTGCTAACCAGTTTCTGTCAAACCACATTCATGACAAGAGAGCATGCTGGGAGAGATGGGAGGCTGTATATCACTGCACCTGAACATATCAACAAGATCCCCAAACCAAAGATTGTACTCCTCTAACACCTTTTCAACTTTCTGTTTATGGAGCCTTAAAACTCTTCTCTTTACTAATTTAATGATTATCTTCCTGTCTCTACCCTCAAAATATTCTAAACTTTTAGAAACATGGAAGTCAAATTCCCAAATAAATGAGTAGATATAATAATAATGGCTTTCTTTTGCCTAAATAAACAAATGGCTCTTTGGAAGTTTTAGCTAGGGAAAAAGTAAGTCCCCCTTCATTAGAGCCTGGGTTTTCATTCCCACCCTCATCCTAGCACCTTTGTGTGCTCAACATTAAGACTTGCCAAGCATCCCATCATAATCTTCAGACTCTCTTGGTGCTGTGCCCCTGTTCATGCTGTACCCTTGTCCTGAAACTTTTCTGTCTATATTTGGAAAATCCCTGCTCATCCTTAAACGGGTCAGCTCAGGCAGCAGCATCACTTTGGATGCTTTTCCTAACCCTGTTCTCATATATCCCATTAACACTTACAGTGCCCCTTTCTTCATATTTATGTCAACATGCTAAACCAGGAAGCATTTTCATCTCTGTGCCTGGTATGTCAGTAAATTTTTTAACATATTTAGACATCTTGCATTCTCTTGCTATCAACAACTATAAATGAGAAGGAAAATGAAATAAAAATCAACTAATTCTTTCAGGTTCCTTATTAACCATCAAGGTACAAATGACTTGGGACATTTTCTAAGGTTTGAAGAAAAGTATAGATGGTGAATTATCTTACTATTTCAGTGTTACTCGGGGGCTTTCATTTGCATTGCCCACTGACAAGAGACACTGGATTTCCTTCTCAAACACACAGGCTACAGATAGTTGTAATAGCCTCCTAAAATGTGACCTCATATAATGAGGAGAGGAACAGAGAATCACCGCAAAGACAAAAACATTTTGAAGCTAGCTTTTTATGAGAACAGAGCTACAGGGGAATTGTACTATATAACAAGTTTTCTGGAGTTATGCTAAGGAAGTCAGTAGAAAAACCATAAAGGACAATAATTCTACTTGACAACTGAAGGCATGGAAGTCCAAGGAGTCAATTACAATAACCTGCAGAGGGGCTCTAAGTTTATTTTACTGCCAGAGGTAAATAGCCATCAGGAGAACAGTAAATCCTATAGCCATCCTGCTTAAAGACTCCTCTCTAGGCCCCCTACTTCTGTGGAAGGGTGATACTCTCTGTAGATGTGAGGTAGCTGAGATCTACTCAAAGGATTTAAGAGAGTTCCTTGATCAAAGAGGATGGGCGATGTGACAATGGGTAGTCTCTAGGGCTGAGCTAAGCAGAGAAGAAGGAGATCGCTAGCTAGGCAGTGACAAAAAAAAAAAAAAAAAAAAAAAAAAAAAAAACGGAAAAACTAAGACATAGTCAGAACAGGCAGTTCTGAGGCCTAGGGGCAAACAGGGTCAAGAATGGGAAATAATAGCGACTTCAGAAGATAGAAGGAGGTAGTGTGAAATGAATCAGGACAAGAGACTATGCATGAAGCCAGAGGGCCTGAGGGTAGACTTTCATCTGATGGGTATTGCGTAGAGGGCCAACAGATGGAGTTCTAGGAGCTGCTAAGAATAAGACCCCCAAACTCTTGGTTGAAAAGGGTCAATATTAAAGTTTACATTAAGCACATGAGTTCATGCCTCCACATGATTGAGTGGTGAGTAGTAGGCTGAGGAGGGAAAAAAAAAATTAGTGGCAGAAGAGAAACAGAGTGTGCCCCCTGACTCTATCAGCAGGTTAATAACCAGTGGCTTGCACTCATCTAAAAGCCCTGTATTAAAGGCCTGAAATGGGTGATAGAAATCTAGACTTTGAAATAGACAAACTAAACAGAACATGATGCACAGAGAGATAAACCAGAAGAATAAATATATTTAAGGCAAACAGGAACTAAGATTTTGACTAATTGAATATGGGAGTTAAAAATAGCAAATTCTAAAATAATCAATAGAGCTCCCACATCCATATGAATTAACAAAGGCATTCATATAAATTTTGTCTTGCCGTGTACTATATAAATAAAAACTGAGTCATTGTCAACATAATACTCTTATCACACTTCAGTACAACGGTGTCTATTTCCTATACATAAAGGCATTCTTTTACATAAACCAATTTAGGGGGAAAAATGGTTTTCTTGTGAGCTTAGAGTTCACTACATTTATGGCAAGGGTGGGCCTTAGGACAGCAAATTAAAAAAGAAACCAACACGGCCACACCTCCTTGTCCTTTCCACACAGTTCCACCAACTGGGAACCAAGCATTCAAACATTTGAGCTTATGAGGGCCATTCTTGCTCAAACCATCATACTGGCAGATGCTGGAAGACACTTTTCCCTCCATCCCTCCTTCCTTCTTTCCTTCCTTCTCTCTCTCTCTCTCTCTCTCTCTCTCTCTCTCTCTCTCTCTCTCCCCCCCTCCCTCTCTCTCTCTCTCTTCCCCCCCTCTCTCTCTCTCTCTCTCTCCCTCTCTCCCTCTCTCTTTCTCTCCCCCCCCCTCTCTCTCTCTCTCTCTCTCTCCCCCTCTCTCTCCCTCTCTCCCTCTCTCTTTCTCTCTCTCTGTCTTACTCTCTCTTTGCTCAAGGACAATTCTATTGGATTTTAAAGAAAACCTCCAGGGTGGTAATCCATAAATCATAGCATGTATGCAGAGGAGAAGGATGAAGCAGAGAAAGAGAAAACCCATGCCATTACAGTTAAGCTGCCAGGTGGACAAGCAAACAACTGGCAGGCTCTTTAGAGAAAGGGTGAACCCTAAAAAGCCCAATTGATTTTTCAATTTTCTCTGGGGGGGGTGGAAATAAGTTTAAAATATGGAAAAATAAAAGGCAAGCCTTCTGTGGCAGGACTCCGAAGGGTAGTCAGAAACTCAGCCTGTAGTGCTGAAAGAAGCTACAGTATGGGCAGGAATTCTGGGAAGAAAATTATTTTACCTCATGAAAGGAGTAAGTACTATTCCTATCTCTTTAACATGGCTTTATGTAAACTTGTCTTCCTTGTAGTTGGTTCCATGACCAAGTGGATTGATTGATGAGCCTACTTGAATTAGCCTTTATGTATTGCATAGTCGTTTAGAATATTAGGTCTCTATCCAGGCCAGAGAAGTAGTTCTCTTCAATGGGCTTCCATGACACCCTCATAAAGGCTATTGCAATATCCTATCCCTTTCTCTAAAAAAAGGTGACCCTAAAATCATTACCTATACCAAGGATCAAGCTCCATAAATTATAGTATTCCAGGACCAAAACATTTCTGGCTTATAACCATGGAAATAAAAGAAATCTATGTCACTAAACTGTCTCATTTCTATGGCCTGTCCTCATCATTTCTCTCTTTGAAAAAATTACCCTTAATGTGATTTACAAAATTGAGGCAACAAGTTTATCTAGCTTCTTGAAGCTGGGTGGGGTCGCCAGATTGGCATTGAGATTACTCTCCCAGTGGACCTACCTAAGGTCTTGAAAATCACATCAGTGTTTACATTTGTATAAGAGCCAGGTACACAGAAGAAAAGAAGTATCTGGCTAGTACTTTGGAGATAGATCTGAGAGAAAAGTAAAGGCAAGAGTAATTAACATTGCAAGCTGTAGGCAAAGAACCAAAAGAAGCAAGAACAAAGGAGATTTTTGAATGTCTGAACTACAGTGCATCAGGACATTTTTGTGAGCTCATTCTCTTTATGAGTGCAATCATTTTATGGACATCTATTTATTGGGAATTTTTTCTTTCTCTTCCTGGAGAATTTGCTTATTTATTTATTTATTTATTTATTTATTTATTTATTTATTTATTTGTTTGTTTGTTTGTTTGTTTGTTTGTTTGTTTAGTTATTTATTTATTTGTCTTCTAGGCTAACTCTAGGATAGTAAACCCAATAATCTTTTTCAGGCAGATTGATAGCTGTAGAAATGGCTAGAATCCACATGAAATCACTCCAAGGTAGCTTCTAGAGGGGGGAAAACAGAAGGGATTGGACCATCATTTGATTTTGAGGCTAAGATCACATTTGCAGTGCCTGTCTAAGTGTTACAGTTTTGAAACTAATCCATAGCCATACTGTCCTGTATATGAGGAGGATCTTCCTGACAAAGAAGAAAATATTAGAGACAAATATTTGTCTAAATATAACCTTACATGTGGATTTAAATCTAGTATCTAGGAAGTACAATTCTTCGTACTTTTAAAAACCAAACAAACATGTCAATCATTGTAATCCTTGGTTATATTCTCTGTTGTGTTTTTAAGACATAAAAATAGCCCAAATGACCATTTTTCTTTTTTATGTCAAGGCTGTTTGATAGAACAAAAACCATGACACTGGAGATGGACAAGGCAAATCAACAGAAGGAAAGGAGCCAACAAGAAGGTAAAAGAATCAGAGACCTACTTCTTCACATACTCATTCGAAAAAGTCCAAATTGGAAGCCATAATGTAAGTGCCAAGGACCTGGCGCAGACCCCTGTGGGACCTGTGATCTTTGCTGGAGTCTCTGTGAGTTCATATGAACTTTGCTCAGATGATCTAGAGGGACCTGTTCTCCTGGTGTCCTCCATCCTCTCTGGCTCTTATTCTCTGCCTCTTTCCTACTTCCAAGGGGTTCACTGAGTTCTGAGGAACAGATTTGATGGAGACATCTCATTTAGAGCTCTATATGTTTCAAGGTCTATCTCCTTCTGTGTAATGTCTGGCTGTAGGTCTCTGCATTTGTTTCCGACTGCTGAAGGAGCAAGCATCTCTTATGATGGCTGAATAAGGTACTGATCTATGAGTACAATGAATACTTTCAGGAGTCACTTTATGGATAAATTTTTAGTTTATTTAGACCAGTAATATTTGGTTTTACCCTATGTTTCTGGCTTTTCATTACCCAAGCAGTGTCTGGTATGAGTCCGTCTCATACCTTAAGTTACTAATGCTGGTATAGCATATTTTGCAAGTAGGACAGCATTATAAATCAAAGAGTTTGTAATGGGGTTGGTATTTACATTTCTTTATTTGTAACCTTCTGAGTACCTTCCAATACAAAAGATATTAGAATGTAGGAAAAAGATCTGTGTAGGCACAGCTACATGTCCAATGAGTTGTATGTGTGCTATCTTCAGCAATGTGGCCTGTTGTTAGTTCGTGGAGAGAGACATATTACCATAGTAGTTTGAGATTTCCACGGGATTTCTTTGGCCAACAACTCAATGTGATATAACTTGGTCCCAGTACATGAAGCTTCATTAGTTGACAAGGCCAGTTGAGACTATATCTCCCCATTATTTGGAGACTTTATCAGGATCACCTTAATATATTTTAGTATGTTTCTACTGCACTGAGTTTCCATATCACTCCTAAAATGCCCCTCAATTCTAGCTTTCTCTCAATATTCTCTCCCTCAACCATATCTTTTCTCCCCTACCCCAACTAATTCTGAATTTCCCTTCCCTGTCCTCCCTCTAACCTACCCATAAAATTTATTTCAATCCCTTTCCCAGGGAGATCTTTGCGATCCCCCAGTCCCTTCCTCTATATCTTGCTTACCTCTCTGGGATGATGGATTTTAACTTCACTACCATTTTTTCATAGGCTAATACCCACATATAAATGAATGCATACCATGTTTATCTTTTTCAATCTGGGTTAACTCACTTGGGATAATTTTTTTTTTTTTTTGTCCAGTTCCATCTGTTTGCCTGCAAATTTCATAAGTTTGCCTTTCTTTAACAGCTGAGTATTTAATCCATTCTCTAAATGTACTACAATTTCTTTATTTGTTTTTCCATTAAAGGACATATAGGTTGTTTTCAGTGTTTGGCTATTATTACTAGAGCAGCAATGAATGTGTTTCAGCAATGGAAGTTTACACGATAGCCATAGCCAATATCAAGTCAGTAGTCCTCCTATATACAAATGATAAATGAACTCTAAAATCAGAGAAGCAACACCTTCCACAATAGCATCAAATAATATAAAATATCTTTGGATAACTCTAGCCAAGCAAATGAAAGATTAGTGTGGAAAACAAAACAAACAAACAACAACAACAAAAACCAACTTAGGTCTTTGAAGAAATTGAAGATATCAGAAGATGGAAAGATCTCCCATGCCCATGGATTGGTTGGATTAACATTAAAAATGGCCAACCTCCCAAAAGTAGTCTACAGATTCAATGAAATAAGCATCAAAATTCAACACAATTTGTTACAGATTTTGAAAATACAATTCTCAGCTTCAATTGGAGATACAAAGAACCCAAGAAAGCTAAAACCATACTGATCAACAAAACAACTGCTACAAGTATCACCATTCCCAATTTTAAGTTGTACTACAAAGCTATTGTGATAAAAAGCAGCATGGTATTGGCATTAAAAAAACAAACAAACAAACAAAAACAGAAAAACTAATCGATGGAACTGAAGACCCACACATAAGTTCACATACATGTGGATACCTACGTTTTCATAAAAAAAGCCAAACATATTCACTGGAGAAAAGAAACGACAGTATCTTCAACAAATACTGCTGGTCAAACTAGATATCTCCATGTAGAAGAATGCAAACAGATCCATATTCATCACTATGCACAAAACTCAAGTACAAATGGATCAAAGACCTTAACATAAAAACAGATATATTGAACGTGATAGAAAAGGAAGTGGAGAATAGCCTTGAACTTATTGGCACAGAAAACATTCTGAACAGAGCATCAATAGTGCAGACACTAAGATCAACAGCTAATAAATGGGACCTCAGGATACTGAAAAGCATGCATAATTCTTGATAGTCTCTGTGGAAAACAATTCAGCGGAGTCAAAATGAATGGCAGTCTAAATGTCGTTGTTAATCTAACTTCTTTGTATTCGCCAAGAACTTACTCTGAAAATGGTGAGGTTGAGAAAATTGAAAGAAGATAATACCTTTGTAAAATTGCTTTGTCCTTTAGTCGCCCCCCCCCCCCCAGTTCTGAAGTATTGACTAAAAGCAAGAACTAAAATAAAGACAAATTTGGTTTTCATACTATACTCACACTCTTCTGGCTGAAACTATATGCAAAATACATAAGAATAGGAGTTATGTAATTCTGTACTCTACATACCAACTAAATGCCCAAATGTTCTCATTTAAAACTGTGATACACAATATAGTAAATGGTAAAACTTAGGCTGCTGATTCAATTTTACTTTTTATATATAATAACATTAAAAAGCAGATAAAACATCAAGATTATGTCAAGAACTGGAGCACAGGAGAAAGGAAAATGATTGCTATTTACTACTTTTATGGTATTTCCTGCCTACATTTTGTACAAAATAAACATATTTTCATTTTGCTTTTGCAAAAAAATTATAGTCATCTCTTTCAGAGAAGTATAAAACTATTCCTCTTTATCAATTTTAATTTGAATCTCAGTCTAATTTTCTCCTAATGATTTCTTGTTGTATTTGTAGCATGATCTTCCTCAGCCAAATGTAACAAGGTCTTCTTCCCCATACAGGTAATAATTTTAACCCAAGAGCTGGGATTTCGAATATACCAGAAATAAAACAAAACAATGAGCCCTTTAAATACTTTTCAAAGACAAGTAGTATGTGATGTTGGCCATATATTTTTTGTATTTAATTATAATTGCAGGAAAGTAAACAGCCTTGTCAGTCTATGTGAGAAATAGTAAATGCACAAATAATTAGACCATTAGTAAAATAAAACTTACTTTTAAGCTATGCTATTACTCTTTCTCTGGAATTGGTGGAATATAAAGACATATTCAGATATACTTAGCATGTATGATGGTCACTGTTGGCTGTCAACCTGATGATATCTGGATTAAACTAAAACCTAAAAAGCTGCACATGTCTGTGAGGAATTTTCTTGATGGGAATATTTGAAGTGTCTACCCTAAATCTGAACCACAACTTCTGGTGGCAGCCCACCTGAAATGATGTGAAAAAGGGGGAGCTTCTGCTTTTTGCCTACTTGTCTCCTTCCCCCCCCCCCCTGACATTCAACTATCTTGTTACAGAGGCATTACTTAAATGGTATTAGAACTTTCTTCTACATTCCAACATAGAGTGAAGACCAGTAGCTCTCTAGGAATTCTCCGGTACTTGAGATTGGAACTACTGAGAAATCCTGTCTCATTGAATTAACAATTACTGGGTATATGGCTTTCCATTAGGAAGTAGTCATTGCTCAATAGCTCAACCAGAGCCTGTAATCACTTTAGTAAATGTGGTGTGTGTGTGTGTGTGTGTGTGTGTGAGAGAGAGAGAGAGAGAGAGAGAGAGAGAGAGAGAGCATTTGTTTATATTCTATCAGTTCTAAACCTTTAGAGAACCCTAATACAGCAAGTGTTTTAAAATTACTTGTTTTCAAGTATGTACTATCAGAGGAGTAACACCAGGAATCAAAAACTTCTAGGATTCCATAACATTGCATGTATGTCTATGTAGAACATGTTTGATAATGTACTTTTCTTTGCACCTAAGTTACTGGACAGTTACGGATCACTGTTTAGCTAGCTTGATGCAATTTTTAGTGTGGTGCATAATTTCTTCCACATGGAGAAAAAAATTGCTATTGAAAATTGCATAATGAAATACTGCATACTAGGAAACTATATATTGAGTTTATTGGGATGATTATATTCAGGAATGTTAAATATGTACCTTGAGTTAATCAGTTTTCTTGCCCTTTTTATCATTATTTCTCAAAACCCCCCACACTGAGCATTATTTTGTTGTTATTCTTAAAAAAAATGGCAACTTATCAAATATTGCTCTAGTGTTTCTAAAATTCTTCTGTCTATTCACCTTTCCCCACACCTTATCAAATCAGCTTACAGAAATGTCTTGGCTTATACAATTCATCAAGAGGAATGTACTCATCCCCTCAGAAATGATAACACTAGCAGTGGTGGCCATTGTCAAGAATGTGTTACCATTTCAGTCTGAGCATAAGAATCTGCAAGTGGAATATGATGAAATAGTAAAATTATGTTAATTACTTCCAAGTCACTTTACATGCAATACATTAAAAAACAACCACTTCCCCAAAACATTATGTATAATTTGCCCCTTCAAGTTTATACACAGTGTTATTATACCAAAATAAAAATATACAAACATATAGATATTTGACTTCTCTTTCATTCACAATTTCAATTGTAATCTCCAGTTTGTATTAGGTTCCAATAATTTTTTCAAGCTAGAAGACATGATATAGGCTTCAAATAGTAAGAACATGTTTTATATATGCAAACATGATTTACATGTAGCATATAAATTCAATTTTGGCAGTTATATCTCAATTATTTATGATATTAAGGGACAGGGATGGCACAAATGAAAGAATCATAGCATCAAAGGCAGGAAGTGCTTAAAGGTCAGACCATTCAATCACTCATGCGATGGCTAATTTACTTCCCTAGATCTTATACCAGGTAGACTTACAGCATGTGCTTGAAGACCTTTAGTGGTGCTGAAAGGCTAGGTCATTTCATCCTTCAGTAATTCCATTAAAATCTGGCTCACTATAAAGGACAATCTTTCCATACATCTGTAATTTTACACTTATTTTTTGATGATGGGGTAGAATCATGTTATATCCTTGTATTTCTGTGTTCATTCCAATGTTCAACTGGCTTATAGTAGAGTTTCATTAGGTTCCTTATTGGATAGAATTTAAATGTAGACATACAAATCAAACAGCACTGGTTCTTTAAAATATTCATTAATCATTAATCATGAGTTTGAATTTCCTTATTACTCAGATGCTTTTCAATAAAGAGTTTTATAATCTCTTTCAAATTTTTGTTCTACAGAACAAAGTAGAACACTGAAAGCCAGTTTTCATAAGAACACAGCCTACTGACAGTTCTATTCAAGTGAAAATGTTGTGTCTACTAATCACGCTTACTATTAGAGAACCCTCATCTGTAAACACCTTACTGTAAATGACAATGAAATTAAACAATTCCTTTCCCAAGAGCAGCACCACAATCCTCTGAGCTACAGATTTCATATTAATTTATGGTAAAATGAGCCCAGAAATTCAACATAAGCTTATTGGGGGACTAGAAGCTTTTAGAGTTAGTGGGGGCCAACCCAATCCAACTCAGTGCCGACTCTGCTCTCTATTGGCTAAGAATCTTGTCAATGGCCTTTAATTTCTCCCACCTCCATTTTCTATTCTTAATGGGAAAGAAAATGTCAATTACCTTGGAATTCTTACTTGAGGAACAATGGTAAAAATGAAGCTACTATTAATGAACCAGATAGTATTACAAAGAGAGATATTTAATGATGTTTGAAAAAAAAACCATGATGTTTAAAGAGTTTTAGACATGTTGTGCTGGATGCTTATTAGGCAGTGAGCTTGGAATATTGAAGACAGAGATGAAAATACATGTCAGGAGAAAGGAAGGAAGGTCAGATCTGAGGTGGGAAAGTTCTGGGAAGCCTATATATTACGGGAATTAGTAAGCTTCAGAGAAAGTGAGACTAAAGGGGTGCATAGCTGTGTTCTCCAGTAATGGGAAGAAAGCAACAGACACCAAGAGAGAAAGACCAGTGGATTGGCAAGCCAGCATTTTTAAAATTTAAAATCAAAATATAATTACAGCATGTGTTGGCTAGTTTATGTCAGCTTGACACACAAATTAGAATTATGTAAAGGGGGGAAACTTTATTGAGAAAACTTCTCCATAAGATCCAGCTGTGATGCCTTTTCTTGATAACTGGTTAGGGAGGGCCCAGCATATTGTGAATTATTCCATTCCTGGGTTGGTTGTGGGGATATTTTTAAATATAATAAAACAGCCTGAGATATCAGAGGACAGATATAACTCTTCCAGTCTATTTTTTTCATTATTTAGAGAATACTTTATAGTTTTTGTAATCAAGCTCAGATAGATAAGACCTTACAGTGTGTTACCCCTGTATAAATGGGAAAAAATTAAGCTCAACATTTTTAGACCAATATAGCTGTTAATTTCTGTACAATGCCAACTCAGCTGGTTGTCCTGGGTTCTGTAAGAGAATAGGCTGAGCAATTCATGGGGTGCAAGCCAGTAAGCAGCATTCCTCCATGGCCTCTGCATCATCTCCTGCCCTCAGATTTCTGCCCTGCTTGAGTTTCTGTGCTGACTTCCTTCAATGATGAACAGCAATATAGAAGTAAAAGCTGAAATAAACCTTCCCATCTTTAGGTTGCTTTTTGGTAATGGTGTTTATTGCAGCAATAGAGATCCTAAGACATATTATTTACCCCCTCCTTTTCCCTCCTAGCCTCTCATATATATCCCAAACCCTGCTCCTTCCCAAATTCATAGGGCTTCCTCTTCTAGTGTACACACACACACACATACACACACACACACACACACACACACACACACACATATATTGTATAAACAAACACATGAAGGTAAAATTGAATAATATATGTATGATTGTATGCATGTATATATACATATATATGTGTTTGTGTGTGTGTTTATACACACACATCCTGCGTGATCTATTCAGTGTTATCTGCATGTGTTTGCTTCTAGGGATGGCTATAGGGTATTGGATAACCACACAGTTTAAATTAAGGGCTTTCTGGTCACAGTTTAATAGAATAAATTACTATTCCCTTGTGTAGGATCCTGCTGAGAGATTGGGTAGTTTAGGGATTCATACCTTAGATAGCTACATCACCACTTCTACTAACATAGAACTGAAAAATAATATTATTTTAGATCTTGATTCAGTGAATCACATATCTGTGTTATATATTCTAGCTTCAAGAGATTGGCTCAATTACATATGTAAAATAGATGACAAACATATATGTAAGAAATGGCTCTCCGAGGCTGAGATTGTTTGAGAAACTGATACCCCCTTTCATGTGGCTGCTGGAGCAGTTATGATAGATTTGATGGTATATTAATCTATCTTTATTTTCCCTTTCCTCCAAGGAATAGCAAAGAAGACTTGAATCCTTTCCCTGATGCTAAGTCATCTGTTATTTATATTTGACATTCTCAAGTGTCAGGCATCTATGTGGTGCACAAAATCATGCAAATGAAACATTCATATACATTAAATAACAACTAAATAGTAGGCTCCACATTCTGGAATAACCAACCAATACAAACAGAACCCTATTTTTTAAAAGAGAGAAAAATGGAGAAAGACATGGAGATGGAGTTAGAGCATTGAAATGGGTAGAGAAGAATCTGGGAGGAGCCGAGGAATGATGATTAATATGATCAAAATGCATTGTATAAAATTTTCAAAAAAATAAAATAACATTATTTAAAAATACCAACATGGTTTGTGAATTCTTGTATTCCTATCAGTAGGATGGCAGAGACAGAATCTTCAATCTGACCAGCTTAACCTAATTGGAGAATCCAAAGGACTAGTGGGAGACTGTCTCAAAAATAAGATAGATGACTACCGAGAAATGACAGTTGAAGTAGACCTCTGGCCTCCATATTCATGTGCACATACAAGACCAGATGTGCACACATATTAATTAAATTGAAAGTAATGAAATGTTGAATAGAATAATAACTAGAGAGTGATGTGAAAGACAGTAGCTCATCATTTTCTTCAGTCTGTGGGGCTCCTGGTTCTTTTTTTCAAAACTTGCTCTCCTTATAGAGAGAAAAGACAAGAGAAGTAGACGATGTCTCCCCTTTTCACTCACACTTCCACGCTCTGTCCCCTTATTTCAAAGCTTTGTCTGTGTATTCACTGAAACATGTCTGTCCATTATTCTACTTAAATCTCTGCCATTTGTAATCATTAGTATTCTTGATTTCTTTTGAAGTCATAGCTAATAGTAACAAATAAAGAAAATATTATTTACAAAACATTTACTTTCCTTTATTCTTAAAAAGATTGTGTTTTAGAGTTGTTTAACTCTCAAAAATGCCTTTCTTGACCCAATTATCCATCCAAATACTCATTAATTCATGGCAACAGTCTTTGAACATGTTGAAAGATAATGTGATTGAATCTGGTGTTTATTATTTTTGTTGAAATCTTAATACATTGAACTGTGATATTTCTTCCAAGATTTCTGTACTTCTGTTTAACTAATTAATTTATGTTTAGAAAAGATTCTTTCTTTACTCCCATTTATTTCCTAAGGGCTGGCATGTGCAGCAGTTATGTACGAGACTTGCAGAATTTACTTAATGGAGACTTCTAAAATATCCCAGCATGATTAGTCTACCATCTAGTATATTTACTTGATCCAGGCTTTAGCATCTGGGGTCAGGGATGAAGTATCAGTTTCTTTCTGTTGATTAGAAAAGTCATATATAGTATAAAAGTAGTGTTACCTGGTTATGGATAGCATATGTTCTCAGGCCAAATGCTTAGATTAATATCTGTTGTTTAATCTCCTTAGAGGTAAGCTTGCTACTGCCTGTGCTTTTGTCTCCTTATTTTAGATGATGTCAGGAGTCAAAGGAAAATACAAAGCGTTCAGATCTTCAAGTGCTAATCTCTAACTAATGTCACAATAAATATATATAGCTTGCATATAAAATAAATGTGCTCCTTAAGATTTCCCAGAATCTCTTTCCTCTGCCACCACTGCCTTGTCTGCAGACCTTCCTCTGCTGTAGCTAATCCCTGAATGATGGCACCTGTGATGTTTCTTTCATTTGTATTTGTTCTTACCCTGGTCATTGCCCTCTCCTAAGTCATTGATCCAGAGTAGTGGGTTTGCACTATCTAGTCAGCAGGGTCAAATAAACCTGTCTCTTTTGTGGACCTAGAATGCAAACATTCATTATCACCGTCTTCCTTATTATGAAACTCTCTAGTCTTATTAATTTGAATTGCTTTCCCTAGATTTTCAGATATAACTCTGTAATTCTTTTTTATTTCACAAATCAAGCTAAACTTTTGTAGCATTGTAGTTGGACAATTGCAGTTGCACCATTCTGCAATATCAATTCTATTGCCTCATTTTTTTTTTCTATTTTGATAAAGCCAAAAGAAGACCCACAAATATCATACCAAGACTTTTATGTTCCTGAATCACATTAAGTAAATTTCTGGCACACATGTATTAATTCAAACTCAAGGAGGATGAAACATAAGAAAACCAAAGAGAATTATGTTCAGATACATCATAATCAAATCACAGAAAAAGAAGATAAAAAAATAACTTAAAAGAAGTCAGGAAAAAAAAAATACATGTTCTAAAGAGAGGAACAATCGCAGAAATAATGGCAAACTTCTCATCAGAAATCATGAATATTAGAACACAGATGAATGAATATCTTGTATGGGATAAGAACAGTGATAAGTGGGTTGTCATATGAAATATTTCTACAAATCAAGATTTCTGATTCCAATGAAAATATCCTCAGGATTAGAGCTGAATGATGAACACTTTCTTTTAAAGGAAAATCAAGTGAATTTATTATGAAAAATAATTTGGCAAGTAGACTTATTCTTCTCAGTTTTTTTAAACTTTATAAAGGAACTGCAAATCCCACAAATGTATTTTTTAACTTATTACTATTTGTTTTTGAGATCAGATTATACTATGCTGTTCAGACAAGTTTTGAATTCTGGGGTCACATAATCCTGCTGCCTCAGTCTGCTGTAGAGCTGGAATTACAGGCAGTTGCCACTGTACTAGCTTTGTGTAATTCATAACATATATATAATATTAATATATGCATACATATATAACATTATCTGGTACCCAAATATGAGGGACAAAATAAAAGGAAAAGAGAGTAAATTGAATGCATGTGG
Source organism: Phyllotis vaccarum (assembly GCA_033318265.1). NCBI lineage: Eukaryota > Metazoa > Chordata > Mammalia > Rodentia > Cricetidae > Phyllotis > Phyllotis vaccarum. The sequence continues at coordinate 54,362,282 of JARWLC010000007.1, forward strand.
CTATTTGGTTTCTATAACAACTTATTAAAAGTGGTAAAATAGTATCACTAGGTCCACGTGCTATAACCCTTCGAGAAGAACAATATCTTGAATTTTAAAAGACAAAATCAAATACCTAATGGATTAATTAAAAAAAAATACATCAGATATTTTCAGCTAGTCCAAGTGAGGACTAAAACAAAAAAAGCAGAGCGAAACTCAGAGAGCAGAGACTAGAGGGTTAGGAGGCTGAGATGGCCCAGCTAAAGTACAACTGCGTCAGGAAGCCCTCTAGGATAAAGGACCTTAATTGTACCAATGAAAGGACATCACCCGAATAAAAGTAACATTAAACCCATTTTCGTGATAATGACATAGTAAAAGTGTTTTTTAAAGGTACGGTGCAAACACCAATAAGACCAATATCCATGGGTTATATCAGTAGGACAAGATAGATTCAGAGGAACAAACCCTGTGACTTCAGATGGAAAGCCTTACACAAGATAGCAGGGCATTCCAGGAAGGCAGAGCAGACCTAATACTGTGCTCTGAATGTGGAAAACCTAACTGATAAAAATGTAAGGAAGTATGTATTGATATTTTAAGGAAATATGACTGACAAATAGAATACTGCTCTTTTATTAAGGATGCATCTTTTTATAAATGCAAGGATATAGTTTTTTTATATGATGTAAGTTATTTTAAGAACTTGGAGATTATTACTATCCTGGTGTTCAGAAACTATCCCTTAACCAGTATAGCTTCAAAGGGAGAGAATTATTATGTCATCTGGATCAGCTGTTCCTTTTTCTGACCACAGTGATCCTGTGATAAACCCTTCCTGGAAAGCCCTCTCATCTGATACTGCAGGCCACCATTAGCACATACCCTATTTTGATTAATAATAAAAGGAGCTAAAAATGCATTTTATCATCTTCAGCTTCCTGGTGTCTGTCAAATACTCTTGTTTTACAAGATGTAGTTTTCCTGCAGGGCTATAAGTGTGTCTGCATAATTTTTCATCAAGGCAATAACGTGGGATCCTAAATCATAAACAGTCTTTGCAAGTCCCTTAAGTGTGGTGTAATTTGGAACAGGCAATCCATTTCAAATTCGGGAAATTAAAGGGGAAATAGCCAAGCACAAGTTACAAGAGCGGACCTGACTCCCACACCTGCAATCTCAACCAAATGACATAAAATGCCAAGCCATTATTCTTCCAATTTAGCTTCCTCAGCTTTCATGTTCCAAACCAAATTCATTCTAAAAGTAATCAAATCAGATAAGGACTGTGGCTGTGGAGGGGAAAATGCTAACGATGCAGTCGGAAGAGTGGCTGGAGGTTCGGGTGTTTTAACGTTCAGGTTATTTTATGGAGCATATTTTAAGATGATTTTTGCGGGTTAGTTTAATTGGAGTATCAGAAATCCTTTCATCTGTTTTGACAATTGAAATGATGTGCAGCCTGTGCTGTGTTTATGCTGTTAGAGAGGGGAACATCCATATTGATACTCCAACTACTGAAAATTTAAAAGGACAGAAACAGCTAAGGGCCTACGATTAGCCATGGAGAGAACATTAGCTTCGATACTTCTTATGCAGAGCCAGACATTACGTCAAGCATGACAAACCACTCTAGCATAAAAGTATTAGCGGCCTCCAGGTCTCAGGCTTCCCCTAAGTTATTTCATTAAAATACAAAATCATGTTGACCTAATTTTTTGACAGGTTTCAAAGAGAGCAAAGATTTCCTTACTTGACCTGCCTCTCCCTGTCTAACTCTGTCCTGCCATAACTCTGGGGAGTTTGCCAGTTTCAGCTGGTCCAGAAAGCCAATCCTTTTATTTTAATCAAGGTAGAAGTTCCAGCTTTGAATGCTTTCTTCCCTCATCTCCAAACATGTATGCGGAGCCTCTTCATTGGCGTGAGAACTTCCAATCTCAGTAACTCTTAATGTCCTTGGGGAGAGCAGAGCTACTCAGCATTCAGTGGAGAAGTTGGAACTGCCCGGATTGGCCTCATTATGTAGGCCGTATGCAATAAGCCGCCATACCCAACAGCTGCTGTTGCTAGGATTAAGGGGGAATACTTAATTTGATGCTGGAGCACGTGTGTGCTTCTTCTCAGCTGTAGTTCATACCTGCTCCCCCGGGTGTGTGTGAGATATGTGGGGTAACTCAGAAATCATTTAATTGTGTCAACACAATGTTAGAATGTTTGTTTAAAGTAAAAAATTAGGGTTTTTTTGCAGTATAAATTGATTAGTTGACAGGCTACTTGACTATCAAAGAACTACTGGATACAAAGAAAAAATTGGCTTGGTTATCCTGAGCGAAGGGGAGCAATTCCTCGGAGATCAGGGAAAAATACAAGCAATGGAAATTCAGATTAGCCTTTGTGTTCTGTAAATCAATAAAACAACAGTGAAGAGTTAGAATGGGCTAGATCATCCATCAAACGGCTTTTTATTGTGTTTCTATTTCTGTTCCTAGTAAACATGAGCCTTCAGTTTCCCGTGAATAAAAGCAAGTTGACAAAGGAATAAAAAATGGACTGGAGGTCACTGTAGATACAGTGCCAATGACAAAAGGAGGTGTGGGATAAGCAAGGGGAGAATCCCAAAGACCACTTCCTCCAATCTCAAAGCTAGATCACTAAAATTCTCAGGTGACAGGTGGTGAATGTGAAGATAGATTCTGTGTATCTACTGCAGTGAATAATACTAATCAAAGGTTGTTCTTTTTTTTTTTTTCCTTTTTAAGGCAACAGCATTATCTTAACAGACTTTAAAGAAATAAGTGTACACACACACAAACACACACACACACACACACACACACACACACACACACACACACACGAAATCACTTAAGGAGGCCTATGCACCAATCAAGGCTTCTCCCTACCAATAATTTTCAATCACAGAATAACAAAGGAGCTGAAAAAAAGAAAATGCTAATTGTGTGGTCCAGTGAAGGGCCTTGCTCTTTTTAAATGGTCATCTTGTTCTGTAAGCCCTTTCAGAAGCAAGGATTTCACATGATTGCTTTAACAGAGGGAAATCCTTGTATCTGTTTGTATTGCAATTATATTTTACCTTTTGGAGCATACAGAATCCCATTTCAAGCTTGCACTAAGAATGCACTAAGATACTGCAGAGAACAACACAGATTTCAGAGCCCAGGCACGTTGTACTGCAGTGGTAGCAGAAAGCCAGACAGAGAGGTACAAATCTTCCCTTCGAGTGTATGAGAAATGGGGGTGTCTTTGTGGCATTAGCTTCCCAGGTGCCCCAGATGGCACAGTGTACTTCTAATGGAAAACCATTCATCTGGCCCTGGGATTGTACGTGTTGTACATCACGATGGTTCACGGAAGACACGCAAGCAGCTTAAGCAGAAGGTATAGAGAACGCAGTTGTGGAGGCATAATGGAAGAGAGACATAAAAGGGCAGGAGGATTCGTCAGAACGGGTGTGGGGGGGAACGGGGGTGGGGGGAAGAAGGCTGTGCCTCCGTGTAATTGCCCAGGATCCATTCCTACTTGGGCTTGCAGTGAGGAAAAAAATATAAAACACAAAAACAATTCAATTTGAAGGTGGTTCAGGGTAAATGAACCAGGGAATTGAGCTGCTGGAATCTAATTAAGGACCCTGCCCCCAAATTGCTACTACCTGCCCAGCAGAAAAGTCAAATGGCTACACAGCTAAGAGTTAAGGGAAGTTGGCAGGATAAGCAGACCAGAAGGAGGCAGTTCGCAAACCTCCAGATGCCATATGTAAAACTCTTGGAAGCAATTTAAAAAAAAATGCTAATAGTGTTGGTACAGAACACTACAGAGGGATGGGGCAAGAAAACCATAGGTATAGGATCCTGAAAGCTTAAAGTCAGGTAGTTCTGCCACATTCCCTGGAAAAAGGTGAAAGTCTTGCATCCTCAGCTGCCTTTCCAGAACATCCCTGAAATAAGCTTCATGAAATAAGGGCGTGTCTCCTTTCTTCACAGGCAGGGCAGACTTCTAGCCTATGCCACCGGACTTAGCAGGACCCATAGATGGAGATGCTTAGCACCTGAACTCAGCTTGCTCTGGCTTTCTCACATCACAATCTTAATCTTCTGAGATCTGTATATTCTGAAGGAACCTATCTACTAGGCTTGTGTATTTTTCTATGGACATAAATCTGGCAAGATCTTGGAAGATGGTCTGTGAAAAATTGAATTAGACACGAACTCGACATTAGATGTATCCTTGATGCTCTTGCTATGTTATAACTCTATGAAGCTGTGGAGTGTCACTTTAAACTCATTTGTAAAATAAAAAGTTGAGCTAGAAAATCTTTCAGATCTATTTCAGCCTCTAAATCCTAGCATCCCTAACCAAGGCACATCTTCTGTAGTGTTTTCTCAATTAAAAACAGACCTACTTGCTACAAAAGCATGGGAATTAACCCTTAAAACAAAGAAAGGCCCAGCAGCTGCTGTCATCTATGAGATTGATTTCCTGGCTCTTGCTTCCAATCCTCATTCACATAACAATAAATCAAAATTTACATAAAAGGCAAATTGTGCTTTTATTTACTGTATGATTATCACCACTGCAACTGCTAATCTCTCCCCAAGGCCTTGTAAGTATAGTCTCCAGATTTCATATGATCTCTGAGAGATGAAGAAAGCCAATAAATCATAAGGAAATAAGTGAAATGGACTATGTTACTTCTTTTTGCATTAGCCAGGAAGGTAAAACTTATGTTTCAGAATCAGCCACCTTGACAAAAAAACAAGACTCTCATCCCAAACATTGATCAGACATAGTCACGGAATACATCAGCAAAAATAATAAAGTTAGTTAATTGGGACATACTTAAATAAAAATAAAAGCTATAAATTCCTGTACCTCAGAGTGGGGTTGTCCTGTGGGACTGTCACATAAAAACAATCAGTCTAATCCCAGACAGATCTCCTACACTGATTGCACGACTTGCTGGTACCATCTGTGAACAAGAAATTTGGGAAATTATTCTTACTATTATCTAATACAAGCATACTTACGTAGAGAGTTTTCCAGAGAATGTTAGTAATCTTCACATTTTGAAATGTATCCATTCTTTAAGACTTGATAATTGTCACTTACACATTCCCATACAGTATGTATATTGACCCTGTAAAATGACAATCCCATTTGTGAGGTTGCTTTTTTCTTCCTTAATGTAAACCAACAAATACAGGGTTGGAAGTGACCAGTAGCTTAATAAAACTGGAATGTTGCAAGTGAGAGAAACTGGGAGTCGCCTCCATTCTCTGTTCTATAAGCTAAGCCAGTCTTTCCTTTGATGTAATGTTTCCAGACACCAAAGTAACTCATTAACTGTAGGAGAAAAATCCATGTGACGAGGCTGGATTTAGAGAACAGGGCAGCCAAACGGGCTAGAGCCGTGAGCACATCCCATCACCCCATCACAGAGCAGGCCACAAATCTCAGCTGCCTCTCGACATTTCTTTTAATTAGTCAGTTGACTTTGTAATCAGTGCTTACAGACTATTTGTTCAAACATATCTTGTCTAGGCCAGGTGATATATCTTAGAGGATGATGGCACTTGCTTCATAAGCTTGGTAACCTAAACTTAATCTCTAAAACCTAATGAAAATGGAGGGAATAAACCAACTCTACAAAGTTGTCCTTGGATCTCCACAAAAGCATCATGGCACACCTGCCTCACCCCCACTCACATTTTATAGACGCACACTAGTGATAATAATAAGCTCTTATCTTAATTTCTGCAACATATTAGCAGACATGCAAGAACGAGACAAAGTTTCTGTTTAACCTACCATTAGCACACATAGGCCCTTCTCTACCCCATTTCTAGGAGCCCCTTATAAAAAGATAGAAAATAAACCTACAATGCAATCTATGTGATTTTAAGGTCCCTTTATACTGCAATTATTTGTAAATCCACACAATTGATTGCATCAACTATTCAAAAGTTGATGGTGAAAAGGGATTGCTCACACAGAAAGTAGTCATCCAATCCAATTAACTTAATCACTTGACCTTAACCAGCATGATTCAGTTATTTGAATCGTGAAGCAAACAGATTGGATTGAACATTTTCAAATTGATCTTTTTTTTCCTCAGTGATTAACTTTAATGATGACATAAATAACTAATGTGATGTGAAAATGAATAAACAGGTGACTTTCTGAAGAACACCTGATTTTACAGTGGCCAGAGATTACTCAGAGTTATGAATCTGATTCAGAAATTAATTCTGTTCAAGATACCGCTTTAGACACTAAAGAGCATGACTGACTCAGACCCAGATTCTGGCCCTCAGTACCATCATTAGCAGGAGTAATTAGAGAAGCAGGCATTTCTACTACAAAGACAACATGATGTGCAAAATAAAGTTGTAAAATTAAGAAATGTGAAGGTTAGACTCTAAGCAAAAAAACAAACAAACAAACAAACAAAAACACAGAAAACCCTTGGGCTTGGTATTATTGGATGATAAAAATAATTAAAAGTAGCAAAATGAAATGCCTTCGGGGGTAGCCAGGTGACACAGACTTGAAAAGCTAGGAGAGGCAGAGCCTACAGCAAATAGTACCATCAATGCCAAGCTAAACAGATCTGCAAGTCAATTTTAAAACTTGCTTCTTGGCAAACTAAATTATACCTGTGGGTATGTTTAAGCTTTATTTGCCCATGTGAGTTCTATTCAGTTGGGAACAGAAAGATCAGGAAAGTATTGCAGGATGAAGAGGCACATGGGCCAAGGGCCAGAGACTGTATGCTCTCTGGCTGCCATTATTGTTCTGTCCGATGATTTTTCATCCTAATCTAGTAACATCTGGACTTTAGAAGAGTTGATTGATTGGCATATACTATGACCTGCCACTTACCTTCATTTTATGTTGATTCTGAACTTACTTTAGGAATGGGAACAGGCCTTTATCTGGAACTCATCCTAGCTCGAGTTATTCCAGACTTTAGAATAAAATTTTTAATGTACTATACTAGGTTTTTAACCATCTAATCAAACAACTGTTTAGATCCTTCAAAATTAGCACTTGGTATTTTAAATTTTGTTGCATGAATAAAGGCAACTCAGAGCCAGATCTCAGGGAAAGGCTATAATATCAAAGGGAGGAAACACCACAGTCAAATCTCGCCCAGCTGTCTTCCAGCTTCCTCAGCCTCAATCCTCACAGCTTCTACTGCCTACTCTGTCTTTCTATGCCTGCCTTAAATACCTTCTTCACTCAGTTGTTTCACATCTAGGTTAAGATAAAAAGGTGTGGCACCACCACTGCCTGCCTGGGAACCTAGAACTCCCTCTGTAAAGTAAACTGGCCTCAAACTCAGATCTGCTGGGATTAAGGCCATAGGTAACCACTGCCAGATATCCCCTGTGCTGGGATTAAATGTGTAAGCCATCACTCTCTGATCCTCCTGGATTGACTATAGGTAGATCCCTCTGATATTTCGATTGGTTTTTATTAAAAATAAAACATATCCCCATAAGGTTTTTCATAAGGTATGTCATGCAATGTTACCCTTTTTGTGCCTGGTTATTTTTTTTAAACACAATTACTTACTCTAAGTCCATGAGTGTTTTGTCTTAACATATAAGAATATATCATCATTTTTTGTATGTTTGTGCTGAAATAAAGTCATGCTACATTGCTTGAGTAAGTTTCAAGCAACCTCTCACCAATCTAGGTACATATCACTGTAGTCCACTCGCTACCACATGTGTACTGTGAATAAAGTTAACATTGTTGTGTTGTATACTGCAACACAGTTATAAAGGAAGATTTTGAAATGTATATCATATATAAATTATGAAGTCCTAAAGTTATGGAAATGTAGATAAGCTTGATTTAGTCATTAGTAATGTGCATGTATACTGAAAAGAAATTATTCTTCAGCCTTCTTGTTTTTTCTCTACCCAGAGTCTGAAGTTTTGTCTGTAGCCCTCATTCAGTTAAGATAAATGCTGGCATGTGTGTGCAGATTTCCCCATGCTGACTGCCTCCAAGATCCTTGATTGCTGAACATGCCTATTGATATTGGGTTCTTTTCTTTTCTAGTTAGGCTTTTTCTAAACATGAGGTTGCCTCTATCTTCAGAATTCCTGTGACTGTTTGGAGAGCTACCTCCAATTCTCTGCTGGAATATATCAGGGTAACTCTAATTTAAGCATTTCAACATTAGCAGGGATTCTGTCCCAACAGAACTGGGCAGTCCCAGCTGGGAATCTCTGCTTGGTGAGGCAGCCTTGCTTCAGACCTGCAGTATCTTGCTATATCATTATTAAAAACAAAAACAAAAACAAAACAAAACAAAAAAACCTTATGACTAAAGTAGCTTGGAAAGGGAGAGTTTATTTGGTTGTCCCATCCCCAGCACAGGCCACCATTAGTGGAAGCCAAGGCAGAAACTCAAGCAGGTCTGGAATCTGGAGGCAGGAACTGAAGCAGTGACTACACAGGAGTGATACTCACTGGCTAGTTCCCCATGCCTTCCTCAAACTTTTATTCTTTCTCCCACTCGCCCCATCCCTTCCCCTCCCTTCTTCCCCTCCTTTCTTTTCTGATATATAACCCAAGACCACATGCCCAGGGATAGCATCGCTCATAGTAAGCTGGACCTTTCCACATCAATTCTCATCAATGAAAAAAACTACCCCCATTGACTCGCTTACAGGCCCCACAGACTTGCCTACAGGCTGATCTTATAAAGATATTTCTCAGTTGATGTTCCCCCTTCCCAGATGACCCTAGTTTTTCTCAAGCTGACACACATACACACACACAAATAACCTACACTAAGACATCTTTTTCTTGCTCACAGAGCTTTGCTAAGGTATTCTCTGAGGCAGGGCTAACCATTCTATATCTGAAACATTACAATGCTTTATCTAACATCTTTTGGTAGGCCTTGGGAATACAGTCTTAACAAAAGAGGCACAAGCTTCTAACCTATGGGGATGACGTTTTATATATATCAACAGCAAATAAGATTTAAAAATTAAACATATAGTATACTAGATGGTGCTAAGAAGATGGGAAGACATGCTAAGAAATTTAGCATATGGAAATAAATTGTCCTGGGGCAAAGTGTTGGAATTGGTGATAAGGAGGCCTTGGGAAACACTCTAAGGAATAAAATTTGAGTAAAAATAGAGAGTGTTGAAGATAGCTTGGTGGCCAGAAATCTTGTCACATAAGCATGAGGACTTGAGTTTGGATCCCTAACAACTTTGTAAACATCCAATCCTAACTGGGTACCTGTAACCCCACTTTAGTAGGGGGCAGAGATAGGAGGTATACTAGGACTTGCTATCTGCCAGCCAATCCCAGATGAGTAGGAAATCCTGCCTCAGGGGAGCAAGACAGAAGACAGTAGAATGAGACCTCTAACATCTTCCTCTGGTCTCTGCATGCAGGAACAAGCACATGTGATTGTAAATGTACAACACACACCACACAAACATCACACACATACACATCACATACCACATACATATGCTTACACACACAACACACACACACACACACACACACACACACACATACATACACACACCAGAAACACCAGGGGGGGAGTAGAGTAAGGAGAGGGAGGGAGGGACAGAGAGAGAGAGAGAGAGAGAGAGAGAGAGAGAGAGAGAGAGAGAGAGAGAGAGAGAGAGAGAGAGAGAGAGAAGGGGAGGAGGAAGAGGAAGAGGAAGATGAAGAGAGAACTAAAAAACTTAAGTGCCCCTCTCAATAACATCCTTCACCCTAAAAGCAAAGAATCAATAAAAATCTTTGGGATGGTCAATGTTAATTGTTACCTTGATACAATTTAGAATGATCCAAATTAGAGAGAAATGGGCTAGAGCAAGTTGGTCTCTGGCATGTCTGGGGTGGGGATTGTCTTGAAAACATTAACTAAGCAGGAAAGATCCTTCTACTAAAGGAAGCACTATTCTATAGTCAGAAAACTCCGAAGTGTGTTCCCGTGAAGAGAACAAGCTGAGCACAAACATTTGTTCATACCCTGCTCTGCATACTTAATTATGGATGTGACTGGACCAAGTTCCTCAATACTATAGCTTCCCTGCTATGATGGACCTGTATTCTGAAACTGTGAGCTAAAATAAAACTTCTAAATTGCTTTTGTTGGGGAGTTTTATCACAGCAACTAGAAGGAAAGCTAACTTGTCCCCTAAGAGAGTCTGTTTATCTCTTTACCTCCCAGGAGCTCAAAGTATGGGGACAGAGGGAATTAAGAGTCTCTAGAAGTACATGCCTGAAGGTCATTAGGAGACTGGAGTTTTACTCTCAGTTAGATGAGAAGACATTGGTAAATTTTAAATGGAGGTTTAACGTCATCTGAATTAAAGTGCATCCTCACCAACAGGCATTTAGGAAGCAGGTCCAAAATAAAGGTAACTTAGACTGGCAATACACTTAGCTAATAACAGTCTGGAAAGAGATGTCACCCAAAGGTCCAGATTAATAATGCACTAACAAGACTTTACTTCCTAACATGCTAAAAGATGCTAAAAGGTTTCCATGTAGGAGTAGATATTTAGGAAAATAACTGCAGTGCAAATGATAAAGGTGATTTGAACAGTGTGGTGGTGGCATGATCTTGTTGTACAGTGAACAAATGAGAAAGTAGAGTATCAATATAAGGAGCTAGCTCCACAGAAAGTGCAGTGAGATGTCAGAAGGCAAGAGAAATTTTGATGTTTTGTTTGCATTGTTCACAATAGTGCCCAGAGCACCAGACTAAGAGACCTGTTAATGTTAATTCTTTCATTCATTCACTTCAAAATCTTTACTGAATTGCTTTAAAAGCAGATTGGATTAGAATTTTAATATCCTGGAAGTACTATGGTGCATATCTGAAAATTTCCTGGTTTCAAATAACAAAAAAGATTTATTTTTGACAAATATGTTATATATATATACATACATACATAGATGTATACACACACACACACACACACACACACACACACACAAACACACACACAAAATATCCTATGCACAGATCAGAGTAACTGGCCATACCATAACCTTAACCTCAGGCATTTATCCTCTTTCTCTCTCTCTATCTCTGTGTGTGTGTGTGTGTGTGTGTGTGTGTGTGTGTGTGTGTGTGTGTGTGTGTATTATGAAACATTTAAAAGACCCCCATATTACAGGTCACCAGCTATATAGTCAGTTACTTTCAGCCAGGTTATTCAGCCATGCTGTAAACTTTTTTCAGCATTTGGAATTCTTGTGTAGGCCAAACAAACACTCCACCAGTGTGCTGTAGCTCTAGGTAGGCCACTGCATTAGAAGTTGTTCCTCTTCCCAAGCTGCATTATGTACCTCTATCTCTTAACTGCCTTCTCTCCTTCACTTCCTAGCCCACATTTTTACCAATGTATAGTAGTCATCCTTCCATCTCAAGTTCTATGAAGTTACCATTTAGGGATTCCATCTGTGAGTCAGCATATGTTTTGTTCTGTTTTTGTCTTAGCTCATTCAGCATAACATCCTCTTTTATCTGGCTGAATATGACAGGATCCTCTCTTTTATAAAGGAAGAGTATTCTTTCAGGAATATGTACCATATTTCCCTTATCCATTCATCACTTCAAAGATGCTTCAGTTAGTTTCACCTCTTGGTTCTTGCAAATTCTATAGCGGTCAGGATGATATACTTCTTTTAATTTAGATATAAAAACTGTGAGGTTTCTAGGTCAGATGGCAGACATGTTTCAGGTTTTGTTTTACAGTGAGGAAACTTCATTGATGGATCCTGCCGATAGTTTAGAGAGTGTTTCTCATTTTCATACGCTTCAGTATTTATCTTCTTTTTATTATTTATGATATTTTTGAGATTATAATTCCATCAATTCCCTTCCCACTTCTCCCCTTTAAGCCTCTTTTTTCTTTCAAATCTATAGCCTTTTCCCACTTACTATTGTTACTTCAAAGAGGGCTAAAAGAAAGATCAACGGAAGTCTGTGAGAAAAGGAAATAGATTGTGTAGGCAGAATGGTTGGTTGGACTAGGAACCAGAGGGATGGGAAGTAGAGAGAAAGTGAGGCAAGAGACAATAGAATTGAGTGCATTTGGGGAGGTGGGGCATAGGAAACCTACTGTAGTAGAAACTCCCAGGGTTCTACGTGGTTGACCCTAAGGAGGATTCCTAGGAATGGAGAACAATGAGCCTGAGCCAGCTGTCTTCTGTAACCTGGCAACATAGCTACAAAATATCCTTCCTGCAAGATGTACTTGGGCAATGGAGGCACAGAAATAGTGGGAGTGATCTAATTTTGACCACAAAATGAAGCCCAATACTGCCCTGATGACCAAGACTAAAAGCTGCATAGCCCAGAGACTCGGGATTCAAAAAAAAATCTATAATATGATTTCTAATCTAGTTCTGATACATTTCATAGATTGGTTTGCCTAGCCCAGCCTTGATATAAGGGTTTGTGCCTAGTCAGAATTATTGTATCTTTTAATGCTGTGCTTGAATGATATCCCTGGGGTCCTGTTCTTATTTCTGAAGGAAAATGGAGAATGGAGAAGGAGTGAATCTAAGGGCTAGAGGAAATGTGGGAAGTGATATTTGGAGGGGTGGAAGAGAGTAAAACTGTTGGTTGGTATGTATTAAAAACAAAATAAAAAATGTTTCCATTTTCATATGCATATATACTATGCATACCTAAGTATAAGCTGTTTACTCTGTATAATGTTACTTGTGCAGTTTTCTATTTTCAAGGCTGATCATTCAGTATTGCATGACTGCATTAGTGAACTCATCTCTGGGGGAGAATATTTCTTTTGTTCTCAACAGTCCTTACTCACTTGTAGTTCTGTGTGTAGAGTTGAGGCCACATGGTCTTTTTGCCTTCCTCTTTGGCATGTCTCTACCATTCTAATTGCTATCAAGAGGTTTTAAATTTTAGTTAACTAATTATTTGTCACATTCAGCATTCTTTTCTTGTGCCTGCTACCCATTTATCTATACAAATTTAGAAAATCTCATTTCAGGTTACTTATCCATCTTTAAGTCACATCATTTATTCTTTGGTGAAAGTTCCATTCATTTCTGTATATCAATCTCTTCTTGATTCAGTATTTTGAAAATACTTTTTCTACTCTGTAAGCTTTGTAGTTAGTTGATGCAATCCTCTTCACAAATTCTTTGCTTTAACAGTATCCCCATATGAGGTCATGTCTAAATGTCTGCCTTCACAAAAGTCTTGAGATATTTTCGCTAGGTTACTGTTTTAATTAGTATCACTTTGGAGGGTATTTTAAATCAGGTATTGTCATATTCCTGCTTTAATTGTTTTTCTCTTGAAATCTGTTTGCCAACTCAGAGTGCTTTATGGCTCTCTAGAAGTGCTAGAATTTTTTCTATTTTCATAAAGAATGTTATTGATATTTTGATATTAAATTCACTGAAGATAATCTGTAATACTATGAGTACGCAGCAGTTTAAATTATCCAATCCACAAATCAAAAGGTCTTTACTAAGCACCTGTGTATGTCTGTATGTGTGTATATATTTTCTTCATGTTTTTCATGGCCATTTTATATTTTCAAGTTAATTTTTCTTAGTTTCCACTTAGTTTCTTTTAATTTTCTTACCTAAATTTATACTTGTCTGTGTGTGTGTATGTTCCTGTGTGAGGATGTGTGTGTGTATATATATATATATATATATATATATATATATATATATACACACACATATGCATATATGTACATACATATATATGTGTGTATGTGTGTGTGTGTGTGTGTGTGTGTGTGTGTGTGTGTGTGTGTATTTATGGAAACAGATGTCAATCCCTGAAATCTAGCCATATTTGGTTTTACTCTGACCTGGAACTCCTCACCTAGATTAGGCTTGCTGTGTAAAGCCCCAGAGATTTATGCCTATGTCTACTGACACCCTACTGGGGATGCAAGATAGGGCTCAATTTTCTTTAGCAAGCACTTTACTGACTGAGATATCACCGTCGCTCCTTCAAACTTTTACTCATTAGAGTTAGTTACTGTTATGAGTGGTATTTCTTTCCTTTCACTCTCAGTAATTCTATTATTGGTGTCTAAAAACACTGTTTTGTTGTTTTGTTTGAAATATCACTTAACATATGTGTCAGTTCTAACAGAGTTTTGTGTTCATCTGTCAGCAAGGGTAATTTGAACCCTTCTTTTCCTATTCAAATGTCTTTTTTTTTTTTTTCTCCTCTCAATTGATTGTTCTGGCTAAGATTTCCAGCACTGTTGGGAAGGCATGGTAAAAATGGGTACCCTTGTCTTTGCTCTGATCTTAGAGTGAATGGTTTCAATTTTTCCCTATTCAGAATTATTGGGCACAAGATTGTTATATGGAGCATTTATTTTGCTGATTTATGCTCCTTCTACACCCAATCATTGAGGGTTTTAGTATGAAGGGATACTGAATTTGTCAAATACTTTTCTCCATGAATTGAAGTTATCAGATGGCTTTTTATCTTTCATCCTGTTGAAATGATGTACCATATTCACAAATTTTATCATTTTAAATCACTCATGAATTCTTGGAATAAACTCCACTTGATAAATTGCATATAATTTCTAAGAAGCAATGACAAGTTAAATGTGATAATATTTTGTTGAGAATTTTATCTACTTCAAACATAAGTTTTACCCTGGAACTTTCTTCTTTGTCTTTGGTTTTGTTATCAAAATGATTTCTTGTTGAAGAAATTTCAAAGGGTTACTTCTTTCTAGCAACATTTTTTTTTTTCTCAACTTCTGGATAAAAGAATTCCTGAAATAAGTTGTTAGCTTAACTCTGACTATTTGTAGGTCCTCAGGGACTCTGCTCTCTGCAGGTCCTCAGGGAGTAGCCATGTGTTACAATAAGGTTTCTGCCCCGTCTGTCTGGCCAGAAGGCCAGACCTACAGACCTGCCGTCCCAGACTGCTTAGCCACTGCTTAGGCCCCCAAAATGACTCAGACGCTTGTATTAACTTCATGCTGTTCAGCCTATGACTTAGGCACCTTGATAGCTAGCTCCTTCATCCTAACTCAATCCATTTCCGTTAATCTGTCACATGGCTCATGGCTCACCTGTGTGTGTTCCTTACATGTCTCTTCTTGGTCAGCTGGGTCGATCTAACTCTGACTCCACCCTCTTTCTCCTACCTATGTTTTGATTCCTCAACCTACCTCTACCGTGTCTGCCATGTCCAAAAACAATCCTTTATTCACAACATATAGAAAGAGATTCTCACATCACCCCATGCTCTCTGCAGGTCCTCGTGGACAGTACCCATGCTCTCTGCAGGTCCTAGGGGACAGTATCCCTTGAACTTTCAGTTCCTTATGTTTACTAGCATTCCGCCTAGATCTGTGGCAAAATAATCCCCATTTTGGCCCAACTTTCTCCCTTTAGAAACTTAAAACTCACTTTATTGTAATGTACTCACCCCTCTCTTAATATACTATCTTCCATAGATCACTTTGTATCTTCTCATTCTCTCATGAAACACCATATTGTTTTATGGTTCACTACAATCTATAAAGATTCTATCTCAAGACCTTAATGTTAACTAGATCTGTATTGAATCTAGCTTGAGACCAGCTCACTTTCACTAACACCTAGTGTTTGGAGAAAAATGCATTTAGATTTATATTCTAAGGAGAGTCATTTTTAATAACAAAATTAAACTTTCCAGTTTGAGCCTTGCTTTTGTTATTTATCATTATTTTTCAGTTAAAATATTAATATTAGGCATACCTCAGTTTTATTACTATTGTTGGTTGTGTTTACTCTTTGCTCTTTTGAGGGCCCATCACCCAGCTCCCAAATAAATCAAACACAGAGGCGTATTCTTATTTATAAATGTGCAGCCTTAGCTTGGCTTGCTTCATGACAGCTTTTCTTAACTTAAATTATCCCATCTACCTTTGCCTCTGGGTTTTTGTCCTTTTCTTAGTGCTATAATCTTATGTTCGTACTCTGTGGTTATCTATGTGGCTGGGTGGCTTGAGTGGGTATGTGAATGTGTGGCTGTGTGGGTGTGTGGGTGTGTGGCTGGGTGGCTGGGTGGCTAGGTGACTGGGTGACTGGGTGGCTGTGTGGCTGGGCTTTTTAGCTGTGTGGCTGGGTGGCTGCCCTAGTGTCCTCCTCTTGTTCTCTTGCTCCTTCCTCTTTCCCTTCCAGATTTCTCCTCCTAGTTATCCTCTTTGCCTGCCCACCCTGCCTGTCCTTTTTCCTGCCTAGCTACTGGCTGTTCGTCTCTGTATTAGACCAGCACAGTAACATAGCTTCACAGAGTTAAACAAATATAACATAAAAAAAAAATGCAATACAACTTTTCACCATTAAACAAATGATCCACAGAATAAACAAATATAACACATCTTAAAATAATATTCCACAACACAGTGCCTGTAAAATAGAGTTAATGAAATGTTTTAATAGTTTTGTGAAATTATATAAATCAGTTTATATTAAAGGGAAAAAATTTAAGTTTTCTGACACATAAACCTTAACAAAAGTTTGTAGTTGTTTTAAAACACTTATATACAAACCAAATTCAAGAGGCACACAGAAGCAGACCTTTATCATTTTTAACAAGAAACTTACATCCTGGGAAAAGGATCATAGGCAAGATTTTGATCTATATAGAGTAATAAGTCTCATGGCAGAATTCAGGAAACTGAATTTAGAAACATTTTTAGGGATGTACTCCAGTTAATCCATTAAATCCTTAGCACTACAAAGGTATTAACTTAATTCATAGACTCACTCAGGGTGTGAGCTTGGCAGGGGTGGTAAGAAAGAAATCTGAGAATGAGGTCAAGTCAACACCATTTGCACCATTGGATAGACACAGGAGAATACTGTGAAATAAATGATAAACGATCAGTGTACGGAAAAGGAGGTGATAGTGAAAGGGGAGAGAACATGGCCAGAAACAAGGATGGAGACAATAAGCAGAGTTAGACCATGAGAGACTCTGCACCAGGCCAAGTGGCTTGAATCTTTTGTGGATGTAGTGCAGAGATGCATTGACTAAGAACCAAAGAAGGTGTTTCAATTTCAGATTAGTCTCTCTCTCTCTTAAACCCAAGGTTATCTGAACATTTCTATCACATACTAAGTCAGTGACAAAACACCAATGATTCAACAGACACACATTAATATTTGTCTTACCTGTAAATGACTGTAGCTATAAGAATGTAAGGTAATATGTAACTAATCATAATTTTAAGTTATTTCTTCCTTAGTTAAAATGCTTTTACTGTTACTTAGACATTATCATTTATGGTATTTGAAAATGATAAATGAAAAACATAATGTTACATTTTATTAATTTGAAAATGTGAGTTTTGCATTTAGGAAAATAGTGATTTTGAAGCCTCGTTTAAAATTCACTACATTTAGCTCTTTAAACAACTGTCATTTCTGAAATATGTATCTGTCCAAGGCACATGAAGCTAAGACAGAAGCCACTGTTGACTGTACTTAATGAATCATAACATTCATTGTTTTGAATTCAACTAATTCATATTTGTGATATTTAAGCTCAACTTAATGTGAAGTTCAGTTTCATTAAGCTTTCCTGTTTCTTTATACTGGGATTTGAATTCAGGGCCTTGTGCATGCAGGCCAGGCTCTCTGCTACTGAGTTACAGCCTCATCTCATCCATCTTGTGAAATTTTACCTGCCCAGATATCAGTCAGTCACAATGGAAAACTGATTAGAAAATATAGCATTTGTCTATTTTTCTTTTGTGTTTTCTACTGAGATAATTAGATTCATATGCAAATTAAAGAAGGCATACAAAGAAGTCTGTTATATCATGTTCCCATTTCCTCCAAAAGTAATAATTTGAAAAACTGGAACTTAATACCACAGAACAGTGTTAGACAGAGTGCAAGCAATACCATGGAAAGCATCTGTATGCCATGTCTTCATGTGGTGGTTAAACCACAGTCTCTGTACGCTAGACAAGTGTTGTATTACCATGTCACACACACTCAGCCACATTTATTCAATTAAAGTTTTAAGACTCAGAATTCAAATTCTTTAGATGACTTTCAGAAGAAGTTAACTTAGAAAACAAAAGTCAATAACTCAGGCCATAGGGGAATCTGACTCCTCTGGCATCTGTAGGCACAGGCACTTATGTGAACTTATTTAAGCTCCCCCCACACCGCATACATACACAATTTAAAATAAAATATTAAAACAATGAAGCAGAGCTATCTTAGAGTCATTTGTGTAACTAGAATTTTTAAGGCAGATTTATAAATTTTCTGTGAGTCAAACCAGCCCATCCATGGGAAGAAAATAGTGATGTTCTTGCATACCTAAATCAGGAAAACAGAAAGAGGAGGGAGACTTGGGGAAGATGAGGCAGGGGAAGAATTTAATACCTAATAGTCTACAATTTTTGTGTTAGTCTAGATTGGTTAACTTCTTACTTGATAATGACTAAGGAAATTCAGGAATCTTCCTTACCAAGACTTTCTCCTGTAACAGAGAAACATTGCAGGCTACAGAATTACCTGTTAAAAGTAACTTTTACTCCAACATGATAAGAAATGTCAATTGAGGTCATAGGTCAGCCATATTTTACTTCTTGAAATTAAAACAGTTCTAGGCACATAATGGCTACTCACTAAATACTTATTGATTGGCAATTGTAAAACTTTTAATGAGATTTTCTTGTTCATTTACTGTGTTGCTAGCAGAATCCAGACCTCCAACTTTTATTGAATCCACTGTATCACACAGCTTCTGCCTTTATGGCTTATTTTCCATTGGAGAAAACTTTGTTTCCTCAGCACAGACCAAATAATGAGGACCATAAAGCCTGCTCTTTTTAAAGCATTTATAGTAAAATAATTTAGTTCCCTGAGTTTGTGCATTTTCCACAACAGAACGAAGTTTTCTTTTGTATGTTGCTCAACTAAATAATGTTGTAATGAATAATGAATAACAGCAATCTACAGGGTACAAGTAGATTTTCCCAGACAGTTGCATATGGTAGAAAAGTGTTTTCAGAGTGAGCAGGCCTAGGGAATATTCAGAGTGTTCAATAATGCAAGAGCAAAGATTGAAACTTTCTTGTGATTGAATACTGTTTAGAGGCCAGCATGGCTGGACAGAGAATGAATATGAACCTTTAAAGGAACTGGAAATTCTATTTGGATAGAGTAACATACAAGTGCAAATCATAATCTCCCGAAGAAATGAAATGAAGTAACTCGAATTCATTTTCTAGCTTCATAAGCATTGAGCATAAGCTGCTCCTCCCTCTAGAGCCCCTCTCTGGTCTTCCCATTCCCTGATGACAGTGCAGTGCCTCTCCACCCTGGCAGCAGCCCTTGCCCATGCCTTGCAGCACATAGCCAGGGCATACGCAGTAGCTTTAATAAGGCTACCAGTTCCTGTTCACTCACAAACAGTAGTTCCTTCTTTTATTTGTGTATATTATAGTAGGAAAAAAAAAAAGCCCTGCACATTTATGTTTCTGAAGCCCCTATAAAACTTAAATTGTCTGAATAAGTATAAGATTAGTTAATTGGCAAGGTTTTCCAACAATTTTCTTGTTAGTTGGTTTTAGGGATACACACTTTATGTTGGTATAGGGTAAAAATAAAGATAATAAAGAGTAGGAAGAAGAGAACCATCACTTTCTAAGTACAAACTGATTGTAAGCTAAAGATTGTAAGAGGTCTCCAGTCAAAATTAACTGGTATTCTGGAAGTTCTCCAATTTTCTCATACTTACATTGTAACACCTTATTAATGTTTATGTATCTATCAAAATACTATAGAAAAAAGGAGCAATTAATACAAAATAAACAGGTGAAATATGTAAACATATGAGCATTTAAATTTATAAGACCTTATCTGAACTATTGCAAAATATCATTTTATAGTTTGTATTTATATAGAAGCCTAAGTTGAAAAATATAAGCAATCTTCCAATTACTGAATCAATATAGTTTAAAAAGCTTTAACAACATAATTCAGTTATTGTTATTTTTGACCAAATTTTATTATCTCTGCATCTAAAATTGATAGGATAGTTGTGTAGTTTACTAAACAACTTGCAATAAAAAGGTGTGTATATCAATCCCTTCCTCAAGGGCTGAAAGAGGAGGGAGAAAGAATATACAAGCCAGAAAAAATTGGAAGACACCTAGAAAACAAGGCCTCTAAATTGTCATGATCAGAGCTCATATGAACCCACAGAGAGGGAAGCAGCATACAGGGAACACGCCAATCTATATAAGATTCTCTGCATATATATTAAGACTTCCAGCTTAGTATTTTGGTGTGATTACTGAGTGTGCAAAATAGTGGGTTTCTATTTCTGTGCTTCTCTTGGGCTCTTTCTTTCTGTTTGCTTGTCGTGTCCAATTCTGATGTGTTAGTTTTTATATTATTATATTTTAATTTATTATTAGCCCTTAGAAGCTTGTTTGTTTTCTAATGAGAGACAAGAGGAGATAGATCCGATAGGAGGAGTGGTGAGGAGGAACAGGATGAATAAAGGGAGGGGAAAACATAATTAGTATATGATATGTGAGAAAAAAAAAAGATTTCCAGTAAAATGAGAAAAGAAATGAATGAAAACAAACCAATAAAGACATATATACAACATACACATATACGCGTATCATCCAACTCATGTCCACCAATTTAATGTCATGATTATTATATACTTTAAAGACAAGCCACATGAACATGGCTTTGGAAACATTTTTATGCCTCAGCTATCATGTGTAATAGAAACAACTTCTGATAGTAAACTTATGTAGACAGAGTACGTATTTCTTTTGTAGATTCCTGAAGCACAAGTTGAGTAATCCTTACATAAGAGGCCCTTCCTAATTGTACAGGCTAAAAGGAGAATCAGAACATAATTTAGGAGGAGAAAAGATGTGTTGTTTTTCTGAATCGTTTTATGAAACCTTTCTGATACATTCCTTCTAGGCCTTACCTTGTGAAATCAATAGGAAAAAAGAGCCCTCTGTTCTTAAATCAAACAAAGAAACAGATGTTTTTAGCTTTCATATTTTTTCTAATATCTGTCATTCTACACTAGATAACAATTCTTTCTTCAGTATTAACCATTTTCTGATTTTTTTTTCTTCATTAGTATTCTACAAGTTATATGTGTGGTTGTTGGGGACAAATTACTAGAGAAGAAACCAATGAAGAATTAAAAAATTGAAGAGAAAATAAATTAATATTCCTTGACCTCATCTACTAGAAACATATTGTCTTTTGAAATAATCACTGTGAAAACAGAAAATCATTACTGGTTAAAAACCTGTATATGTGTTAGAGGTAAAGGTTATAGATGTTTGAAGATCATAAAAAATATTTGTATAATGCATCCTGCCATAAGTGGTTGCATCCCTATCATTTATGTATGTAACATTTTAAAAGGTGAAGACGCTTTTCGTAGAAATCAGTTCCTAAATGATTGTACTTAAATCATGGTCTTACTGTTTCCCTGGGAATTATTTTATGTTCTTTAAAAACACATTTTATATTGTGATTTTCTAAGAGATTTTTAACTTTGTTTTGAAAGAAGAATGGTTTTGTGATAGTCAAGGCTATGAATTAAATCTACCTCCACTGAAACTCAGTATGTATAGTTGGAAACAGTCCTTATCCAGGAGTCTATTATATCTACTTCACATCAAAAGACACAATCAAGGAGAGTGGGCAAAGCGTGCAGGCTCAGTTGCCCAGGAAATACTCTGAAGCTCTGCAACTTTCCAGCCTCATGCAAACTACTCTGTGGGTCCTCAGATCTCCTACAGGCTGAGACAATATACTCCACTGTGCACATGTATTGTCAGGCTCAGAACAGAAAACGTATGGAGTACCACAAGAAAGACAGCTACTAATGACTGTTGTTACTGAATCTCTGCAGACCTCACCTGCAAATGCCACACCAAGTGATGCTGCCACAACTCCTAACACCGATTGCATTCCTGTCCACAGTAAATCATAGATGGGGAGGGTGGTAGTGGAGAGATGACTCAGAAATTCTCACAGAAACACAAACACGCAGGCATTCATGCACGCAGCACACTTAAATCTTTTGGAGGATTAGGGAAAAGCAGAAAGTGATAATTGAAAGAAAAGCCTCTGAGATTCACTGAATTCCTAGATTACTAACATCCTGCCCCATTCTCAGAGCTAACTAAACCATAGAGACAAATTACAAGCTGACACTTCAGGTCATAAACACTTTCTCTGGTGTTTGTGGGACTCTGAAGCCACGGGCAGAAGCTTTTGGCAACATGAATCAGAGTAAACACTACGCAGAGTCCAGGTACCTGGGCTTGCCCCACTCTTGGATTGAGTAATATAGATGATCTGGACTCAGCCACTTGTTTGCGTTCCATTGTGTTGAATTCTGTAAGAAACTCAGAAAGGCAGAAACTCTGAACAGACCTTTAAAGAAAGTATGCAGGTACTCTCTCCTCTCGGCTCTGGCAGCGGAACTAGTGGAATACTGGCTTAGAGTTTTCAAGAAAATGAAGATAAAGAAGGAAACCACACTCATTAAAACCAGGATTCAGAGCACTCAGCGACTACAAGCTGAGCCTTACTTAGCATGGTTCAAGGTTGACTTGATCGTGGTTCAGGCATGGTTTGAGAAGCAAGTCCTTTCTGCAACTCTTCAGTGTGATGAACCGAAGAACATGGAGCGTAGGACAAATATAGTATTAGCAAGTTCAGGAAGCACCAAAAAATTACATCTTGTGAAAAGAAGCATTCCCCCAAGAAAGGGCTGATGGAAACAGAAATGAGGCTGCACAGTTATAACTGGTAAGGGAGACCTACTAGTAGGGTTTATAAATGACCGGGGTGCTTTGGGGACAACCTAGACAGGCTCTGGTGAAAGTCTTAGTTTCCTTTTGTTGGCATGGACTTTATTCTATGACAGTAAAGAAACATGATCTTGTTTTATCTCTGGTTAAAGCTAAGGCAGAGCAGTTAAAATCCGCTTGACTCACATTCACTCACTATTACATGGTCATTGTAGAATCAGACCTACTATGTGTGAGGCATTCTCTTGCTTCTTTAATTTATCAGCTCTATAATTTCAGCAAATCCCCATCTCATACCACTTTATGGACAAACTTGCCTGTGACCATCAGCTAAATGACTGGCTTATGTTCAAACAGAGCAGTCTGGTTCTGAAGTCTCCCTGACTCCCTAAATGAAGATCTTAAAAGATGCCTCACTTCATTCATAATAAGAGAATATAAATTTGAACTCACCTTACATGTCGATTTTGCCTATTGATTTTACAAAAATCAGTGTTTACACAAGATAATTCATTCCCACAATATAGAATGTGGACATTTTCATGCATGTAGAGCAAGACTATTTTAGAGAAGGCAATTTTGGCCTACTTCACAGAATGGCAAGTGCATTTGTCATTTGACCGGATGGAGCAATTTTGGTGTAAATAAGGTGACAAATACATTTTCCATTTGATGCATTCTTCCGATAGAACACTACACAGAGAAAATGTTATATACACAAACTAGTCATTGCAATATTGACTGAAATTTTGAAGGCATATCTTTGCCCACCATCTTGAACAATTCAAATTGGCATAGGAGATATTGATACCTTCTGGAGTCTATGCAGATAGGAAAGGAGACAGAGGAAACAGGATTGTGTGTAAGGTTTCTGAATGTATTGTTGGCAAGATTGTTTCAATAGATATTTTTGTTACTGTGTACTTGTATTTTCTTCTTTTGTGAGAATTTTGTGGATTTTGTGGCCCTACAATCATTAATTTTTTGAATAATCCAGGACAGATTTTAGTACTATGAGTATGTATTACTTTTTCAAACAAAATTAAATACAAACATTAAGTTCATAACATAGAGTAGCAAGACCCATTGAAAAGCAAAATGGGTAGTAATTTAGTGATGTTTAATACTGTGTTTACAAATTAGAAAACTCAAAAACTTCATTACTATTATGGAAAGTGGAAGACAGGGTTATGTTTGTTTGTTTGTTGTTTGGGGTCTTGCTTTTGCTTTTTAAAAAAAATCTAATTGTTGAAACTAGATAGTTTTGGATAATGAGTACATTACAGGCTGACAGCAAGCCAGAATTATTAATAGAGACAGAGCTGTGAACTGCACTGGGTGCTGCTTCTGCTCTATGCTCACCACTGTCTTCATAGGCAGGCGCTTTAACAGACCATGTCATAGTCTATAGCTATTTTGCCTACAATGAGCTCAGATACCGCCACCTTTCCATTCCTCATAGCCCCCTGGATATGCATTCATGTCCATGCATCCAGGATAATCCTTTCTCTGTTAAGAGTACCCTAGAGAGCCTGCCTTTGCAGTCTGGCTTGACAAAGAAGGCTAGTCCTTATGCTTCAAAGGATACTTGGGCAGCTCTAGGCTGGACCTTAGTAGCTCCTCCCTTCCAGACTGAAGATGTTAGCTTTTTCAGTAAGCATTCTCCAAAGGAAGCAGGAAAATGCTGGTTCTGTAAAAATCTGTATTGTAACACTAAAAATGAGATTTTAAAAAAATATGACACTCATTAAATTCTAATTATTTACAAAAGAGGTGATCTGAATTACTTTGTAGTTTGGATTTCCCCCACAGAACTTGTTTTTTTTTTTTCCCCCAGTATTCTGCATCCAATCATTTGTCATTTTGAGGTGGCCAAATTTCTAAGAAGCACTTAATTATTTTGACATTATATAGCATGGTATGTAGTTCACATGAATAAGATTTGGTTTCAAAAAAGTCTCCTTGAATTATCCAAGAGGAAATCTTTAAATGTGAAAGTCTGTTTGGTAAATACTGCCAAGGCTTTCAGAAAATAAAAAGGATATGTAAGATGAAATCATTCTTTTATAGTTCCCATTAGTAGTCAATGTGGTAACAAAATATAATGCTATGAATCCCTCTGAGGTAAGTAAATAAAAAGGCACCATAAAGGTCAGTTTTACAGCTATCAATTTGCTGTAATAGGACATTTGGTTGCCAATGGAAGCAGCAAATATCGCCCAAGTTATGGTAATCCTGAGGAAATAAACATGCTGCGATGGCTAGGAGTCCTTGTGGAGACTAACACTGACAACCCGTAGTCCAGACAGCCTGCAAAGAGCAGCGTGGATGCTCCGCTGCGGCTCTCATTCTGTGCAGGGTTTTGCACAAGACAAACGGCTATGACTATGACTGGTGCACTGCAGTGAAATAGAGCCGCCACGAAGAGGACAGGGAAGTTACAATGGGCATTTGAAATATATGCAGAAATTAAAAGGAGAAATGGTTGTTTCATGAGCAATTAATGTGATCCATAATTGCAATGTGCAAATAAAGAACCCACCAGAGAACAACAGCGCAATAATTAGATCTGAGAGCATTAATCTTCTGAAATGGCAAGGATGCAATTTTCATAAAAAGCCACTGTCCAAACAGTAGCAAAATGAAAGGACGGGGACTGCTACCATATACAGTGGCATCTTTCATATGGGACTTAAGACATGAGAAGAGCATTGAACACCCGAGTAGTTGCATGGCCCTTCCTGCCTCTTTTCCGTCTGGTCCTTTTTTAGTTTATCTACAGATAGGATTATGCTCCTATGTAAATGCCTTTAGGGTCTCTTGGAATTTGTGTTTCTACTCAAAGCCATTTGCTAAACAGAATACAAAACAATGTTCATTTGTACAAATGGCTTCTGGGCCTTAGAGACAATCATCATACCTAAATTCATCAGCATCAGTGCTGGCATTGGAATAAAAGATGGCCGCCAAGTCAGACTGCCGAATTCACTCTTGTCAAGGACCAGAGAAAGAATAAAAGGCCACCTTTAACAGTTTAAAATTATTTTAAAAATAAATTCACTTATATTACAGTACAATGAAATATCCACTGTGCATTTTAGTATATCTTTCCACACTTTTTGTGTATGTACATAAATACATACAAACATATTGGATATATCACAAATAATTATTTATTACTCATAGCCATCACCTAATACATTAAATACATTATTCCCTTGTGTAATTTTTATTATTATTTTATATCAGGGATACAAATTTAGTTCTGTGTGTCATGTGTGTGCTTGGAGGCCAGAGAAGGTGTCAGAATTCCTGGAATGGGAAATACAGACAACACTGGGCTATCTTGTAGGTTCTGGAAATTGGACTCAGGTCCTCTCCAAGAAAGTCAGTGTTCTTAATCACTTAGGTATCTCTCTAGCCCCCAACATAAGTCTTAATAACCATAATGTTTCCTATAAAATGGTAGAGTCATCATTCATGTACTATGTATTTTTCAATAAATAAATGCTAAGTATCTAAGTATCAACCAAATGACATATTACAGGTTCTAGTATAGAAGAGAGAATCATGTTGTCAACAAGAAATCACTAAAACACTTAATAATTACAACCATTCTGGAAGTGACTAAGTTATTGGTCTCAGGAGTGAGGGGTTCCTACATTATAGAGAGTTCAGGCAAGTATCATAAGTATCAATCATGTGGGTTTGTAGACAGCCATAAAGTTATAAGGACATTAAGTATAGGTAAAAATTTTACAGAGAAAGAAGGGTTGAGTGTAAGACAGGAGGTGAGTTGCCATATGAGAAAAACAAACTCTTCAACAAGCAGATGTTCATCGTAATACTCAAAGCTGTGAAAACATAATATAATAGGGCTTCAGCTAATCACTGGGGTATCTCCTTCTGTTATCACATATTATGCAATGATCCAATCATTTACTTATATTTTTGGTCCTTCCTGAGCACAATCAGATTGAGGAAAGAGAGGGAGAGGGAAGATAGAAAAAGGTATGTGTGTGTGTGTGTGTGTGTGTGTGTGTGTGTGTGTGTGTGTGTAGATAAAGCAGAAACAAGTTGATTCTGAAAAATATTTGTAATAATTACTTTAGGTAGGGAATTTATACAGCAAATTAGTTTTGATACTAATAAGTACTTATTGTAATAATTTTAAAAAGGAAAGGCAAATACTGTAGCAGGAGGTTTCTCTCCTGGACTTTCGGGCCTAGCCTCAAGGTTTAGGCCCGCAGACCCACAGACCTGCAGATGCTTACAATAGGTTTAGGCTGATTGGCCTAAGGCCCAGGCATATAACTTGCTAACGCTTTACCCTTAATCTTACCCATGACTCTTATCCTGTTCAGCCATGTGGCTTTGTACCTTTTCTCAGAGCAGCATAGTTGTCCTCTGCTTCTTCTGGCTTCTCTCTGGCATTCTTCCCTGTTCTGCCTGTTCCTACAGTCTTCTTAGTCTGGAAGCCCCACCCACACTTCCTGTTGGCCTTTGGCCAATCAGTGCTTTTTATTAAACTCATAGGCAGGGACAATTATTTGCAAAGGAGTAACATAATCCTCCTACAAAATACTAAAAATGTAACATTTGGTAGAAGTTTTTAAAAAGGAGGCATCAACGGTCTGTGTCAAAGGCAACTCTCCAAGCATTATTTACTGTTGCAATCCAAAGAGTAAAATTAATGGTCTCAGAAGGGCATTTGGGTTTAGGCAGAAAGAAATCTGGAATTCTTGATACTGCAGATCATGGAAAATTTTATTTTTCACATTTCCCTGGAACTAGTTGGTTTTATCCTTTGTTTGCATAAAACATGTTCCCTTTACTTTAGAATTATTTCTAACAGAAAAGAATTTCAGGTTATTTCAACAGGTGACACCATGGAGAACCTTACTACGCATAGACTACTTGTCTCCACGCAAAAATGCTGAACTCTTTGTTTCCCCTTAGACCACTGATACTTGCACTAGATACTGTGAGCAGCATTAGCATTTTTTAAAAAAAATAATTAAATCAGATACATAGACCAGAGTAAAGCAATCCAGTAATAACATGCATCTAGGATGTTTGCCACAAGGTATAAATATGAAGGGTTTGGAAATGTGTGTGGCAGAGCTGAAACTGCAGTTAATAATGGTTACATTACAAGGCTGGAACTTTCAGTACAGAATAAAGGTCTGTTGCTGATTTTCTATTAAGGAGATACTTCCTGGTAACAAGGGGAATGGTGTGTCTCCTTTCCTGAAGAAAATGCACCCACAACACAAAGCATAGCAGTTTTACAAACATAAAAACAATCTAGATGTTGCTCCCTGATAAGAGGCATTCGTGACTGCTTTTGGTAGTGTAATAGGAATCATTTCAAGCTTTTGGTGGTTGAGAAGGGAATTAAATTTTACTTATTTATTTCTTCAGACACTATAAAGAATTTGCAGGAATATTCAGCATTTAATTTTATAATAACATTTTCTCAAATGCTACTTTCACAAAACAGCTTTTGTTTTGAACTGGAAGAAGAAAGCGGTAGTTGGAAAGGAATGAGTTATCTTAAACCTCAATAGTATATTAATCACCTTATATCTTAAAAATTAATGTGTTTATTACAAATCAGTTTCAGAATATATATGTATACATAAGTTGCCTCCAAATTCCCACTGTGGTAAACATGCCTAAATATTTTTCAAGCTATAAAAGAAATGCCAAGTAAATAACAGCTGTGCATGTTTATCTAGGAACAGAAAAATATGGAAAGAAGAAAGAAAGGCACAACTACATCAGAAATGGAAGTTGAATTGAGAGCTGTGAAGCATTAACAGCGGATGGTGATGTTGAGCACTCACCATAAGTCCTTGAATAGCCCCACACATTTGGTAGTCACAAAGGCTGTATATCTGTGAGTATACATGCACCTCTCTCTCCTCTTCTACTTCCCCAACCCCTCTCTTCCATTCTGGTTCTGTGATTCTATCTTGCTGTTGTTCTCTGTGCTACATAATATGTTTGCTCAGTCTTTCCATGCCTTCCTGAATCTGCTCTTCACTGTCCTTTGTATTTCTCTGCTCCTTTTTCTTTGAGTTCTTAACCTTTGTTTCTCTGTCCTTCTCTCTTAGTAAAGTGTTACATATCTCTACTATCTATCATATATATATCCATTCATCTATGCATCCATCTATCATCCATCCATCCTTCTTTTTCTTTCTATCAATCTATCTATCCATTACCTATCTATCATTCATATATCTATCCATCTTCTATCATTCATTTATCTATCTATTCATCTTCTATCATTAATCTATCTTCTATCATCTATCTATCTATTCTTCTCTCCCTCCATTTTTCTTTGCTACTTATTCTTCTGCTATAAAATTCAGAAAAGTAATCAAGAAATTTCAAGGCCTTGTCTCCAAATGCATTCTAGAAAAAGAAGACTATTTAAAATGAGCAGTGATTTTAGGTTTCTGAGAGAAGCAATCTAATGGTTCCAAGTTTCACCAGATGTATAGATGTACTTAAACAACTAAGGTCATTGACAGGTATGCAGAATCTCCCCTTACAAATATGGCTTCAGGGTCACAGGTTGGATGAAAGGCAGATGGGTAATTCTGAGACAAAACAGGTAGGTAAAGAAATATTCTCAGAAAGACTATATGAATTAAGTTAAGGCAAAAAGATGTTCTATTTTGCACTTTGTATGTGATACTTCCTTCGACATCTGCTAGCTGTAGAACCTCAAGGAATTTTGTGGAAGTTTTGTCTTTTTTTCATGTTTAGTGCTAAGAAACTTTTCATTAAATTGAAGACTGGGAATGCAAATTTAAATGATAGCAAGTTAAACTGACCTTTGTGTGGGACCAATGACCAATATGAACATCACTGCTCCTGAATGATAGTCCCTTTAGGATTCTGTCATGCCATCTGTCCCCAGTGACTTAGGAAACTTTGCATTTCTTGAGTAAATTTTGTAATAGCTAGCCCCATGCCAGACTCAGATCAAATGCTCAGAAAACCCCTAATGATTAATCAATTATGTAAATACTCTTAGGAACCTAGGAACTAAAACCCAAATGAATGTGCTGCATTTTTAATTATATACTGCACAAGGGATCCCAAGGAACAAAAGAAACATATGATCCGATATCAAAAGAGTAAATAGGTAACAATGGATGCCTCCAGAGACTCAAAATGGTTTTTATTTTACTTTTAGAATGACAGATTTCAGAGATGAATGAAAGTGAAGTCAATGTGGAAGGAGACAATACTGTTCATATTCCAATAGTGTTCTATAAATTTGATGTTAAGATGATATGACTTAAAGTACTTTGGTGAAGTCCATGAGCCTAGTATCAAATCCCACTGACTACATACATAAAGTGGCTATGAGACCAGAGCATTGTCTGTTACTTTCTGTGTCCTCAACTCATATCATAATGTCACAACATGGTAGGTGCTTAATTACTTATTTAAAAACATATTAATCAAATTCAAATGAGTGAATAGATTTTAATCCAATTTTCATTTGGGCCACTTTAATGGACAAGAAGTAAATGCAGTTAATGGATACCCTTCCCAAGAAAAAGACTCACTCTAGGCTTAGTGCTCTGTGGTAAGGATTATAACATTTTAATTGTTTTAATAACTAGCTTATTTTATCTTACATTTTTTATTTTGTACTTGTATAAACAGTCTTGTTAATTAGGGTATGCAACTAATATTGAATTACTACCTGCTTATCATCCTACCCAGACAAAGTAAGCCAAGGAAATGCCCACAGTATGGGAATGTTTATACTGAAACATCAGTGATGAGTCCATAGAGACAGAAGCCCATCAAAAGACATATCTTCCAGGGCTGTAATTCAACCCAAGCTCAACTTCCCTGGGGACCTCCACTCTGTATTACATACTTGTGGCTATACCTCTCAAAGTGATACCAACATTATAGTCAACTGTTTTCTGAGCTACACTAATATTGATTTATTTATTTAGTTTCAAAGGTCAATGGCATTTTTATACCTCCTCCATACAGTAGCTCAATATCCAGGTTATTTCTATGTATTTAGTTACATTGTGTATGTCTTTGTATTCATTCACTTATAGCATAAGTTTCAAATATAAATGAGCCAAATTATTTGTACTGATTTCAAATTCTGTCATCCAACTAGCTGTGGCACATATTCTAGGGCTGACTAGTCTTCAGGAGAATAAGGAGTTAAAAGAAAAATTTAAAAATTAATATATACTTTATCACATGCATCTACTTGACATGTTTTTCTTTTCAAATATCATTTTCATTATTTTTATTTTAATAGAGTGGTGATCTTCAATTCAAGTACCTTATGTCTGATCATAATATATGTTCTCACTTGCAATAAAATTCGCTCTTGTCACATAGAACTCACTGTTATTAGATTCTATTGCAATAATTTATTAATACCAAGTCTATTAAATGATGACACAGTGGGCATAGAAAAATATCCTATACTGAAGAAATCATTTTCCTTCAGAATTTTTTAGTTCTTTTAAAATTATTTGGAGGCATTCATAATTATTTTAGAAGATTTGTCATCCAAAAGAATAGAACCAGTATTTGAAACTAACAAAGACTTGTGATTTTCATGTGAACAATTCCAAAGGTACTTATTAGTTTCAATCTTCCTATAGCTCACCATATTCTAAATGCCCTCATTAAAGTGCTACAAAATCCTTGAGATTTCTTTAAAATCCAGTAATTGAGTGAATATAGGATTTATGCACATCTCTTGAATTACGTAGGCCAATTCTCTTTAAATTTCTGACAATTCTTCAATCTTTTAGCTCTTTCTATCTTTTTATTTTGTTTTCCTTTGTCCCGAATGGTATTCTAATAGGACAAGCAAAAGATGATCATTGACCATATGCCTGTCTCCATTTCATCCATTTCTACCACTGCTTATGCATCTCTTTGTATTTCAAAATGTTGTCAGTTTGTTATTCATGTGTCTTATCTATAAAAAATACACTCTCACCTAAGCAGTGAAAGCCCTGCATGAAGAATGCGAAGTTCAAGTTATAAAACATATTTCACTAAAAATAGCTTCAATATAAAAACAGAAGAACAAGTGCTGAATTGTGGAGAGATTTTCTGTAAATAGACCAGTGGTGAGTCAGAGGTCTCTCGGTAAAAACAAATTTAATATTGTAGTCTCCCAATGTTCCAAAATGTGAAGTGACAGTTAACGCAGCTGTGGACACTGCTTATTGGTGGCTATTGTACAATATGCAAGACTTTTGTTTTCACTACAAAATAATTCTGAAATAATAAATAAGCATTTAGCAAGCTTATTATAGAACCAAGAATACAGTGCAGGAAGAATACAGTTTATTCTCGAGTCTATATTATGTAACTTTTCATTCCTGACAGAGTAAAGTTTAGCCCCTCCCTCAGGATTAGACTAAACGTTCTGCTTCCTACACTTCAGATAACTGTCTCACAGGTTCTTATGCATTGAAGACTTGGTCAACAGCCAGTGACACTGTTGGGAGGTGGTAGAACTTTTATGAGGTGGGGCCTAGAAGGAGGAAGATGACTTAATAGGAGAAGTGCTCTCCAAAGTGATATTAAAACTCTAGCCCTTTCCCTTCCTTCTTGCCCTTTCCTTTCTTTCTCACTCACTTTCAGCTTGCCATGAGGTAATCTGTTTCCTCTGCCACATGCTTATAGCATGATGGACTTCTCCAGCATAGACCAAAAAGAAAGGGCCAACTAATCATGGATTAAAACCTTCAAATTTTTAAGTTCAAACAAAGCTTTCTCCCTCTAAAGCTGATTTCTGTTACAATAATGAAGCAGACTATGACACTCCATAACTTCCCAACTCATTCAATATAAGTCTTTTGCGTTCACCCAGTTCCAGTTTCAGCTTTTTGATATTGAGCCCAAGACTTTGCAGTTAGCATTTTTGCAATGTTGGTGCGTAACTGCTAGGTCAACAATGGACAGTAATAAACAGATGGTTCAAGATGAGAAAAGGCAGGAAGAAATCATTCCCTCCTTCCTGTTCTTCTTTGCTTCCTGTTCCTGTGAGTATTAACACAACAGGCACTTCTTTGTTCTCAAAGTAACCATTTCTTTACACAAAAGTAGCTTAATTCTGTTTATAACTTTCTGTCACTTAAACAAGCCCCATAATGGGGCCCTCGAATGTATCAGTTCCAGCCACTTCCCATGCTCTCTTCAGATGCCTGAGTCCCAGATCACATGGCTCCTCTGCTTACATCAAAGCTGAAATAATTACAGTTTCCTCCCTTTTTCCCCAGAGAGTGGTTTCCATAACTATTGGCCTTTATTATTTTACTATTCATTGCAGAATATTTTAATTAACTTGATAACATTTTTAGGCATAAACAATTTTTTTAAATATTGCAGACTGATGCACTGTGGCTATAATTCCAAAGTTCATATGTTGCTATATATTATTTAATACTATAATTACTTATTGACACATTTCAAGCTCTAGTAAACCCTGAGCTCTATAGAGGCATGTATACTTTATTCATCTATCATAGCAAATAGACCATCAGGTACATAGAGAAATACTATAGATACTCAGTAATGAAGATGTCTGAGACTAATAAGCCCAAAGCCCTGTGAACAATTTTGGAGACGTATTTCTGAGTGTGAGGTGTTTACTTCTATGAGCATGAGAGAAACTACCTTTGAGAAATAACAACTCAAGAAAAATCTCCATGATTAATAGTAACTTAAAGTCCATCTATAGAAAGTATAACACAATACTTCACATACAATAAACATTGGCTGTAATTTTATCCTGTTTATTAATAGCAATAATTATATACCATCGATTTATAAGAAAACATTTCAATATAATATATTTATTTAACAATCCAACTCAATTCAGTTAATTTCTCAATGACTGATATTTTAAATCTTCAAGCCAGGACTTTAATATCAACCAGACCACATGCCAACATTTTTGGAAATAATATTTATTGATAGTCATATTTATTTATTATAATTTATTAGTTTCACCTTTTCTACACAAGTGTATATCTGGCTACTAACATACACATGTGAATGTTTTATGATTTCAAGTCATACAATGCTTAATAGTCAAAATGTGAATCATATGTCAACATATGCCCTCATATATCTTACCTTTTATGGAAGTCACATGCTGATGCCTGTTGTAGCCCATCTCCAAGACAGACTCTTAATCTCACTCATTTATCATACAACTTTTGCCAGTACCAAAATATTTCCATTTAGCCTCTAATATCCTGTTAGTCTTCGAAAATTTTATGATCTGTCCAAGTAAATGGCATCATTTCCTACTGAGAAATTTATCTTTATTCTAGAACTCTATGTAGTATTTATATTTTATTTCAAACAATCATTTTATGTATATAAAAATGTATATAAAATAACTATATACACTAAAAAGATAAACTTTTATCTTTAAGAAACACAACAAAAAGCAGATATATACATACCTGCAAACTTGCATTAAATAGAACTAAATTGCATACCACTAGTTTACCTATGCTCTCTAGACAGCCCAAGACACTCGATGATGTTCTGCATTGCAGACCAGTGACTGGACATGCATATGGCTAGTTCCTTTATTTTTTAATGACACTGCTCAATCAGAGGCATCATTTTTGTTTGACTATCATTAGCAAGTTATCTAAAATAATGAGGCAAATCAGACTTAAAATGATTTGGGAGTTTGTTGAAAACTATGACTACTTTTAAGGGATCTGAGTATGACCCAAGTCAATGATTTGAACTAATGGGGCTATTAGAAGATTCATCTTAAATTTCCCTCATGCCATTAGCCACAGGCTGTTTTCTGGAATATTTATGTAGAAAGAGATTTGAACCTATAGTAAATTCAGTTTTCTTTGATGATTAAACTCTATTTAATCTCAATTCATAATCTGATGTATTGAACTTTAAAACTTTACAATTCAGTGAATTTGTTTGATGGCACAATACACTGGGACTTATTGTGCTATATGTCACAGTGTAGATGTGATGCATGACCATGTCTTAATAAGAAATAGTTGAATTCTATTTATCCTTCTTAAGTTATATTTATTAATTAAGAACATAAAATATAAATTTCTAGAATAATAACCACTTCTAGAAACCCCTCTCAGTTTATAAAATACTTCCTTTTAAAGTAAAAAAAAAAAAAAAAAAAATCGCAATTTGTTTTCATTCATTGGCTCCAGTGGTATTTCTTCTAAAGTCTTGTTTAGTGAGTAATAGTCCAATTATTTAGAATATTATTTCTGTCTTGAGCAAGTAGCTTAAAGCTCAAGCATAATCCTCTCAAAAGAATATATATGTGTGTGAAAAGTTCAGCTTAATACAGCATGAATCACTGTATTTTTTTGATGTCCCGGTATCTTAAAATATATTAATCACATTGCAGCTCCATCAATATTACTTACATTGTTATTTCAACCTGGCAGATTATTTCATCTACCAGCAATGATTGAGCATCTTTATGAAAAATGAGACATTCTCTAAACGCCTGCGCTTCAATCTTTTTCTTGTATATGTACTGCAACTTATCTATGAAAATTAGTTGCTATTGTTCAGAAGATAAAATGTCCAGCTATCAACTCAGAAGACACAGAACACTTAAACTATGGTCCTCAGTGCAAATCAGTGCTATATGAAAATCATGGAGTCCATTTATAAAACAGAAAATGAAACTCTGAGATAACAGTAATATTTGTCATTACTCTGCAGCAATGCTTCATGAGAAAATTTACGGTTTTTGTATTTGAAAGATGTAAAGAAGTTCAGATAACAACTTTTATAAAATCAGAATATTAGCTTTGTTTTGTTGGCTTACTATTATTTTGCTATTGTAACGCCTGTAGATGCAGACAGAGTGCAAAACCTCAAAGATCAGGAGGATTTTAGTAAGTAGATCAGAAATTTCCTCTTATAGATGAAGAAAATGAAATGTAAAGAGCTGCTGTGTCTTCCCACAAAGACTGTCATCCGTCATAGTAAAGTATAGATTATAATCCCCATCTCCTAAGAATTTTAATCATTCCTCCCAGTTCTGATGTTTCTTTGAAAACACAAACATTAGATACATATTGTAATGTAGTTTGTATATCAAATGAAATCTACTGGATCAAAGAAAGAAATATAGAATAGGAAGTCCAAAAAGAAAAGCAAAATGGGATAAACAAGGAATAGTTAATCAGTGTCCTCTAGGATTCTGCATCCACAGGCAGGAGTTAGAGGTCTCTCTTTGGTTGCACTAAAGCTATGACAAATTTCTTTATTTGAAGCAAGCCAAATTTTAGCTTTATTTCAAGCATCAGCAAATGATGATGCATGTATACACCACTCTGCACTGTATCATATATAATAAAATGAAATGTTAGTTCTTAACAGCTTGTTCTTAAATACTTAAGGATTTTCACTAAAACTTATAAAACCACCATTGTTGCTGGCCAAATAAAGGGTAAAGGAAAGGAATAAAAATGGAGGGAAGTGCTTACAAGAAAAGAGGCATTGAAAGTTCTTGTGGGCCAATTTCAGAATATACTTTTTTTAAATTTTCAGTCCTGCTGAATATTAATCTTAATAATGCTATTATTTACCAACAGCCTTCTTTTTTACTTACTAATATACTCACCAATATACTGCACACATACTTCAAAATGTACAAATGAAAGGTAATGTCATTGGATAGATATATTATCACACGATAATAGTTTCTCTTTGCTGGATAAATGACAAAGTAAAGGTAGACAGTTACTGAAAGTGAATGTTAAGACAAATTCTGGAAACAACAGTTGTCACCAACATTTTCTCATCTAGGAGTTGCATATCTATGGCACCAAATGAAACATGTTGATATAATCACCTTCTCTAACAGATCTTAATGCAGTATAGGCAAAGCACAGCAGAAGAATTGCATTCTTATCATGGAAGAAAAACAGACTTTGCATGGTGTGCAGTCAGTCCAAAAGCTTCTCATAGATAATAAGCCCGTTTACTGCTCCACGAAGTCATGTGCGTCAGTGATTTCTCAGGAATAGATGATATATAGTACGACTGAAGATCATAGTTTATGATTACATACTTCGCATTGACGTTTTTCCTCTGAAGAGTTTCTATGCTGTGCTTTGGAAATATCTAGGCATATATACATACTAATTCATCCTGCATATATACATGCATATGTATAGAGATGTACAAATATATATAAATATATCCACACACACAAAGACACACACATATATATGTTTGAATACCTGTGAGCAAGAAAAATGGATAAACTCTTTGACTGTTACAAACTCAAAAAGATGAGCTGAAATATAAATATAAAAAAAATCTAGTCCAGCTTTTGAAAATACAATGTACTGACCTTTAAAATACTGGCTCCCCAAAATACACATTTGCAAATTTTCAAACACATCCAAACTTCAGTGTGATGAGAAATTACCACTCAAATTATATTCTAGGAAGTTCAATATAGCATTGTGGCTCATCCAAATTAGTCAAAGCAAAATCACAGGGGAGAGCCATACACAAGTGTCTTCTTTAGAACTAAGAAAAAGTATGACTCACTGCAAGGATTTCCTTAATGTTTTAGAACTGTAGGGAGACAGAGCAAGGTCATTTCACTGGGGACAACTCATACATAAGAGAAAAAAAGGACATAAACACAAATTAATTACCTACATTCTTCCAGTTTTAAAAAGTCTAGAAATAGACTTTGAAGCTTTGTATCATTTGTTTAAAGCAATTTCTCTCAAATGTCTAGGTACCAAAAGTTAAGAGAAACAGAATTCACCTGAAGAAAAATACAAGAGATTTTCACAGAGAACAAAGACAAGGAAGAAGTTGAAATTGTGTATGTGCAGTTTTATTGAACATTCTGTCAATAAAGAGGGAAGTGATAAACTAGACTACAGTGTTGTGAATGAGTGATGTATGTATGTGTACATGTTTGTTGAGAGATGGCAATGTATTTATTTATGCAATGCATTAAGTGTATAAATGTTACAAACTAGTAACATGCTCAGCAATATATTTGCCATTGTCTTTAGATATATGTGTATAAATGTAAGTATGTCAAAGCCTATATGTCAAAGCCTATAGCACATTCAGTGCCCCCTTTCTGACAAATGGATAAGAGCCACATTTTCTCTGACTTAAAATACAGACAAGTTTCCATTTGAAAATATATTATATTACATAATAATTTACAATAATAAGTAAGATCAGGTATGTAATATTTACAGATTAAAGAGTTCTTAAATTTGTCTGGAAAAGATCATTTGACTGAACTGCTCATTTTTGTCTCTGAAGAGTAAAAACAAAAGGCCCCATTTTTTTCCTAGCTCTTAGAGAATTCATTAAGATAATGATTAAAAATGTGTGGTAAATTCCCATCATGGCATTAGGTACTCACTCAGGTAACTTGTGTTCTCTTTAGAGACCATATATCAAACAACCAAGATGTGGCCAATAGTTGGAAGTGAACAGCAGCCCTGGGACAGTGCTGTCTATGAGATTGAAGTGTGTGTCTGAGAACCTGTCTCACAATGATGCTCCAAGGAGGTACTATCTGCTTCTCACAATGCCATTCCAAAGTGATGAATGTTGGTTTTCGCCATTTGCTTGAGAATCAAATGATTATATATCTTCCAAGCCTCATAAACCAACTTGCATATGGCAAACCATGGCTTTCTATATCTTATCTTTGGAAAATAACACCTTAAGGTCAGGAAGGAGAAGTTTGTAAGTAATTTTCTAAACTAAATTATAACAATGAAAAGCCATTTTGCTTCCAGCTTCTCCTTATTATTATTATTTTTTGTCTTGGTTGGCTGAGAAAAAGGTTTCTATCATTGTTAATGGGATATTTTACTTTTGCCATATAAAGATTTTTCCTATGTCTTTAAACATGTTGTCTTAGTATCTGTTCTATTGATATGAAGAGACATCAGGACCATAAAAACTTACATAAAGGAAAATCATTTAATTAATGTTTGCTTATAATTTCATAGGGTTAGTTCATTGTCATTGTGGTGGGAAGCATGGCCTTATGCAGGCAGACACTATGCTGAAAAATGAGGTAAGAATTTCATACCCAGATTCACAGGCAGAAGGAAGAAAGAGAAACATAGGACCTGGCTTAGGCTTCTGAAATCCCAAACCCCACCCCTCAATGGCACACTTCCTCCAACAAGGCCACACCTACTTTAACAAGGCCACACCTTCTAACTAAAGTAGTACCACTGCCTAATAACCATGCATTTAAATATATGAGCCTATGAGTCAAAGGAGGGAGTAATTTCTATTCAAATCACCACATGATTGCTATAACAGAGACTTTTGCTGACTTTGGGTTCACCAGGCTAGATTTACACAGTATACAAATCTCACTTTAAATTTGATTTATGTTTTTGAAAGAGAATTTCTTGAATTCTCCTTAAAGTAATCATATATAAGTTACCATAGACATTGACTGTCTTCAGACATCTGTCTCCAAATACTTGATGAAAAGAAAAGGAATCAGTTGCCTATAAAGAAAATTAGTAGCATTTTAACTTTTAATTTAAATGCACAAGCAATACTATGCACATAAATCAAAATTAAATTAAGAATAAGGCAATAGGTACTTGAGTGAAATCGAATCTGTATTAATTGATGTGATATCCCTTAGTGATTCACCTCAAATGTGGTCTTCAACCTTTAACTACAGATTAGAATTGCCAGAGGAACTTTCTTTTAAATACTGATTCTTGAGCCCAACTCACAAGAGATTCATATTTTAATTGGTTTTAGGTAAAAAATGGTTGTCAACAGTTCTCAGCATTTCTGAGAGTCTAATAAGCTGCAGATATTGAATAGTGAGCTCCATTGGGTCTTCACAGACTTACTCTCCAGTTCAGACACCTATCTCTTACAGCACAAAATCAGGTGCTTTTGTACATGCACCCCTAGTCTATACATGACTGAAAAATTCACACAAAATAAAAGGTTTAAGCCACAGCTGTCTATTACCCTTGGCCCCTGTGTTCCAATCTAGACAGTTTTATGTTGAAAACAGAAAAAAATATGTTTAACAACAAGCCTACCTCACTAGCAAGCGACTGTAACACTAGCTGCACAAGTTAATCTTTTTTCAAAAAAAAATTAAGATGTTCTATGTCGTATTAAGCTTGATGCAACAAGATTCTCAGTCCAGAACTGAGACTCTGAAACATTAAGTAGTCCAACAGCACCTTAGCAATAGATAATTGATGCAATTTCTATGCAATTTTGAGAAAGTATGTAGATATTATGAAATGCAATGCAAGTAGGAACAAGTATTATTTTAGTTTGTAATCAAAAGGACCAAAATCATAAATAAGCCATTGTTTTGTGGTTGTTCTGCAAAGTTCATATTCTTGGTTTTTGTTGTTGTTTCTGTTTTTAATTTATTCTTAAATATTAACAGTGATTTTATGAGTCTTGCTCTTTGAAATTTTATTAACCATAAAGAACTTGAAGTGAAAATTATCAAATGATAATGAAGTCTTTCTCTAATACTTAAACTTACTGACATGTGTTGTTTCCTACAAGTGTTTTTCATTCTTTTTTCTGAGATTATAACATAATTACACCATTTCTCCCCTTTTCCCACACTCTCCCTTACATCCCTTTTAACTTTGCTGTCATATTTTTTTAACTCACTGTTTTTGCATGCATAAGTATCTCACATGCTGTGGCAGCAATGGGCAGGGCTTTAATTCAATATTAACATTTTATGAACTTAGAGTTGGGAGAATCCAAAATTTGCCTCTGGAGAATATAGGACAAGTGATCTTAAGGCAGTTAAGGAGTAACAAGTGTAAAAAGCCCTCTGACTTCTTTTCTTTGTCTAAAATCAGAACACAGATTTACAATAAGAAGAAGCATCCTTCTGAGCCTCACATAAAAACAAAGGTTAAATACAGACCCATCATCCACAGAGATAGGATGCCAGAGGAGTTTATCTGAGTAGATTTTTATCAATCACTTGCTTATCTCCTTGCCATTTGTGTCCATAAACACTCAAAATCCTTTGCCTTTGTCTTGCTATTTCTCTGAAATGTTGTAAAAGCTAGATATCTGTGGCATTAAGCCTTCCACTGCAGTATTTACCTTTGATGTACACTATGTATATAAGAAATGTTCCTTCCTTACTCCTGTCCATTAGGCTCACATTGTTACAGGGCCCACTCCATCTACAAACATAAAAACTGAGAAAAATTTACATCTTCTGGAATACAGTAACAGGTTGTTTGTATTTTATAGCCCAGTTTTCCATATTTCTGAGTATTCACAGGTTAGAAGACATTCATTGTGAAAAATAATTAGCTCTGATGCTCTTTCCATCAAGAGACAGTGTAGCTGGACCTTTTAGTTGCACCAGAAACTCTCAAATACCCAGCAGCCACTTCCCAAATAATTGACTTGGATGCTTAATATTATATAATAACTTCTGGCCAGTAGCTCAAGCACATTACTATCTGTTATGCGTAAATTAATGCATGATTCTTATTTATGTTTAGCCATTGGCTTGGTACCTTTGTTCAGTCCAGCATTTTCATCCTGTTTCCTCTGAGCCTGGCTGCAGAATCTTCTCTGCCCTTTCTCTTCCTAGAATTCTCCTAGTTTGGCTTTCCATCTCCACTTCTTTCCTAGCTACTGGTCAATCATCATTTTATTAAACCAATGCAAGTGACAAATTTTTACAGTGTACAAGATCTTTATCCCATAGAGAGACAGCTTGGCCCCTTTCCTCCTGAGCAGAGATTGCAATATGGCAGAAGTGATAGCTTATGGCATTCTGGCTCTACCCTTCATGGTGCATAATGTGCTCTGTATTCTGTCTTAGAACTTTACTACCATGGGATTAAGCGTATATTAGCATGAGAAAATGTTAAACCACATGGAAGAAAACTCATCTGGCTGATCCTAAAGAAGTTTCAGCCAAATGACTTGCTCTAAATTGCAGGTGTGCAGAGAACTCCAAAGAACAGACAGAACAGGCTAAAACCAAAAGACCCATCCGCAAATACGCATATTCACAAGGTAATCAACATTTCTAATTGAAGCCACTTGGTTTTATCTAATAGTGAACAAATGATACATGCTTATCTAAAATACAAAACACAGCATTTTCTAGCACAAAGTTCTGTCTCCAGAAACTAGTATGTTTACACTGGTGCTTCCTACCCATATGCCTTCATGATTATGAGCAAAACTAATTAAAGTGAATTCAGTACTCCAAAGTGTTAGAGTAGTAATCACATTAAGGACAGATTAGTGGGCATGCAAGAGGTTTAGAATATCAGGTTGTCCCCAGCATAGTCCAGATCAGCTGAAAGGGGACATTGGTGTCACTTCATCATAAATATCAGATTGTTAGGACTAGATGGTAAAAGTCAAGCACTTTCCAAGACTGCTTAGTCATTGGTCCAACATTCACCCTGGATTCTGAAAAGTTTCATAGCCCAACAACCACAATTCTCAACCGAAGTGATATGGGGAATAGAGCATGTGAGAAAGGGGCTGGCAATGTAAGAAACCTGAAAGAAATAATATAAAATTAATTTGTGGGAGAGGGAGGTCTGCAACATGCAACTCTTAAACTTAACCACTGAGTGCTATCATGTCCTTAATAAAGATCTAATAGTAAATAGGAGTGATAGAAGAAAAAAGAAATGGCTATTTTAGGTTTCTAGATGGGTAGCACTTCCTCAAATGGCTCTCTCCTCTGGTGGTATTTGTTAGTTCATCACTTCTGAATATACAAAGGTTTTGTCTTGCAAAATGATAAGTGCTGGAAAACATACCTTTAAAGAAAATTTATCAGGATTCCATTTCAGAGAAAATTTCAACTGCAGTCATGTTCACTGCATTACTATCCAGCAACTGCAGGGCTCATATGACTTCTGCAGGTTTAGAGCACCACTATGTGGAATATTGGTGTGCCTGTAAAACCTTGTATGTGTTTTTCTCATATGGATGCAGTGCATGACAAAATAAAAGAAAAAAAATGATTGTGTCTCTTTTATCTAAAAGCATCTTCATGGATGTATGAAATGTAAATAACCATTCAAAGAAGAGTAAATTAAATCTTTGCAGTTAATTGTATAAAACCACAAATAATTTCAT
This sequence comes from Phyllotis vaccarum, assembly GCA_033318265.1. Taxonomy (NCBI): domain Eukaryota; kingdom Metazoa; phylum Chordata; class Mammalia; order Rodentia; family Cricetidae; genus Phyllotis; species Phyllotis vaccarum. Next base: position 54,405,337 of record JARWLC010000007.1, read on the forward strand.
AGCTAATTTTAACAAGTAGAAAAGCACTCATTTTTTGTTGGTTTTTTTTTTTTTTTTTTTTGGCCAGAGATTCTACCTAAATGCATTTTGCTATTGTGTTTCATCTGCATGTGGTACATTACATTTAATGGAAATCACACAATCCAATTATCTCTCCTAGGGGAAGAAGAGAAGGGAAAAGGAAGTAAAGAAATTTATTGTAAGCACAAGGAGATGCCTTTGGCAACTTACCGGAGAAGAAATGGCAGGTCCTTTTCAGCTACTCATGTAAACTAGAATACAATGACCCTGGAAAGGGTGACACAGAGGGAAATAGCATGGCTGCACTAGATTTGAGAACACTGGGTTCTAGAGAGTACAATTTTCCAGTCAGCAAAATTGCACATATGCTTCTTCTCTTAACCACTACACAACTGAATTTGTCTTGCTATGGCACTCAACCCAGAAGCCAGATGTAAAATTCATCTCAGCTCAAAGGTTTATCTAGTTTCCTAAAATTATGATTCTGCCTTCAGAAATATTCACCTTAAAAATAAGGTGATTTTGGAACACTGTAAATGAGCAGATTTAAACAATCCTGCAGACCGTATGGCCAATTTAGTGACCACTACCCAAGACTATTGAAATTCTAAAGTAATTAAAATGAATGTTAATGAAGATGTAGTTCCTCAGAGGCTCTGTGAGATTTCTGAGCCAATGTCATACATAGTACAGCTTGGGAGAAAACTTCACCAGCCCAGCCACCCTTTGGGCTGTCCCTGGTTTCTGTGCCCCAGGAGTACCAACCTGCATTTCTGTGCAAGCACCTGGATTGTGAGTCCAGCATTTTTCTTTTGGGTTGTTACTTCCTCAGACTACTTATGTGAAATCTATGTGATTTGGGTTATTTGTACCTAGAGGTGTTTAATCTGGGAAATGTCTCTTTACTGATTAAAAATAAAACAAATTGGATTTGCATGGAGAAGGGGAAAGTAACTTTAAGGACAAAAGGAAGAGATCACAAGAGTAAGCTAAGGCCTCTTGCCTTTACCCATCATGCTTTGCTTTCCTTTTAACCATAAAATTGTGCTTTGTTCTGCTTTGAGGGGAATGAAATTGAGTAAATTCCCAGGTGCTATGCTGAGTGTGGGTATTCTTGATGTCTATACAAGCTTCGGATTAAAACAAATCTTCACTATGTAGATAAATAATATATTTTCCTAAGGACTTAATGACTTGAAATTGCAAGTTTTCCTGAATTCTACTCCTATCTCTTGCTAATCACTGTCATCCTTAGACTGCAAATTCAAGTTTGCATTTGTCTTTTTAATCCTGTGACTTGGGCACAAATCTGAGAAAGCATCTGCAGGCTCTTAATAAGTATTTTTTTTTTTAATGAAAAATAGCATTATTCATCCTCAGTGAGGGTCTCTGCCTTACCAAAGATAATAAAGTCTCCACAATCATGTATGACCAAGCCGGAGTTTGCTGCCTTACAACATAAATGGGTGTTCCCAGTGGAGAAAAGCTTTTCATTTTTTTTCTTTCCCTTTTCGTTTTTGTCTTCTGTTTTAATGTATCTCAGTTATTGTTGACCTTACTACAAGTATGACACTTCATTTATTTCTTGAATATCTTCAGTAGTTTTCTATCACCCAATATTACTCAGCCAACCTAGCCTTCATAATGCTTCAAGAGTTATAAAATCTCTGTAAAAGGATGTAATAGATCCCCTGCCCATGGGAAACATGCAAAGTTCTCCAAATTGCACATCACAAAATACCTCTCGAGTCTGAAACCTTCTAGATAAGGAACATAATATTAAAAACTCTCATGATCACAAAGCACAAGTTTCTAGTTAACAATCTAAAAGGACTTGCCTGGCACAGGAGACCATAGGATAGGCCGAACCATCAGAGTTCAAAGCACAGCAATGTATCCCAGCCTCAGAAATAACTGAAGATAAGAATTTAGAAACTCCCAAGTCCTTGTTTCTCATCTTTTGTCCTCTTTGGAGCACTTCAGTCAACATCCCTGAAGACAAACCTTTTCCACCTGGCAGAAAGCTCATCAATGCCTTAAAACTCTCTACAGTCCTCACGATCAGAAAATGGAAAGTTTCTTCCAGTACTTTTACCTTTCTAGATTGCAGGCTGATATTGTTTTCTCTTGTAACAGGTGATCCCAAGAGGATGGGGCACATTATTCTGATGTACAAATACTTTTGTTAGATACAGATTTGGGAGAAATGGAAAAACTTTCAGAGTCAGTTGCTGACAAATTCTCCCAAATATCTACTATGGAAACAACCTCTTTCATTCAACAAGTTCTCTGGAAAACTATACCTCATAATTTAGATGTTTACTGAGTATTTAAATGTAACAAAATGGTATAAGCTTGAAAGCTTTCTCACCAGGGATAGGCATTATTTGAGAACTGTAAGAAGTGCAACTTTGTTAGAGGAAGTTATCACTGGAGGTAAACTTCGAGGTTTTAAAAAACAGTGTGAGGCTCAGGTTCAGTCTCTCTTTCCTCTGCTTATAGATCATATTGTAGCTTCCAACTACCTCTCCAGACTGCCTGCACACCACCATGACCCCTGCCAGTGTGATAATGGACTAAACCTCTGAAACTGTAAAAGCAAGTCTCCAGATAAATGCTTTTTCTTATAAGAGTTGCCTTGGTCACGGTATCTCTTCACAGCAATAGAATAGTGACTAAGGCACCAAGTAAAGAGAACATCCTGAGAGTTCTAGAATATCTCCTGTAATTGTATTAATATTTCAGAGAAGTTCTGTACTGCCAGGTCACTGTAGTCTAGAAGTCAACCACTGTTACACCAGTATCTGACAATCAAGGAACTTAAGATAGGTATTGTGAATTATATCTATAATCCTAACACCTGGGAGATGGCTCAAGGTCTACCCTGGATACATGGCTATTATGTACTGGAGAAGATCCTGTAAAGGATGGTAAAGAAGGAGGAAGGGAGAAGGATGAAGGAAGAGAAGGAGAAGAAGAAATAGAAGGAAAAGGAGAGGAAGAGAGGATTAAGGGAAAATAGTGAATAAGAAAAATTACCATACAGAAAGGACTTATTATTTACTTATCTTTTTTTACTCTTTCTGGAACCTAGTGATGTATGAATGCTATAAATAATGCCAGTATACATCAACCACAGTCCTCTGTTCATCACATCTAACTGTATGACTTGTACAAGTTATCTAGCCTTTCTCTAACTCAGTCACAGTATCTGTAAACAGAAGACTAGAGTAGTGTTCATTAAAGGTATTTCATATACAAAGAACTTGGAGTAAGGCCAGGGACATATTATTAATATGATGACTTTGTTCTTCGTGGGACATTTGTGTGGAGGCATTGGTGCTTTAGAGTTGAGTGTAAATGAAGCCTATTATCTACTGAATCAAGGATAGGTCCAGTGCTGAGCATTACATGACAGCTATTTCAAGACGAAGTATTATTCACTTTAAAATGTCAGGATTGCTAACACTGAAAAATTCTATGCTGAATCTGGATTTAAAAAAATATAGTTATTAACAACAGAATGATATTAGCAGGTTCTGATACAATGCAATGTACTAGCGACTCTTCTAATTACTAAATGTGAGCCCTACAAAAACAAATCAATGAACAAACAAAACTATGAAGTAGGGCCCACTTTCTGTCTCTCTCTTATAAACATGAAGAGTATTATAACACAGATTCATTATCTGTTTTTTCTGATGGTAATTGGAGCCCATCAGTTATGTTACAGTAAATCTTTGAGGAAAATTGTTCTCACTGGGAGACATGTTTTTATTGTAAGAAGCTTATGCAAATTTTGAACAATCTTTCTTCTTCCCTCTACCTATTCTCCCTCAGTTCACATTTTACGAATGCCAACATTTTCCAATGTTTTTGTTTTAATCTGATATTTAAATCCAATCGTTTCTCTTCCTTTTCCTTTACCAAACCCCTCCCTGATCCCTGATTGTTACCGGATACTTTGCAGGGATTACAGGAAAAAACTGATATGAAGAGATAAGAGATTTGAGCATTTATCCTAAAGCTTAAGTTGGATTTCCTGGACGTTTATGCATAAGCTTCTTTCTGAATTTTCTCCAAATATCTTGAGCGATACTGTAAAACTACATTCCTAGCCAAAGGTCTGAGAGGTGGCGACAGAATGCCCAACATCTCAAGGCCTTTGGGGACATTAGGAGTAAGAAGATTTCTTTCTTGGACTAATGCAATTGTTTGAAACCTGATCAGCTACTTCTAGTCTTAAAGTACTTATTTTACTTGGAAATAATATTATATTGGAGCCATATCTTAAAAGTATGGAGGCTAAAAGAAACTGAATTAAATGTAATCAAACAACAGTTCTTAAGAGCTAACAAAATAAAATTGTTCAAAATATCCAACCAGATCCTGAATCTTTCAAGCAAAAATGCCTTCTACTTCTCAAGCAATGTAGATAACCATAAGAAAATGCGAAGATGTCTACCTACCAACAGTATTCCAAAGATTATATATTTTTATATTTGTTGACCTTTATTTCTTCTCAATGACCTAATATTTCCATTTATGAAATGTAACCTTTCACAGGTTATCTAAACATGACTCATCAAGACAGCAAGGGATTCAAAATTTAATGCAATCAACTTGACTGTCAACACATATAGGTGGCTGGATTTAGGAAATGTATTGGAACAAACCTTCAATGGAGAGAACCCCATTCAAGTGATGGTAACTTACACACTTGATGGGACCTACAGAGGACTCCCTGGATTCAGGATTTCTTCTGACCACACACTATAACTGCTAAGTCAATAATCACAAAATTAACAACAAACTAGAGTTCTTAAACGCAAAAGAATAAAAACCATAACTTTAACGCAATTAGTTGAGACAAACCAGTACTCATCATAAAGCATTCCTGCTGCCCACTCGTTCTAGCATCCTTAAATCATCCTTTATCTACACCTTTTCTCACCATAGTAATTCTTACTCTAAAGCACTCAAATTTGATGTTCACTAAATGCACCATGAATTTCTCCTTTGTACGGAATTCCACAGGAAAATTAAAGTTTGGATAAATAATCTTCACATGTTCTTTTAACCATGGTCCTACCATACAAGTTTTCATGCATACTGGACTGGTATTCTATCTCTCAAGATGTTGATGAAGGTGATTCAGAGATGGATGTGTCCTGGACCATGCTGAAGAAGAGGAAACTTAAATATATCTTTATTTTAAGCAGCTGCTAAACACAAATTTGTCTTAGAGAACATGTTACAATATGGTTTTCATAAATAGTTAAGTTATGGCTATAGATTAATGTTGGGATATACAAATCAGCAGTAAGTTGTTCAGGGAATGACCCCATGCATTCACACTCACATTTTCTACAGAACTAGTACTGTATCTCTAGAGATAACTCCCAAGTGCCTCATTCCTCCACTAAGCATGGAATAAAGTGGGCTCTAAGTAATAATTACTTTTCTATCATTTTCTTGATATAAGATTAGGAATAGCCTAATCACTAATTAACAAGAAGAATATTTTATTAGGGAAATGAAATGCCAATTCTCAAAGGTGGACAGGATGAGTCCTGTAAACCTGAGCTCATGGAAACTCTCATTGAGAAGTTCCTCATGTATCCTCTGTCCTGTTCTTCCTTGCACAGAAGCTAAAGTTAACAAGGTTAAGAAGTGAGACACTCCCCAAAGCACAGTGTTCCTGACACTGAACTGCAGTGTTTTGCTGTTGTTGTTTGTGTATGCCAGCTCCCAAAGGACACTACTCTTTAAATCCAGTGAGGAAACACAGACCAGCATTCTAGGCTGAATTAGGAAGAGACACCTAGTGGCAATTTAGTGGCAGTTAGGGAGCAGACATGACATGAAGACAACCAGGAGCCACCTTTACCAAATTTCTTCCTGTTGCTCTAGCTTTATTTCTTTTTTTAAGTTGCTAAGTATTTTTGCCACTACAAAATCTTGTGTTATTTATTTCAAAAGTTAGGGAAAAATAAAAGGAGAGAATGTAGTAGAAAGGTTGGAGAGAGTAAGGTAGATGTGAATGTCTAGAGAAAACAGTTTAAGACTGATGGGCTTTGGGAAGTATTTGCAAATTGGAGCTAGACACTGGTAGAGTTGTCATGGAAACCAGCAGTGCTGAGACATAGCAACAAGACCCAGTAAGGAAGGTTCTCCTTGAAGTTCTTCGGGATCTTTGGGCTTGAAAATCAGCCTCTACCAGTACTCAGCAAACGCATGCCAGGGTGCTGAAAACATCTTTGAGTTAAAAGCATTCCTCCCTTTGTTGTCCTGCTGTTTTAGAAAATCCATATATCCTGTTCTTGGATCCTTCTCTCTCTTATCTGCTGCAGAACAGGAGCAGGGGAGAGAAAGGCAAGGGCATCAGCACAGAACGCATTTGGCAATGTTCTATCGATTTCCACTTCCTGCTTCATCAAATTACAGCAAAAAGAAAAAAACCAAAAATCCCGTTTTCCACAAATGGTGCTCATGGGGTATCAATTATCAAAATATGTTTGCTGAAACGCTTCTTTCACAGAAGGCTATCTTGTCAAGGAAGTAATTTTTAGTGTGTGAGAACTTCGTAATACTTTCTGACTTTTGGAAATGCTATTGTTTTTCTGTTCTAATTTAATGAATTTGTGTGCATTTGTAGATATGTGCATGCACAGGCACACATTACATACTTTTATGTATGTGATATGTTGTATATACAAATTTTATTCTTTGTGGTGCTTGACATCAAATTTAAGGTGTCAGGAATGAAGGTTTGTGGTCTAAACCCAAAGCTACATCTCCTGTCTAATATCCATAATTTTTTCTCTTAAATTTCATTGTCTTCTAAATTTTTGTTTGTAATACTTACCTTTATTGATGGTTATGACACATTTCCTCTGCTTTGTAAAATTTCACATGACAATGTTTAATAAGGTGCTTAGAATTTTCTTGTTGATAAGGGAGTAATTAATATATTTTATCACCATATCAGGTCCATAAATAACTGACTTCTCCTTAGTATTTCTTCCCAAGATACTCAAAACACTTTACTTTTAAAGTTACTTTTAAAGAAACGCACACATAAGTATAGTAAAGAGCTAATATTTTAAAGAAATAATTTCAGAAAGAAAGAGGAATAAGGATGTCCTCAGATAGCAACTTACTGTAGTGGACAGAAAGTTTCTCTGTGGCAGGTGACATCTAACACCCAGACTGCTTGACTTTCTGACTTAACTCTTTTCTGTTCAGCTATATGAGTTTATATCTCTCCTTAGAGACTCAACCTTGTCTATAATTTTTTGTATGTTGAGGCTGTAAAGAAAAAGGGGATCAGAAGCAACAACCACTGGGTTGATTTTATTAGTCTTGGACCAACATACATCTTTCTCCTTTCATTCTCTGCCTTGCTTGGACTGGGGTTACTTTGTTCCTAGGTTCAGCATTTCAATTGCCGAATTCCCCAAAGCACTTCTTGATTGCCATTCGCTAGTTCCTTCATGTTTAGTTTAGATCAGGTTTCTGTGAGGATTTTACATATATAATCACTTTTATCTGTAATGTTTTTCTGTAACTCTGGCATACATGTTATTAAGTAGGTATATAAACCCCATACATCCTGATAATAAATCATAAAGACATATTTTTAAACTGCGCTTTGGCATACATATAACTTAACTGCTCATTAATGACAAAAAGCATTTTGTATAAAATGAAATGAATGTGTGTGATTGTTTTTTATTTAAGGAACTAAATCTTGGCTGATTATTTGACAGCACAAAATGTAAAGCAACTTCAACAATTTTTAGAGTCAATAAATACAATCATTAATGCTTAGAGTACTGTTTCACATAAGTATATACTATAAGTTGGAAGAAAAGAAGCTTAGAGCCATTTCAAAAATAGTTGGAAATTTTATTCAAGTACTAAGCCAAATTTCACTTTATTATTTTTTAAACAAAATGTTATTCAGCAACTCCTTTTTAAAAACTAAACATTCTGATGCCATGTAAAGATGACTAATTTGACATGATACACGTTGAGAAATTAAGGGCAGGATGACATTAAAGCCTTTGTTTTCCATCGTTAGATCATTGCATACTATGAGAGTAGAAAACCAAACAATAGTCGTGAATATGAGTGGAGATGTTTCAAGCAACTTCACTGATGTAACACAGCACAAAGGGCACATACTGGATGTCCAAAACCAAGGCTGCAATGATATCCTGTGGTGCTACGTGGGTGAGAGAGGCTAGATACCAGAAACATGTCAGATTAGGTATGGTTAAGGCTTTGACTTAGATTTTGGTCACTTTTTGTTTAGGCAACTTTAGCTCCTGTCAAGGTCTTCATGACCCCACATTCAGTTACATGACCCTTTGATTACAAAGCTTTACTTTAGTCTTTTGTAAACATTATACTCAGCCTGTTTCCCTGATGACGTCCAAACTCAATCCCTCATCTATTTAAATCCACTCGGCCTTCCACTAATAGTACCTTCTAGGATTCCTTTCTGTTGCAGAGGGAGAAATGCCAATTATACACATTCCTAATTTCCTTTTAACCAAAGTATTTTGTATGGGGGGGTGATTATGTTCTTACATTGTAAATAATTGTCCAGCCTACTAGTTTAATAAAAACACTTATTGGCCAAAGGCAGACAGGAAGTGTGGGCAAGACTACCAGACTAAGAAAACTCTGGGAACAGGAAGACCAGAGAAGAAATGCTACAGAGAAGCCAGAAGAAGCAAAAGACAACTATGCTGCTCTGAGAAAAGGAACCAAGCCTCATGGCTGAACAAGATAAGAGTCATGATTTAGTTTAAGAGCAAGAGCTAACAAGTTATAGGCCTAGGCCCCAGGTCAATCCAAGTACAACTAATTTAAGGGTCTGTGTGTTTCAGTAGGACTATGGGACTGTGGGTCTGAAAGTCTAGGCCACCAGGCTAGGCCATAAAGTCTGACCCAGAAATTTAATACAACAGTATTTATTGTGAATTAAAATTTACCCTTGAGTCGTGCTTGGATGAGATTTGAAAGACAAAATACTATTCTCTGAGACCAAGTTCACTAGCAAGGAAATCCTACAACACTGCTTACACGTCTATTCTCTGGATTATACATGGCAGGGAAGATGTGATTTCAGGGGATTATGAGCCTTCATCCACCATGTGCTGACTAAATAAGGTGTTAACCAATGAGAGTGGTGAATGTGGTGGCAGCTCCTGATCCCTAGATTTCAGTGTCAACAATGCATTGGTATCAGTTGCCAGAACCTTCAGAGGCAGTGCACACATTCTAGAAATCAACAAATACAGGGGAAAAAACTCACAGAGCTCTTTCCCTAGGCCTTCCAATGGTTTTGGAGGCATGCATCTAACTGCCTGTATTAAGTAATTTGTGGAATAAAATACATAGGTTTGGGCTTTCTAAAATGAATTCTGAATAACAATGAGGTTATATTGTGTGAGGAGAAGCCAGAGATGATAAAAACTAAAAACTCAGCAAATAAGACATTAACCTAAAATAGAATAGAGAAATCAAGAATAAAATATTCTAGTTATCCAGCTAGCAAGGCCCACAGTGTGAGCTTTCAAGTCACAAATAGAATGCTTTTTGATCTGGGAAGAGACCCTCTTGTCTCTTTGCCACCTCAACTCCATAAGCACTAAAGTGACTATAGAACTTCCCAGAGCCAAAGTGTTTACCTGGGATGGTGTATTCTTCCCTGAAAACACAGCCACAAAATAAAATTATTTAAATGGCTACTGTGCCAAATAAATGGAATTTCTTGGAAGCAAATGTTGCATACTCCTGCCCTCAGAATTAAGGTAGACTTAAAGAAATGGGAACTGCAGTCCCTTGAGCTATTACTTTTCAGATTTGAGTTATTGACCTTCTCGGCATCTGAATTATTCAGGCTCCTTCTTCTTGCTAGGAACCATTTCAGGATCCAGAAAGTAAAGAGAAATTAGTAATGAGTACTTCAACCTGACAGGTGCTAATGTACATTTTCCCATGCTTTCTCTGAAAACGAATCAAGTGAATGCCATCACTGACACCCCTTTAGAGATTAGCATGATGATTTCATGGATATTAAGAGGTACAGCCAGGACTTGAATCAAGGCCAAAGTCCTTACACCCTAAAGTCTATGCAAAAATCATTCTGCAATCAGCTTCTGTGTAGACTCCTCTGTCCTGACTTTTTTTTCTGAAGCTTCTTATTTGTGATGTACTGGGCTAAGTACAAGGTACATTTCCAAACTAATTTTAATGAGCCTTTATCATGGCAACTCAGTAGTCCCTAGATATCTAACATTCTCTGTTCCTTTCCCTCTCCTTCGGGACCCTGTATTGTCAGGGTTAGCTTTTGCTCAGCAGTCAACTGGCATCATCTTCCTCCAATGTTATAGCAAGAAGTTGCTTCAGTGTGAGCCAATGCCCTTGTCCTATTTCTGTGCTAGTATTGGAGAGGAAGAAATATTTTCCCGAAGAAGCAGCCACCCAGATGGATTTTAAAGAGAGTAGAACACAAAGTGACTTAATTGTGTGTGGGAGAACATTTGAAGGTAATAGGAAAAAGAGCATTATAATGAGAACAGTTCTAGATATAATGTCCCAATTGCTACTATTTGGTTGCATTGTTTTTTTATGTGTTTTAAGCTTGTTTTGTTGTAATTTTTTTTTTAACTGAGGACACACATTACTCTCTCACATCAGCTTGACCTTTCCCTCAGAGACAGAGTATGTTCTAATTTCCAATATCTTGGAAACACCAGTTTTGCAGTTGGGAAAAGGATACCTAAGGAGGCAGAGGCTCAGGCTACCAAGTTCTCAGACTTCCAGGCAGACTGCATGTGCTCAGATGGTTGACCTCACAGATTTACCTAGGCCTAGGCTTTCAGGTTATGTGTGCTCATATGGCAACCTCGCAGAAGTGACTATGCCCAGGATTTCAGTCTTCATGTGTGTGGATTGCAACTGCACAGAGGCCTATCAAGGGTTAAAGTGGCTCGTATCCTCCAAGCCCTACAAGAAAGAACTATCCTGAAATCCAGTCATCCCTATTCATGTTTGTGTGTTCATTATCTTTTTTCCTCTCTATTTACTTTTTAAAATTTTGTAAATTTATTTTTTATTTTATTTAAAAAATTTTCCCAAACCCAAACTGCTCTCTAACCACCCCTTCTCTCAGTCTCCCCCCACCCCCATCTCTTCCTGCCTCTGCATCAATTTCCCCTCCCCCATCACTCCAGAGAAGACAAGGAATCCCAAAGTGAGTCAATTCAGTCTGGCATATGCAGTGGAGGTAGGACTGAGTCTCTCTCCCAAGAATCAGAGCTAAGAAAAGTGCTCTCCTGCTAGGCACGGGCTTCGAGAAGCAGTTTGTAGTATGAAGTTTCTGTTCCGGACTTTCGGGCCAAGCCTCAAGGTTTAGGACCCACTAATACATAGTCCCACAGAGACACACACAGATGCTTTCAATAGTTTTAGGCTGATCGGCCTCATTCCCTGGCATACAACTTGCTAGCTCTCTACCCTTCATCTAACCCATGTCTCATCCTCTTCACCCATGTGGCTTGGTACCTTTTCTCACAGCAGCATGGTTGTCCTCTGCTTCTTCCGGCTTCTCTCTGGCATTCTGTTCTGTGCTTCTTGTTCTCAGAGTTTTCTTAGTCTGGTAGCCCCTCCAGACTTCCTGCCTGCCTTTGGTCAATCAGTGCTTCTTTATTAAACCAGTGGGTGGGACAATTATTTACAATGTAACAACATAATCTACCACAGCAGTTCATGGACCTGAGATAGAGTCTGGTCCAAGTGCAAGAGGCTCCAGAAACTGCCCACATCTTCTGACTGTCATCTATATTCAGAGGGTACAGATCCATTCCATGAAGGCTTGTCAACTGTTATTTCGGAGTCTATGAGCTCCCAATAGCATGAGACAGCCTACTCCATGGGTCTCCCCATCATGATCCAGATCCCTCCTCTCATGCAATCTCTCCTTCCTCTCTTCAGCTGAACCAGTAGATCAGCCTGTGTTTAGCTATGGATCTCTGCATCTGCCTTTAACAGCTACTAGATGTAGGTTCTATAATGGCAATTAGGGTGGTCATTCATTTGATAACAGGGAAGGCCAGTTTGGGCTCCCTCTTCACTATTGCTTGGAGTCCTATCTGGGCTCATCTTGTGGGTTCTTGGGTGTTTCCTACTATCAGATTTCTCTCTAATCCCACAATGGCTCCCTCTATCAGGATCTCCACTTCTTTGTTCTCTCTCTCTGATGCTCCCCCATCCTTCCCTACTACAATACCATTCTTATATATTCCCTCCTTGGCTGCCCCCAGTATGATCGTAATTTTTTAATTATATTTATTTTTTATTAAAATTGTCATTTTTATTTATGTATTCCCCTGATCACCCTCCCTTCTCTTCTACCCAAGTTCCAAGGTGGGTCAGCTCGGCATACCACACTCACTCCCAGCAAGTCTGATTTCCTCATCCCAAAGGCAAGACTGGGTTAGGTGTTCCTCTCACAATTTATAAAGGAGATCTTCATTTACCCTTCTCAAGGGTATTTATGGGAGTCTCTCTTAACTTTAACTTTCTTCGGTTACCTAGCTGCTGGGGGCAGGGGTGGTGAATTGTACCCTGGTCATCCTTTGCTTTACTTCTAAAATCCACTTCTAAGTAAGTACATACCATGTCTGTCTTTATGGATCTGTGTTACCTCATTCAGGATTATTCTCTGTAGATCCAGCCATTTGCCTGCAAATTTTGAGATGTCAATTTTTAATTTTTTATTACTTTATTTTATTTTTTTTTACTACTGAGTAGTATTCCATTGTGTAAATGTACCACAATTTTTTAATCCATTCTGAAGTTGAGGAGCATCTATATTGTTTCCAAATTCTGTCTATTACAAGTAATGCTGCTATGAACATAGCTTACCCTTGGGGTAAGAATGAGTGTTCTTTGGGTATATGCCCAACAGTGGTGATGCTAGATCATTGGGGAGATTAATTCCCAGTTTTCTGAAAAACTGTCATACTGCATTCCAGAGGGTTTGTATGAGTTTACACTCCCACTAACAATGGAGGAATGTTCCCCTTGCTCCACATTCCCCCACCTCCCACCCCCAGCGTAGGTTATCATTTGTGGTTTTGCTATTATTCATTCTGACAGGTATAAGATGGCATCTCAGAGTTGATTTGATTTGCATTTCTCCGATGCCTAAAATGTTAAGCAGTTCTTTTAGTGTGTTTAGGCCATTTGGAATACTGTTGAGAATTTCCTAGTTAGCTCTGTACCTCATTTTCCAGTTGGGTTCTATGGTTTTTCAATATCTAGTTTCTTGAGTTCTCTATATATTTTAGGTATCAGTGCTCTGTCAGATGTAGGGTTAGTAGCTATTTTCCCATTATTTAGGCTGTCATTTTGTCTTATTCACCGAGTCCTATGCCTTATAGAAGCTCCTCAGTTTCAGAAGGACTCATTTATTAATTGTTGCACTCAGTGTCTGAGCTACTGGTGTTATACTGAGGAAGTGGTCACCTGTGCCAATGCCTTCAAAGGTATTTCCCAATTTTTTTCTCTCAGGTTCAGTGTAACTGGGTTCATGTTGAGGTCTTTAACTCACTTGGACTTGAGTTTTGTGCAGGGTGATAGATATGGATCTATTTGCATTTTTTCTACATGCCACCATCCAGTTATGGTAGCACCATTTGTTGAAGATGCTTTTTTTTTTTGCATTGTATATTTTTGCATTGGTAAAAATCAGGCATTTATAGGTGTATGGATTAACATCAGGGTTTTCAATTTGATTTCATTGACACGCTAGTCTATTTCTATGCCAGTACCAATCTGTTTTTATTACTATAGCTCTACAATAGAGTTTAAAGTCAGGGATGGTCTATTATTGAACAGGATTGTTTTGGCAATTCAGGGTTTTTTTTTTTTTGTTATTCCTTATGTAGTTGAGTAATTATTCTTTCAAGGTCTATGAAGAATTGTGCTGGAATTTTGATGGGGATTGCATTGAATCTGTAGATTACTTTGATAAGATTGTCATTTTTACTCTGTTGATCCTACCTATCCAAAAGCATAGGAGATATTTCCATTTTCTGATATCTTCTTCAATGTCTTTTTTCAATGACTTTAAGTTTGTGTCAAACAGCTCTGTTACTTCTTTGGTTAGAGTTACCCTGAGATATTTAATGCTATTTGCAACTATTATAAAGGGTGATGTTTCCATGATTTATTTTTCAGTCCTTTTATCTGTGGGAGATTGTGTTGTTTCATTGTAAATAATTATCCCACCCACTGGTTTAATAAAAAGCGCTGATTGGCCAAAGGCAGGTAGGAAGTGTGGGCAGGGCTACCAGGCTAAGAAAACTCTGAGAACAGGAAGCACAGAGAATGCCAGAGAGAAGCCAGAAGAAGCAGAAGGCAACTATGCTGCTATAAGAAAAGGTACCAAGCCCCATGGCTGAACAGGATAAGAGACATGGGTTAGTCTAAGGGTAGAGAGCTAGCAAGTGATATGCCCGGGCCTTAGACCAATCAGCCTAAAACTATTGAAAGCATCTGTGTGTCTCTGTGGGACTGAGGGTTAGGTCCGAAAGTCCAGGCCAAAAACCTCATACTACATTTATCCTTAGTGTATAGGAGGCTATTTGTTGTTTTTTTAATTAATCTCATTTTCTGCTACATTGCTGAAGGTATTTATCAGCTGTAGGAGTTCCCTGGTAGAATTGGGGGGGGGTCACTTATGTATACTATCATATCATCTGCAAATAGTGATAGTTTGACTTCTTTCATTCCAATTTTTATCCCCTTAATCTCCTTTTAATGATTTATTGCTTCAGCTAAAACTTTGGGAACAATATTGAGTAGATAAGGGGAAAGAGGAAAAACTTTTCTTGTTCCTAATTTTAGTGGGATTGCTTTGAGTTTCTCTCCATTTAGTTTGACGTTAGCTGTTGGCTTGCTATATATTGCTTTTATTATGTTTAGGTATTTTCAATGTATTCCTGATCTCTCCAGGAATTTTATCATGAAGGAATGTTGGACTTTGTCAAAGGATTTTTCAGTTATCTAATGAGATGAACATGTGGTTCTTTTCTTTCAGGTTGTTTACATGATGGATGACATTGACAGTTTTTTATATGTTGAACTCTCTCTGCATCTCTGAGATGAAGCCTACTTGATCATGATGGATGATTTTTTAAATATGTCCTTGAATTTTGTTTGACAGTATTTTATTGAGTATTTTTGTATCAATGTTTATTAGAGAGATTGGTCTGTAATTCTCTCTCTTTGTTGCGTCTTTTGTGGCTTGGGTATCAGAGTGACTGTAGCCTCATTAAAAGAATTTGGCAATGTTCCTTCTGTTTCTATTGTGTGAACAATTTGAAGAGTATTGGTATTAGTTCTTTGAAATTTTGGTTGAATTCTATACTGAAACCATCTGGCCCTGGCTTTTATTTTTCCCTGTGAGAATTTTAATAACAGCTTCTATTTCCTTGGGGGTTATAGGTCTATTTAGGTTATTTATCTGATCTCAATTTAATTTTGGTAAGTGGTACTTCTTCAGAAAGCTGTCCATTTCTTTTAAGTTTTCCAATTAAGTGGGGTGCTAGTTTTTGAAGTATAACCTAATGATTCTCGGGGTCTGTTATTATGTCTCCCTTTTCATTTCTTAGTTTATTAATTTGAATTCTCTCTCACTCTTTCTCTCTCTCTCTCTGCCTTTTGGTTAATTTGGATAAGGTTTTGTCTATTTTGTTGAATTTCTTAAAGAATCAACTCCTTGATTCATTGATTCATTGTATTATTCTCTCTGTTTGAGTTGTATTGGTTTCATTCTTGAGTTTGATTACTTCATACAACCCACTTCTTTTAGGTAAGTTTGCTTCTAATTGTTCTAGAGCTTTCAGTTGTGCTCTTTAGTCTCTTGTGTGCAATTTCCCCAGATTCTTTATGTAATTATCTAGTGCTAGGAATTTTCCTCTTGTCATTGCTTTCATTGCGTCCTATAAGTCAGGGTATGTTGTGGATTCATTTTCATTGAATTCTAGGAAGACTTTAATTTCTATTTTTACTTTTTCTTTGATCTAGAGGTTGTTCAATTGAGAAATGTCCATGAGTTTTTAAGCTTTCTGTGGTTTTAGTTGTGGTTGAAATCTAACTTTAGCCCGTGGTGGTCTGATAGGATACAAAAGGTTGTTCCTATATTTTTTATCCATTTATATTTGCTTTATGACCAAGTATGTGTTCAATTTTAGAAAAAGTTCCATTTGGGTGCTGAGAATGGGGTATATTAATTTGTGTTTGGATGGAAAGTTCTGTATATATCTATAAAGTGCATTTGAGTCATAATATCTTTCAAGTCACTTATTTTGTCAAAATTTTTTTTGTCTGGTAGACCTATACTTGGTAAAAGGATCATATTGAAGTCTCCTTCTATTAATGTAGGTTTTGATTTGAGATTTAAACTTTAGTAAAGTTTCTTTTACATATATGGGTGCCATTATGTTGGGGGCATAAATGTTCAGGGTTGAGGCTTCATCTTGATAGATTTTTACTGAGATGAATACGTAATGTCCATCCTGGTCTCTTTTGATTAATTTTAGTTTGAAGTCTATTTTGTTACATATTAGGATGGCTACACCAGCTTGATTCTTAAGTCCATTCGATTGAAAAGTCTTTTCCCAACCCTTTAATCTCAGCCAGTGTCTGTTCTTGAAGTTGAGGTGTGTCTCTTGTACGCAGCAGAAGGATGGAGTCTGTTTTTGTATCCATTGTGTTAACCTGTGTCTTTTTGCAGGTAAATTGAGTCCATTGATATTAAGGGATATTAAGAGCAGTGATTATTATTTCCTGTTATTTTTGGTGGTAGTGTGTGTGTGTTTCCTTTATTTGGGTTTTCCTTCTATGGGATTATCTATTGCGTGTGGCTTTGTAGGTGTATCTGGCGTCCTTAGTTTGAAGTTTTCTCTATAGTGCTTTCTGTAGGGCTGGGTTTTTGGACAGGTGTTATTTAAGTCTGTTTTTGTTGTAAAATATCTTGTTTATCATCTATCGTGATTAATAATATTTTTGGGTATATAGTCTGGGCTGGCAACCATGGTCTCTGATTGTATATCATCTGTCTAGGGCCTCCTGGCTTTCATTGTTTCCATTGAGTAGTAGACATTTGGGGGCGGAGGAGGTCTAGTCTATTGATGTCCTGTAAGCTTTTTGTATCTTAATAGGCATTTCCTTCTTTAGACTGGGAAAGTTTTCTTTTATGATGTTGTTGAATATATTTTCTATGCCTTTGAGCTAGCTAGTATTCTTTTTCTATTTCTATTATTTTTAGGTTTGGTCTTTTTATGGTGTCCTATATTTCCTGGACATTTTTGTGTTATAACTTCTTTTGGTTTTAGTGCTTTCTTTGACTGACATATCCATTTCCACTATCGAATCGTCCACACCAGAGACTTTTTTCTTCCATCTCTTGCATTTTGTTTGTTATGCTTGCATTTGTAGTTCCAGTTTCTTTATTCATATTTTTTTTATTTCCAGCATTCCCTTGGTTTTTTGACTCCTTTATTACTTCTATTTCAATTTTTAAATCTTGAATTGTTTCCTTCACCTGTTTGATTGTTTATTCTTGGTTTTCTTTATTTTCTTTAATGGATTTGTTGACCTCTTCCAATTTTTTGTTTGTCTTTTCCTCTATTTCTCTGAAGGAGTTTTTTTTTTTTTTAATTTCCTCTTTCAAGGTTTTTATTATCTTCACACAGTTGTTCTTAAGGTTGCTTCATTCTGCTTCTTCAATATTGGCATATTCAGGTCTTACTGTTATATAACCACTGGATTCTGGTGGTGTCATATTGTTCTGTTTGTTGTTATATGTAACTTGCACTGACTTCCTTCACCTGTTTGATTGTTTTTTCTTGGTTTTGTCTGTCTCAAGGAGTTGATTTTAGTGCAATTTGTTCTGGCTGTGTCTGAGTCTCAAGACACCTTTCTTGGTCCAATCTTGACCCATTTGGAGGTAGTGTATTCTGTGTCACAGTGAGCTGTTTTTGGTGTAAGAAGATCTGGCTGTGTTTGTGTCTCAGGGATCCAACCTTGGTCCACTATGAGCTCTTTATCCAGAAGGAGCCTTTGATACTATAGGAACTCTTGATCTAATAGAAGCTGGTGAAGTGTAAGTGTCAGGTACCCCTTTCCATTCAATGGTTGCTGACAAACTGTGGTTCTCAGGTAGCCTCTCTTGATCCAGTATGTATGGAGAAACTGTGGGTTTGAGGTAGCCATTGAGGTTGCCAGTTGATGGGACAAATTAGGGGTTGGGATAGGGTTTGCAGATGGAGGTGTCCAGCAAACTAGATTTTACAAATTTAGGGGAGAGAAAAGTGAGGGTAGGGTTCCAAGGGTTGTCTAGTTGCCTCTTTTAAAATATTTATTTTATTAATGGGCACACACATGTATAAATATCTTTAAGTGTGTGTGTGTGTGTGTGTGTGTGTGTGTGTGTGTGTGTGTGTGCGCGTGTGCACATATAAATTCCCGTGGAAGTCTGAGAGAGATGGACTTGCAGGTAGTAGTATGTTAGAACATAGCCTATGAATGAAACTCTATGAGGAGAATTACGAAAACATTTGAGAAAACTTCAAGGAAACAATGTAAAAATGTTAGAACCTATATTTCTCTTTATCATGGATTATTCTTTGAATGTACCTTTGTGTCTCTCTCAGTCTAGTAAATAGAGGGGGTGTCTGCTTTAGATTGTTGTTTTCAACCATAGGTTATCCTGATTAGCTTACTGCATAAACTCATGTGATGTCTGCCATTTGACCTTGCTTAACCCTCAGAATATAAATTGTCTGATGCTCTGTATAAAGTTGGATATTGCATGGACCTCTGGCTGCCTGGGGCCAGGAAACCCTAATGCAACAGCATAAAACTTTAGGTAACTTCATTTTCAGGCCTACTTGATCCACTTGGAAGTAGTGTATTGGAGGTAGGAGGCCAGGATCACACTGCCAATTAGAGCAGTAACAGTAGTACAGATAATTAACTGGATTTCCTTGGAAGGGAAGTCCTTTCTTTCTGTCTCTTTCTCTACCTGGTTCATCTCTTCTGAGACAATTTTGGCATGTTTTGTGGCTTTTAAAAAAGTTAATATTTACTGAGAACTTACTACGTGCAAGGGACTGTGCCACATTTTCCTAAAATTATCTAATTCAAGGCTCTTTCTGAATAAGTATTAAATATATCCCTGTTCCATAGATGATGAAAGAGCCACTCTAGGGTGAATTAGATAAAGTAAGGCTACTAAAACTGTTCAATAGACTGCTCAGTCTTCCTCATTCTGGGAACATTTCTAATGCCTTACCAACCTCAATCAGAGGAAATATCCCTTTGTACTAGGTTAGTCTCAGCTTCCTTGTGATCAGCATGCTACTTGGAAGTATGTAGAAGGACAATGTGGGGGGACTAGGAATAACTATTTCAATTTTTAAGAACAAAGTAAACATCAGGAAACAAATCTTAATGACTACAAGATGTGCTCCATCATACACTATTATTATTGAAAGCTTACACTTTCATTCACAATGAGATTTTATTTTTTTCTTATATTAATATAAAAAATTGTATGGCTTTGGACAAGAAAAAAGACCTCTACTGAAGAACATTCCATATGGAGTTAGTAATTCTATGGACTTCATAATCTTCTTCAGTGTTTTGTTGTTTGTTTGTGGTATGAAACAAATAGCTAAGGTCCAGCACAAGTCTCCCAAACTCACAAAGGGGAGAAAGTATCATGCACACTTCAGAGGCCTTCAAGGCAATAGGGAATTGAAGGAACCATAAAGTTATTCAAAATACTATTATTATGCTTCAGGACACATCTTGGATGCTGAATGGATTTATTTACTAAATGATACCAATGCAAGGAGAAAACATGATGTACTTAAAAAGATCTTTCCACCACCTCCAAGTAATAGTTCTTGAGGGCACCTGACAATGTCCACTTATTTATTTCTTCATTCTTCAGATCTTCACTGAAGCCAGGAAGTGTGCTAGACATGGAATACATAAGTGAAGGTACTAGTCCCCATTGCTCCTCAGAAATCCCTCACTGAAACACGCTATTGTCTTTCATTGAGAGATAGAAAATAACTAGAAATGGTGGCAAGGAACCAAATGATAAAGTTTTAAAAAAAAATCCAAGTATGATCACAAAAGCCAACTCAATTGTTCATCTAAGAGGAACCCAATCCCTTATGGACATGGATGTTGGATTTTTCAAGTACCCAGTGCTGGCGCTGAATTGAACTTTCATTTGACAGTTACAGCTACAAGTTGTCAGAGGATGTGACAGTGACAATAACTTGGTTTAATGACATAGAGTCAATACTACAGGACCAACTTTGATTACAGCGTGTTCCTGTGCACATTTACACATGACTTTAAATGAACTCAATTCACAGTAAAGCAAATGTATCACACACACACACACACACACACACTCACACACACACACACACACACACACACACACACACACACACACACACAAGGATGTTTCTTCCTGGACATTGTCCTCTAAACATTTCCAAGGAAGAAAATTAAAACATCTGCTAGCTGAGATGTACTAACAGCTGGGTCTTCAAGCTCCACTCTTTGAGACATAAGAGGCAGTAAGTCATGGAGGCAGGAACACCGACTGGGGCCACACTCGGGTGTTATTTCAGGGGTAGAATCTATAACTGAGCACAGAGTGTGAGAAGCTGTGGCCTAGAAACAGGGCAAGGTCCTTGTGAGGATATTTTGATGCTACCCAACATTTGCCAAGGCCAGAGAGCTTGGATTCCTTTATGTTTGGGGCAGAAATCAGTTTCCAAGTGTGGGAAACTGAAGCTAGATATAATGCTCTGTGAGAATAAATGTTTAGATTAGAAGCCAAATGGTTGAAACAGAAGGATATTCCTTACAAAGACAAATTTGAATCACTACATAATGAGTAAGTATTATGGAGGAAACACCTGAAAAACACGAATTTCATTTTAGAAAAGTGACCCTTTAAAATGGCTAGTCAAATCTACAGTGCATTTTATGGCCAGAGATTCCCATCCAGCCCATTTGCTTTATTTAAATTTTTTCTTTTTTAATGTTAAACAGCAGGATGACTTTTAATGCAGGTCAAAAAAGGGAGATTTAACTCACTATATGTATTCACTTTCCACTGTCTCATTAGACGAAATCCCATGGTCTTGGCTACAACCCCCTTAGAAGACACACCATGGAGCCGTAAAACTGCAGTTATCAACTTTTTCCCTTCCCCATTACACTTCTCTTGGTTTCTGACAGGCTGAACAGAGCAAGGTAATGATCAAAAGGCCACCTGTTCCCCAGAGCAGTTAATGCAAATAAACTCTAGGCCATTGTGATGTTATTGGCACATAAACCAACAAATAGATGCTGCATTCATCCCCCTCTGAACTGGAAATGGATCCTAATTAAAGCAGGCACAACAGCCCTGCAGATGCAGCCAGACAGTAAATGAAGGGGCTGCCTGCCTGAGTCTTTAGCATCCAAGTTATCCTGAGGTTTGCATGTATTATATAAACTCATCTGTACTTCACTGTTCCCAGCTATAAATGACTAGGACTTTGTTGTTCTACCCTCTAAGATTAGTGTAAAGAGGACAGGAATTAAAAAGAAGACATTGGTAACTCTCACACAGAAAAGGAACAAGCTATCTAAATTATCTGAGTCTGGAGTGACAGTTTGGTGGTGGTTAAGAGCACATGCTGTAGTAAAGAATCCAAGTTCTGTTCCCACAACCACTGCAAGCAGTTCCCCAACACCTCCAACTCAGCTTCAAGGGCATCTGATGCCTCTGGCCAATAATGGTACTGTATTTCTGTGCACATACCCTGACACACATACACGTATTGGAAAACAATGTAAGTCAATCTTTCAATGATCTAACTGAAAGACATGATTGCTCCACACTTTTCAGGAAGCTGATTCACTAACTCTTACCAAAGAACACAATACTAAGCTCATCTTAGTACCAGACACAGCCTCAGAGTGACTAACAGCAGATGGCAAGCTCTAAGTGGCATCTTCTTCCATATTGGAACAGAACTCTCTCTCTCTCGCATATTGCCACAGTCTGTTCTAGTTTGCCTTCTGATGCCAGAACAAATCTAGTCTCTCCTATGTGGTGACATCAGCAAAGTTTATGCAAATATAGGAGGTCAGCGAAAGAGAAAACCTTTTTTGTTTGAAGGTCTTTGGATGTATTAAGACATTAGAGATAAGAGATCTTCTGAGCTCTCTCTGGGGGTCATAATATTTACCACTTAAGCATTCTCTGCACATGTACTTCTAAGCAATAAAGGAGGAAATCCTCATGTGAAAAAAATACTGTTTTTATTATATATATGTATGTGTGTGTGTGTGTGTGTGTGTGTGTGTGTGTGTGTGTGTGTGTACAAAATTCTCAGCTAGCATAAAGATAACTACATACCAAAGTGGCTTTGGGCTAGGTTAAATCATAAATGCAAGTTAAATGTAAGCACTTGAATTTGTTCATTTTAATGAACGGAAATCCAGATGAGTATTTATATTTTCAAATGACTGAGGGTGTATTTTTGCAGTATAACTTCAAAGACTGTAAAGAAAAAATGATGGATTTAGTCACATACAAAATCAAACCTTTCATATAATAAAAATATTCACAAATAAAATTAAGAAGCTAATGAGGAACAAGAAAAATATTTCTGGCATGCAATTTAAAAAGATCAAGAAACTCAGTATAATTTAAAAATCTCAGTGAGTAAAAAAAATGAATATTCTAATGTAAAATAAGTATATATGAAAAACTAAGCAATTTATTACAGAAAAAGTATAAATGACCTATAAATGCATAAAAAAGAATTCCACTTATCGTTCTGTAACTAATGAAATGGAAATTAAGTAACCTGATATTATAGTTCCTAATTCTCTTAGGGAAATTCTATTTTTAAAAAATGCCAGTTACTAGGGCAACAAAGATTTAAGAAAAGGGTTATCCCTATATTGTTAGTGTACGTAAACAGCTCAATCTTTCTGGAAAAATACTCTCTTAAAATAGATGAATAAAATGGATAGAATGATATACATTCTATCACCCAGTAATGCACATGTATCCTGAGTACTTACTACATGGAAATGGTGCTGAGGATACCTAGGTCAATGGTACAGAGTTTGCTGGAGTACAGTCAGCCTTTGGTACAATCCCTCATACTGTTAGATAACAAATACAATGTGAAAATAATAGTGAGGTTTTGTCCAAAGTAATGCTTACTCAAATAACCATCACATCAGAGAGAAAATTTCACTAGCAAAGTAGTTGGTTACATATGGTGTGTTTAATGAAGACCCTACTGAGCTAGTATGTAAAATATTTAGCTTCAAAAATGTATTTTATAACATTAAGTTATATAAGCAGGTAATAAAATATAGACAGAATTTACATGTCTATGTGTTTGTGTAATATATTTAAGTATGCCATTGTGGGGGCTGAGAGGATAGCTGTGCAATTGAAAGCATATATTGCTCTTGCATAGGCTTTGGATACAGTTCCCCATACCTACATCCTACTGCCTACAACTCCAGCTCCAGATCGAATACCTCTGGCATTTTCTGGCGCCTGCACTCAAGTGAACAAACTTTTTGACACATACACAGAAACATACTTACACATAACTTTAAAAAATTTTTAAATAAAATATATAATATACATGTTATTATATCAAATAAAATTTATTAAAATTTAAGTGTATAAAATGAATAAATACAAAACTATAAAATATGTAGCATCCATTTTATATGTTTTTATAAGTATACAGAGGATATTTTCTCAAGAATGTTTTTTTACTAAATAAAAAGTCTCACTAAAATCTTGGTAGTGGAGTCTTAGCTGGTGTTGTATTGCTGTGGAAAAAAAAAAAAACACACCATAATCACAGCAACCTTATAAAGAAAAGCATTTAATTGTGGTTGGCTTACAGTTTCAGAGGTCTAGTCCAATTATCCTTATGGCAGGGATAATGGTGGCACACAGGCAGACATGGTAGCTTAGAGTTCTACATCAGGCTCTGCAGGCAGAAGAAAGACAAAGACACTAAGATTGGTTTAGACTTTTAAAATCACCAAAGCCCAGTGCCAATGGCACACTTCCTAATCCCTGCAAACAGGATCACTCCCTGAGCATTCAAATATTTGAGCCTATGGAGGCCATTCTTATTCAAAACACAGGTGATTATCCTCAAAGCCTAAAACATGACACATTTATTTTATTTTTTGTATTGTTTTATATTTCCTGATTGTTTACAATAGTGATTTAATCTTAAAATATAAAATATAGGAGCTGAAAATATGGTTCAGGTAGTAATGTGCTTGTTTGCCACACAGCATGAGGACGTGATTTGGAACCAGCACCCACAGTCCAAACACTAGGAAGGCAGAGACAGCTTCTCAAGAGTTCATTGACCAGTCAGTCTGGCTGAATTGATAAGCTCCAAGGACTCAGGCTCAAAATTACACAGTTCAAAGAGTACTCCTGACACTGACTTCTGACCTCCGCACAAATGCACATTCAGGCAACAGGGCTCCTTTATGTACAAACCTATTCACACTATAGGCATAGCACCCTCACATACTTACACACACACACACACACACACACACACACACACACACACACAAACTGAACAAACCAAAATAGAAATATAGATACAAAAAATGCAAGCAAAAAAGATTAAGATTTTGTGAATTCTTAGTGACTCCTTAAATTCAGTGAATAGTCAACAGCAAAATGCCATTGCATGGTTTGTACTTGGGTCAAAAGTGACATCTGGGCTCCAGTCAGAGCTGATGGTCATGTCTGGGTCCATGGTCCTGCTGAAGCTTTAGTCTGTCACCTGTATTAGTGCAGAGGTCCACTTGAACCATGTGGGAGCCATGTGCTGAAGTATGAGCTGGTTCCACCCATCACCAGAGAGGTGTACCCACCTCCCCTGTCCTGGTAAGAGACCACAGTGACCCTGACAAGTGAATGATGGCCCTGCAACTAATAGGCACGATAATCCCCCAATCATCTCTCTACTTGGAAAAGCTGGCCCAACCCCTCATCATGATCATGGGAGAACGAACTCCTTCCCTCACCCGAGATGGGTAGTCCCAGTAGTCTGTTCAGAACAACCTACTTATAACCCAGAAAAACATCCAGGACCTTGAGTTGGCACTCCCCAATATCTACACCATCTATGACCTGCTGGAGTGCATGATGGAATCTCCATGACTCAGGGAAATTACAAAATGTTTGAGAGGACTTTTGGGTGAGGGTCTAGTATTGATAATATATCAGAGGCCAAAACGTATAACACAATGAGCAACTACAAGTAAAGTTGTTTGGATAAAAGGTGTACTGCATGATGTACAGCAGCTACTAATGCCACCAGGTAAAAGACCTCATGCTCAAGAGTATTAGTCAACACACACCAGACTGTGTTTACTTTCCTTCCTCCCTTCCTCCCTCCCTTCCTTCCTTCCCTCCTTCCTTTTTCTGCCTTCCCTTCCTTCTTTTTTCTTTCTTTCTCTCTTCCTTCTTCATTAGCTTTTATGAAAAGAAAGCACATGAAGTACTGTGGGTAGGGATAGAGGAGAGATTGGGAGGAAATGGGGAAGTGGAAAGAATATGATTAAAAGTATACAGTACGAAATTCTCCAAGGATAAAAATAAATAAATGTGAGACGGGACAGATCTGTCAGGTGTGGCAGGTAGAAAATGCACTTTTCCCAAAGTTTGTTCTATCCTAAATAGAGAAGTGGGTGGCCTACCTCCTCAGTTCTCACAGCCCTGTGGAAGTAAAACGCATTACCAGGGTCCATGGGCCTCCCTCTGTACTTCTTGGACACTTACTTTTCCAGGACACATAAAGTATACCTTATAACTTAAAGCACATGTCAGATATTTTCTTAATGTACTTGCTATATTAAAATATTCTCTTTGTGAGATTTTTTTATGGATATGAGAGATTATCCAACATATATGCTTAGTATCATCTGTATGAAATAACCCCCCCCAAAAAAATAATAGCAAGACGAGGGCATTAGATCCCCTGGAACTGGAACTGTGAGCTCTCATGTGGGTACTAGGAATTACACTGGTATCCTCTGAAATAATTCGCAGTGCTCCTAACCACTGAGCCATTCCTCCAACACCCTAAAATATTCTTTAAAGTTATTTTTTAATCCTAGAACACTTTACAGAAAGAGGTCTATGTCCTGCCCGTAGAACATAGTTTTCTGAACACTTATTTTAAAAGTTGCCTTTTTAAGAGAGTATTTCTGACTTAATAGATTTTAAATTTCATGTAAAGAAAAATGAAACTCTCACAGTGTAACACTAGATACCAGTAATTATCAAGAGAGTAATGAGACATTTCTGTTACCCCTAAATCCCAAAAGTCATTATAAAAGAATTTTATAAATGCAGCAAATGTACAAATGAAAGCAGAGACCTAAACTGGCCTTTGTTAACCTTATTGTCAGGGTAGAATAATGGGTGCCCGCTAATAAAGCATTTAACACTTGATTAATGTCATTTACAAAGTGTAGGGCTTTCATGAGAAAAAGCTTTTAATTTTCTAAGGCTTTGGGATTTGGACCCTACAATCTTTAGCTTCACATACACCTTTTATATCTTAGAGGGCTTTTTGGATAACCATTTAGTATTTTTTTAATAAAATCAAAATGTAAAACCAATTGCCTCTGTTAAAGGAAATACATTACTTCCACGTAATAGACAAGTGCATTGCTTAGGTTAGTTCTCCATATCACTCTGCAGCTGCTTATCTGGCTTTCTCTGGGCCAGGTACTTGACTGACTTCTCATAGCATAGAACAGTCAAGCAGAGTCATTTCTGGATCCTTTCAGAAACATATCAGCTAATATTTCTGTAGCTTAAGCGCAGGTGCTCAAAGTGAGTGACTGCTTACCTCGCCGGGTTGTTAGGAGGTAAGTGGTTATAACTTTGATTGTTAATTTGATGCAATGTAGCATCATCTAGGAGACAGTCCCTGGACATATATGAGAGAGACTGTCTAGATTAGGTGAATTGAGTTGGAAAGATCCACTCTAACTTTGGGCAGCATTATTTCATGGCTCTCAGATTGAATTAAAAAGAGAAAGTAATCTGAGATCTACAGTCATTTCCCTCTGCTTTATGATTACAGATTCATCATAAACCAACTGCCTTAATGGTGTTATATGTCATAGTGGACAGTATACTCAAATTATGAGCTGAAATAAGCCCTTTCTCCTTTAAATAGCTTTGTTCAGAGTACTTTGACATATTAATGGTAAAAAGAATTAATATAGGAGAGACCAAGGCTCTACTAGGGATATCTAGTGTAATACATGCTAACTGAGGAAAGACTCTGAAACTGTGCTTAGTCTATGGACCATATTAATGAACAGGAGGCTCATTGCTTTGAATGTATTTTCTTAATCTGTCTTGTAGTATACTCCCAGCACCCACAGATGCTTTGTGTTCCAGAGGTTGGCATATAGCAGGCATTAGTCAAGATCTGCTTCCTCAATGAAAATCACAACATGCATAAAGTTTCCATAGCTTAAATAACATTTTATGAAGTTATAGTTTAAAAAGTAAAACTATAAACTTGCTGGTGTTGAGACTATCCTAAAATAATTCCTGAATTGCTGTACTTATACCAAGGACAAAAAGGGAAAGAAAGGTGCCATAGGGTACTTGAAAGTGGGTCACTGCTGGGAGAATACTTTACTATTGGTGGGTTAAAGATGAAGCAGGTCCCTAATTGCAGCTTCAACTTCTGTATGCCGATGTCAGCACTACTCAGGGATACATTTTTAAAATGATAATACTTTGATTTAGTATTAGACTTTTACCATTCACTGCACTTTGCCACCTATTATTTTCTTTTATCCTCACAAAAAGCCCAAGAGGGAGAGCAATTTTACAGATGAGCAAATAGCAGCACAATAGGTTAAGTGACCAGCAGAGGGTCACAAAGCGATTTTAATACCAGAGCTGGGATCCTGCGCAGGGTTCAGACTCCCAATCTTGCACATATTTCTTGGGACTTGGGTCTCCACTTTCCAAGCTCTTAGGGCAGAGCAATACAAAGAAGTGTTGCCAAGGCAGTCCTGTTCTGTGTCTAGGGAGGATCTGGTAACTGCCTAGAAAACAAAAGAGGAGGCCAGAAAGAGAAGGTATTAGCCCAGTAGGAAATATTCAGGAGGAACCTGTGTGTCTGGAAAGTTACAGTGATAGAAACACTTCATAGTATGGACTAGATTGTAGGAGTGCTGAGATTATTGAACTACATATTCTCTATAATTTCCTTTGAAGCCATGTTCATCAGGCTTGTTACCCAGAGACATAGATGCACAACGTTTGTTAAATTATCATTGCATTTTAAAGACCAAAGCCAATTTGTTTTTGTTAAAGAGTCCATGTTGCTACCTACAATGAAACTTTGAGGATAAAATGAGAGAAAGGGCAGCTGATGGTTTATTCATTTGACCAGTACTCTGTTCTATACCTGTTTGGGAAGGTGATGAAAACTACAGACCTAATTTCTAGGATTTGAAAAATGCTATATTAAGCACATAACCCAGACATAGTTTCATCAACAATTAAGAGGGAAACTTGGAGTTTTCATTAGGTTGTAGTGGGAAATAATTTTTTTCATTGACAAATTATATCCAATAAAATAGGTTCCTGTAGTATGTATCTACTAATAATTCAGGAAGAGAAATGGCTCATAAAGAGAAAGAAATCTAAATGGACAGGACTGATAACAGGTCCCTGAGTACAGACTCAGACCTCTGTCCCCATTTTCATATATCCAAATTGTAGGTGAAGGCAGAAACCTGTCCAGAGAAATTGCTTGACCTCAGCAAATATGAGTCAATTTAAAAGAGTAATAGCTCATCCTTTTCTTGTTATAGGTGTAATTTAAAATATTGATTTATTAGTCTCCAGAATTTAAAATTATCCTCCCAAATATCTTGACCTGAAGATATAATTAAAATGTTGATCATTGAACATACATAGCTACTTTCTTTGCATTCATAACTAACATGAAAAAAGGACAGAAGCATTTTTCAGGGATGTAAACTAGTGTTAAAATGCAGACATTATAATATTATAAACGGGAGACAGACTAGGGAGCATATGGGCAATCTTAGGCAAGAACCCACTCGTGCAATTGGGAGGCTTGTGCAGGACATTGTATTAGAAGGTAGTTGTGTTTAGATTCTGCTTACACCAGAAAAAGCAGGGCCAGTAGTTGTGTGTGAAGAATGGTAGGTCTGAGTGAGAGGGAAAACACAAGGATATGTCTATATTTTCGGTTTGATTGTTAGAAGGCTGAAGCTGGCATGAACAGGGAAGAGAACATAAGTGTATCCAGAACTCATTTTTGCATGTGTTAACTTTTATTTATTTGATAACTATATTGACATATTTAATAGATAATTGATAAAGTACTTGTAAGCCCTAGATTTCTGAGAAGGTATCTTTTCTAAATGTAAGCAAATGAAGATAGTGGTATATACAAGTATAAGTGAATACAGCTGGAGAACAAGGACTTAGCCCTGGGTGTTCTGGTATTAAGTGGTTAATCCTTTAATAGGCATTTCTGTGTCACAGGAGCATGCTCTATATGACAGCAAAGAGAAACACACACATGCATCAGTTCCTGCACTCTACACATCAAGAGACTATACCTCTTGCACTGATGATATTAGCGTCTCCTTATGTCTAGAGTTCTAAAAAAAAAAACAAAACAAAACAAACACACACACACACACACACACACACACACACACACACACACACACACACACACACACACCAAACAAACAAAAAACTAGAATGCTTTTTGTGGATGTCTTGTACATAGCTAGGCAAAACCCATGTCAAGAAGCAAGAAGTACAGGCCAAATTAAAGACCTTGTCATATGGAACCTGTGCAAATCAGAATGCATGTAGGCAGGCTATGTCCCTGCAAAGTAGCCTGGAAGAATGGAGGCTAAGAAAGTGTCTTAGTTTCTTGTATGTTTTATACTAAAACACTGTAACCAAGACAATTTATCAAAGAAAGCATTTAATTTGGCTTATAGCTTCAGAAAGTCAGAGTCCATGACAACAGAGTGAAGGGACAGCAGGGAGCTGGCATCTTGATCTACAACCAAGAGGCAGAAAAATATACTGAAATCCCAGGAATCTTTTGAGTCTTCAAGCTTGCCCCCAATGATATACAGTCTCCATCAAGGCTACTCCTTTTAATCCTTCCCAAACATTTCCACCAACTGTGGCCCAAGTATTTAAATACATGAGTCTGTGGGAACATTCTTGTTCAAACCACCACAAAAGAAAACTAAAGATAGATGATAACTACAATATTATACCCTGGCTCAATCCTTGTATTAGATTATCCATAGCTCTATATCCATGAATTTTGATCTGTTGAAATGCAAGAACATTTTTATGGTTAAACTTTCAGTGTTTTAGACACTGGACATGTTCACTCTTTGTTGAATTAAAATGAACTGACATGACATAAAAATCGAGATAAAGAGTATATGTTAGGTGCTTCTGGCAGGTATGTGTGAGCTATCATCTATGCTTTATTTCCTTCTCTAGTGATTTAAAAGTACAAACTTAAAAGCAAAATTGTGAAATACTCTATTTCTTTTGAATCTTTGCTTAAAAAGAAACGGCAAAAACAGAAGCAGAAAAACCCAGATTTTGTACAAAAAAAAGCATTATAACTGTTAAAAAAAAAAATCTTTAATTGCTTCCTAAGCTACCTTTCCTAAACTTGTGGGAGAGGCTTAATCAGGCTTCTGGGCTCCTCTGAGCTTCATTATGGCCTCAGGCTGCTTGGGAAAAAACTCATAGGCAACAGAACAAAACCTTGCTACTCATGAGTCTCCAATGTATATGACAGTCAACCCACTTCTGTCCTGTCTGTTCTGACTGAGCCACTCCCATGCTTTTACTTTCTCCATGGGTAAGCAGGATGCCATTAGTCAGAACGCTGCACTTACCTTAGCTGATCTATTCAATATTTTCCCACATGAGGAGGTTTCTTGTTTTTCTTTTCAATACCAGTGTGAACTAAAGGCGAAGATAACATGAAGACAGTAGAAATGTAGGTCTTTTTTACAGATGACTAGGTTGCTTCCTACTGTTGATAGCAAAACGCTTTCTCCACCAATTAATATGCAAAAGTTCACTGCTCCTAACTATTTCTTTTCCAAGGCAGCATTTTTTGTATTTTAGAAAGAGTATTTGCTGTACAGAAAATAAGATTTAGCACTCTGAGTCTCTTAACACCTTACCTGATTATCTTGGTCGAAGATAATAGAGTTATGTATTTTTATCAACAAAGGCATGAGCTTAGAGAATAGAGAGCCCACTGGGGATTAAAGATTTCCCAAATCTCCAACACTGTGGCTAGTTAACCTTAAAAGTATCAGATAGTGGGTCTCTTTTGAATCCCAGAAACCACAATGCTTTCTGAAAAAGCAGACCGCAAGGTGTTTTTGGCTTCCACCTCAACTTGAGGAAACATCCAGAGCAAAAAAGGAAACGGAACACACTGAGGAAAGAGCCCCTCCAGACACCGAAGTCTCTTCTATCTGCATCGATACTCTTCTCTAGTTTTCTTATTCCACATGAGAAAAAGATTGAAGTATCGATTCCTATCACCTTTTGTCTAAATCAAGTGGACTCTTTTCTAGTTCTCTTATCTTTGTTAAAACAAAGCATAGCATACAAATGAAGTGCTTCCTCCTTAGCTCCGAAGGCGTCTATCAGTTTGAACTTCAGTATAAGAGGCCCTTGTCTTTGCTTGTGTGCAGCTTTCTTAAAATAATAATAATACTAGTAATAATAATTCCCCCTTTCTGCCACTCTTTGTCCCAAGAATCTTATCTTTGCTTCTTTCTACTTTCTTGTTTAAAGTTGTCACAAGAGGGTGCTTCATCTTCATTACCATTTAATCTACCACCACTTCTGTTACTCTCCCACGAGGATCCGCATCCCAAGCTTCATTTTACACTGGAGAATGCTAGAATTCCATGTCTGTTAAAATGCATTTCAGAAGTTCTTTACCATTTAGCCATTTAATCAAAACATATTTCCCACTCACCATGTATAGACATGAAGTTACAACATTCTTTCCCCATGCCCACATGTAAAGGAGTCTGTAAATACATAAGAAATGCACAATGTAATAGGCCTGTCCATGAAGGTATGAAAACAGGATTCTGTAAAGATGCTCGTGGAAGTTGAATCCTTTTACTCAGAAACCTGTAAATACTGTGGAAAAAATATTTGACCATTATCTTCTAAAATTAGGAAGGACTTCCTAAACAAAGTGTGGGTAAGAACATGAGCATGCTCTTCCAGAACAGAGGAAGAGCATAGGCAAAGCACGGAAAAGATGCAGCTGCACCAATCCAGGATGGTACTGGAGAGTGTGCTGGGTCAGAGGGGTAGAATGCAACATTCTCTATTCAAGTGTAGCTTGTGAGCGCCCAGAGGCAGCCGAGGTTTGTAAGCTAGGGGATGACATGACTGTGTCTATTTTTAAGAGGATTATCGGGGAGGCAATATGGAAGGTTAAGCACACTTAAGAAAAGACTTGTTTCTGATATGCCAGTTTAAGAGGCAGCAAACAAGCAGAAAAAAAAAATATAGGCAGGTGGGGGGAGTCTAAAAGTCTGGAGTCAGGGGACAAGAAGACAATTTTCCTCTATCGCTCATCTAGAGGCAAACAACACACTCAAAGCTATCAGAAACTGCCCAGATGTCAGAGAGATGGGTGAGAGGGCACTGGTTGTGTTTAGACCTAAACTAGAAATGAGTTAAATCTTTGCTTTAATTTGTTTTACCTTCTAGATATTAAAGGTTTCTTCCACTCTTTCATGTACTCTGCATGTATTTGTTTTCTGAATCCCAGAAAACAGCTGGCTATATTTTATCCAGAAAATATTTTTCTTACCGTACAATGCTGGTTTATAGAGCAGCCATTACTGATAACATATGCTGCCAAAACATTTCAACTTTATGTGCCTTTCTACCCTAAGATTTTTAAATGGGTTCTAAAACATTTTATATAGTTTTCCAGCCTCAATATGTTTTTTCCTAACATTATTACTTCTTTTCTCCCAATGTATAATAAAAAAATTAACAAGTTCTGTTGCTGTTTATTTTCCATCTGTTAGGGGATAATATAAAATTTCATATATGCTTATAAAATAACTACTGAACATGCTAAATATAATCTACGGTATACTAAACATTATGTTCATTGTATATGTTTTATGTACCACTTCTATAAAAAAACAGGCATTATTATAGCATGAGTCATCCTGTTTAAACTATTGTAATTCTGTCATACTCTGCAGAGGCAATGAAATTGAATTGGGTAATACATATATACACAGTATAAAGTATTTGAACATTTTCTAACTCAAAGAGCAAACTGTGTTCTTTTTAAGAGCATCAAAACCAGTGTTAATAGCATGTCCCATTCATACAAAAAGACTAAAAGAAACTGAGCACATAACATAGCAGAGAGTATTATTTAATCTTTTTCCTTTTAAATTATTTTTATTTCATCCCCTTTACATCACATTATCCTTCTTTCAAGTCCTTTTTATTGACTAAAATAAGCTAATAACAGATTAAGTATACTGTTCATTTTTGTTGTGAAAAATAAACACTGTTACTGGAATGACTAGTTATCTAAGCAGATCATTTTACTATGAGTAAAATTTAAATAGCTTCATCTTGAACTTGACTTTAAGTGCTTACTGCTTAAAAAAAAAAAAGAAAAAAAAAGAAAAAAAAAAAAAGAAAAAGAAATGTTTTTGTAACCCCTAAGACATGATGTTACATAGGCATCCTGAAAACCATTGAGCAAACACACACACACACACACACACACACACACACACACACACACACACACACAATTTCTTGTCGTGGAAACACCCACTCTTATTTCTACACTATTTACATCGAATTTTTAACATTTTTTTTTTACTTAGCTGACAAAATTAACAGTAATAACCAGACCAAGATAGTTTTGTCTTCTTTTGCAATATTTCCCCATTGTGTCATATCATTTTCTTTGGATTTAAACCATAGTTACCAGCAAATGAGTTTAGTTACTCTAGTATTTCAGTGATAAACTAGTACCTCTAAGCTGTTGCCAATAGGAAAAATATTTAGAATGTGGGTATACTGAATCAGCTGTAGACCTCTATCCAATTATACCTTACCACAGAGGGTTCTCAAACTATGGTCTGAGAGCTTTTGGTGAGCCTCTCCCCTATTCAGAGCATCTACAATATTAATACCATTTTTATAATAAAACTAAACCTTGTTGCCAGAAAAAAATCTTTACATTTCTAGAACTATACAGGGGAGTTTCCTAAAGTCTACCAGATGTGAGACTGCAGCATGTGGAATACAGAAGAACAAATATCAATTGTCCTCTATAAACCCAGACATGAAGCACATTTTCAAGAATTTATCAAAACACCATTCTTCTCATTATTGCCTTAAATTTGCAAATATGGTTTACCTTATTTTTTTATGATTTTTGATGTATTTTCTATGCTGCTTATCTGTATATGTGTATGTCTGTGTAAGTATATGCCATGTTTAGAGATGCCCGAGGAGGCCATAAATGAGAGTGAGATTCCCCTGGATCAGGAGTAACAGGCACTGGGGAGTCACCTGGTGTGAGTGCTGGGAATTGAGCTCAAGTCCTCTAACAGAGCAGCAAGTACTCTTAAGTACTAAGTTATCTCTCCAACCCCAGTTTTATAATTTTTAAAACTAGCATCTAACTATTATTACTATATGTCAGATTTTATAATAAGTAATTTCAAATAAGTAATCTTGATTGATAAACTTTATATAATGTAGGCATGGTAGTACATGCCTATAAACTTTCCTCTTGGTAAGCAGAAGCAATATTGGAAGCAGAATAAGAAGATCATGATTAAGTTCAAGGCCAAACTGAGATAAAAGTGTGAGATTCTGTAGAGGACTTCTTGGCTACTTCATATTTTCCCCAAAATGATCATATTTTAAATCTTAATCTATTGATTTAGTTTCCAATTTTTACTCAATCATAGATAATGTTTCTATTTTATGATAAGAATAGTTGATAGTTAATATAATGGCA
Source organism: Phyllotis vaccarum (assembly GCA_033318265.1). Lineage (NCBI taxonomy): Eukaryota > Metazoa > Chordata > Mammalia > Rodentia > Cricetidae > Phyllotis > Phyllotis vaccarum. The sequence goes on from JARWLC010000007.1 coordinate 54,440,667, forward strand.
CACCAAGAAAATGAGTAGAAAAATTTCAGCACTTACTCTCTGACATCTTATAAAATGAGAGTAATTATGAACAAAATTTGTAAAGCCTGTCTCTACCCTTCACAAACTAAATGTGCCTGAGCAAATACCTCTTACTGTGTCTGCTTCATTGTCTGTGAATTCCATGTCTTAGTTGGTGATGGTCAAGACCAAATTAAGACATTCCATGTGTAGCCCATGCCTTACAAAGATTAAGTACTTGTCTAGTAAGAACTCAGACCAAGAGCTGTATGATCCTCATAACAAGCTGGAGAAAGACTTGTTATGAAATCCTTTTACTGGGAAGGAAATCAAGCCTCTAAAGGTCATGCAGTGTATTTAAGGTTAAGGACTGCAAGTGATGGACTTTCATTTATTCCACTGCTTCTTCATGGAAAAGCGCTTGTTGTAGACCAAAAAGGCTCACACCTGAACTTGCATTATAATCATCCTTCCTCCAGTGTTTCTCATTAAATAGGTCTAGAAGATAGTAAAAAAAAAAACAAAAAAACAAAAAAAAACTGAACTTTGAATGATTTCTATAGAGTTACTGATGTTACCAACTCTAGAATATGATACCCTCAGTTCTAGAAAATTATGCTTGGGTCACAGTAACACCCCTCTAGTACTATCTTTAGGTAGTCCAAGATATTCTCATTTTGCTGTTATGGTTCATTTAGAAACATTCCTCTTCTAGTTTTCTTATGTTCATTCCTTCAGTTATATAGAAACAATGTTTGCTTCCATAAATTTATATCTGAAAGAGTATCTAAATTATTGTTTTCTTACCATGAAGAAACAACTTATTAAAGAAAATATTTAATTGTGGGCTTGCTTAAAGCTTCAGGGGCTTAAATTCATAATCATTATGATGGAGAGCATGACAGCTGGTAGGAAGAAACAGTAGCTAAGAGCTTATATATAACTCATAGAGGCAGAAAGAGTCTGAGACTGCACCTAGTGTGGGATTTTTCTGGCCCAGACTTTCGGGCCTAGCCTCAAGGTTTAGGCCTGCAGACCCACAGTCCCACAGAGACACACAGATGCTTTCAATAGTTGTAGGCTGATCAGCCTCAGGCCCAGGCATATCACTTGCTAGCTCTCTACCCTTCATCTAACCCATGATTCTTCCTGTTCAGCCATGCGGCTTGGTACCTTTCTTTAGAGCAGCATAGTTGTCCTCTACTTCTTCCAGCTTCTCTCTGGAGTTCTGCTCTGTGCTTCCTGTTCTCAGAGTTCTTAGTCTGGTAACCCCGCCCACACTTCCTGCCTGCTTTGGCCCATCAGCACTTTTTATTAAACCAGTGAGTAGGACAATTATTTACCATGAAACAACACAATACCCCTACAGCTAAGAGCTTATATGTAACTCATAGAGGCAGAAAGAGTCTGAGACTGCACCTAGTGTGGGATTTTTCCACCTTTAAACCTACCCCTTTTGACGAATCTCCTCCAATAAGGTCTCACCTCCTAATCCTTCCTAAACTGTTCAGCCAACTGGGAACCAGTTTAATGGAGGCCATTAAAAGCACTACAAAGAATGATAATCTTATGATAGTCTTGTGATAGTCTTGACAGTCAGCAACCAAAGAAAAAGGCAGTTAATCAATATAAGTAGGTCTATATTTCCCTATCCTTACACCTGTCCTATTTTAGAAAGTCTAGGTATTATCGTCTTTTCTCCCTAACTCATCTCCGTTGAACCCAGTACGTTCTGAAAAGGATACTATGCCTAATAAAATAAATATCAATCCACCTCCAGGGAGAGCAAAGCAAAAGAACTGCCCTTCTACTGGTACCACAAACCTCTACCATCAAGCTTCAACACTCAACCATTAGAGCAGTCAGCAAAATGCACAGATTTAATTACAGCCGAGTAGTTGTAGGAAAGATCATTCATTATTCTAACTGCACTGGAGAAGAGCTTGTTCTAAAATGACTTGCCGTAGCATAAATGGAGATCTATTCATTAGAACCATGAAATAAAATGAAAATCTGTTTTATTTGCAGAGCAATGTGATTACACTTACAGTAATCACATTATCAGAGGAAAGCTCAGTGTCTGCTAGGACACATGCACTCTTTCTGCCTTGGACTTCCCTCTCTTTTGACATGCTCACAATAGGACCTAGATACATTCAGATTATCACAAATATTCCACCATAGTGTTTAGACTTGATGTTTATTTTGTTTCCAACTCCCATACATATTTACTTTAAAATCAAGCAGAAGTGTTATCACATTAATATCATAACATTACTACACTTTTGCATTTGAATGTGATATATACTTCTTTGTAATTAAAAGGACTGTTGTTGGAGATAAACAATTTTCTCAAATTTTACTAAATACTTTCATACTATAATTTCAAATATATAAAAGTTTAACTTAAGCGATATATAATTCTATTTTTTTCTTTCTTTCTTTATTAAAAAAGACCTTTTTTTTCCATGTATCCCCCTGAGCACCCTCCCTTCCCTCCTCCCAAACCCTCCCAGTCCTCCCTAAGCCTCCCCCACCCCATCCTCCAACCCCCTCTCCCAAATGGGCAAGAAGTCATATGGGTCATCTCAACCTGGCACATCCACTCAAGACAGGTACGATTCCCTCATTCCAATATCAGGCTTGATGTATCTTAAACAAAAAAGTTCAGAAACCATACTGCATATCTACTTCTTTTCAATGACTCTGAAAGTGTTTGGGGGTTTTAGATTTTTAAACCATTTTGATTGCTTTCATAGTATGTAGATTGAAAGACTAGAGCAGCACTTTTCTTATAAAAGATTTTATTTAAATTGGAAATGAAACCAGGTATTGAGGAGTTACAAAGACTAAAATACTAGAAATAGGGTCTTAGCATAAAAATCCCTAGGTATTTGACTTTATTTTAATCTCAAAGGAGGATTTGAAGCAAGGATTATAAAGCAGGGGCAGGGAGATTGAAGAGAAGAAAGAATAGCATGATACTGAGAAATCAAAAAGCTTATATTCTATATGTAATTTCAATTAAGAATTCAATATATTTGCAAATACTGACATTGTAACAATTCAAAATGGGACAAAATAATCAGTTTCTTCTGAAAATCTTTGTAATTGGTCTACTAGAAACATGGGAACTGACTGGGACAATGAGGGTGAGAAGAAGAGCAATTAAAAGGAAGTATTTCTATCCATTGGCCAAGATTGAGGGAGAGACAAGATTGAAAAAGAAATAGTTAGCCACAATGATTTCATGGTAAGATAATCATTTGCATTGGGCATCAAAAAACAAAAGTAGAGAGCTAGAAAGATGTAGGAACAACTGCTTCTTTGATACTAAATCTTATCAAGCTACACTGCCTTGTTAGAGCATGTTAGCGTTGGTTCCTTGGCACAGTAATTTCCTTCTGTATTTAGAAAAGATCCTTCAAATCTCACTTCATAGACAGTGAAGCTATAGCACATATACAAAGCTTCAAATCACAGCAAAGAGGTGGAATGCAGGTCTTTTGAGTTACAGTCCAATTGGCTTTCTTCCAGGCCTTCCCATGAACATAGAATACCACTACCTTTTCCTTGGCTTAAGCAGCCAGAGAACAAAGGGATCTGTTCTTGGTATTGAATTACCTATTTAGAGCCAGTGAGATGGTTCAGATGGGAAAGGCACTTGCTGCCAAACCTACCAACCTGGGCTCCATCCCGATGACCCAGTGTGAAGGAGAAAACAGACCCCAAAAGTTATCCTTTGGTGATATTTGGAAAATCACAATGTGATCTTTTTCAAAAGTTAGATTTCATGACATGTAATGATTTTCTAAAATTCACATTTATCTTTCAGGGTTTTCTCTACAGTTCAGGATTTATTTTCACAACAGAGTTATTGGAAAAGCTATAGGAAGATATGCAGAGAAAAAAACTAACAAAAGGAAGTCTGGGTTGCCCCCACCCATTACACATCTGTCTCTGGCCAACATAATAACCTCTATTGTTTCTAGAAACTCTTTTTTTTGGTAGATTTTCAGTGTGTCACAGAGATATTGCACACAACTCTCTCCTAATGAATGAGCACCTACTACATAAATGTCTTGCACCCACATGCTTATAGGTTGTGATATCCTGAAATAAATTCTCTGTGTAAATAATTTCTGTATTCAGAAAATTAGTGAGATTGATTTTCACTAAAAACAATTAAAATAGCTATACTACTAATTCAATTTAATTTTCTCCTGTATCAAAGTATATAAAATAGGATATTTTGTAGGATAGTTTAATAATTCATTGTTTTGTTAGTCATTTAGTTTAATTAGGGCCATCAGTGTGGTCTCTGAATTGAAACTCTCCTTTGTGGAGTCATCAGTGAGTACCCTGAAGTCAATGATTGCCTCTCCTTGAATCTATCAAAATCAGGAGAAAATAGTTCTGCCTTGATGGCTAGAGTCCACTGGCCACCTTCTCCTTCCATGCCTGATTGTTGATAGGATCATTCTTGTGCAAACTCAGTGAGGATATGTAGTTAAACATTTCTCTCATGCCCACCAGTTCCTAAATACCCAGGAGCCACTTCCCAAAGAATTGAGTTGGAGGCTTATAAATTCTTGGCAAGTAGTTCAGACTTATTACTAGCCAGCTCTGCCTAGCTATGTGGCTTTGTACCTTTGCTCAATACAGCAATCTCATCTTGCTTCCTCTGTGTCTGCCAGGTGACTGCATTTCTACCCTTTCTCTTCCCAGCATTCTCCTAGTCTGGTTCCTCTGCCTATACTTCCTGCCTGGCTACTGGCCAATCATCATTTGATTAAACCAAAACAGTGACAATTCTTAACAGTGTACAAAAGCCTTATTCCACAGCAATGGTATGTACAAATGATGTGAGTTCATGATTGAAATGTCTATGTCTTATCCAAAAATTGATTTTTCCTTTCTCCTCCCTTTCAGACTCTTAAATTCTCTCTGCCCACTCTTCAACAATATTACCTGAGCCTAGAGTGAATGACCTATATATCTTTTTTAGGTTGAGCCCTCATTCAACACTAATTTTCATACCTTGTGTAAATAGTCACCACCATGCCTTGGAAAGAGAATATTCTCTCAGTAAGGCTGAGAGTAGCATCTGTCTGAAAGTATAAGCATAAATAGGTAGAAGGCAGCTTGATGCCCTGTCAGTTTAGGTAAATAAAAAAAAATTCTGTTCTCCCTGACCACAGGGTAAATATCTCCCTCACCATAGTCTATTCACCAAACTTACTGTGTAAGGCATGGATTGCATCCTGTGGAATAAGGCCATAGTAGAAGTAATAGTATTTCAGAGCCAGGCATATCTTTCCTGTCAGGCTGGCCTTGGAATTCATAGGACTCACAACTAGGTAAGACCATTGATTTTTTTTTTTTTTTCATCACCAGAAGCCTACATAGAAATCTAAAAGACAGGTGTCAGAGACAGATCTTCCAGTTCCATTGTATTCAATTTTTTTTTTTTTTACATCATACATATGCCATGTGTGGTTGCTTCAGCAACAAAGTCTTATAATCTGGTTATGGTGGGCAAATAAAAGGAACGGAAAGAGCCTTGGGTATGTAATTCCTTGGGTAACCTTTGAACATTCCCTGACCATCAAATAGTCAGGAGTTATCCCAGCTCTGGTACAAAGGTTTTTGTTTAATAACTTCTGACTTAACAGAAACTGTTGAGTATAAATGAGAGTTAAACTGAATCACAAGCTCCCAGTGCAAGGATACATAGATGATCAATACATTTTACTCCAAGAAGAATGTGATTTCTGCCTTCGGATATTCAGATGGCTGAGAGTAAATTTATTCTAAAAGACTTGAAAGATAAACCGTTTAAAAGTACTGAACAGTATATAAAAAAAGAAACCAGAGTTTAGTCAGTATACCAGAAAACTTTATACTTACAATTATACAAATATTAAACAGATTGCTTCACTTAAGTTTTTAATCATTGGCTAGTGTTCTTCTAAGGATTTGATAAAAAAAAATCCATATATTCTGTGACATCTTGACTCTATAAACAGAACAACAGACCAATCTTCAAATAACTCTGAGATTACTATTTGGGGATAGATAAAACATTTCCTGAGATGGAGGCACAATTTCTTCCCTTCATGATTTGCCAAATCATTTCTTCTCCCTCTACCCTTCTTTTTTTGCCTGTGAAATTAAAGTAATACTATTTGGCATCTCAAGCCAGATGGGAGAGTCTGTAATGAGTTTGGAGTTCAAAGTGTTTTTCACTATAAAATATCAATGGTTTTTCGATTGTTTCTAGGAAAGAAAGCCAAACTTTGAATACAAGTTCAAAGTTTAGGAGACTATACTCAAATTACTTATTTCTTTGATTTAAAAAATAAATAAAAGTGGGATGTGATTTTTAACCAAGTGCCCCTTGATGGGGCAACTAGAAATACAGCTCTGGCTGCTCTCAAAGCATTGCACGAATTATGCTTTGCTATCCTAAGAAGGCCCAGCTTCTGCTTGAGCACACTGGCTAGCTCTCATTGCACTGGTCTCTAAACACACAGAGGATAATGCGCTAAAGCAAAGTGTTCCAGATCCATACACTGCTACTTAGCTCCCCCAAATGACTCAGATGCTTATATTAATTACATGTTGCTTGGCCTATGGTTCAGGTATATTGTGAGCTAGCTCTTATGTCTTAACTCACCCCATTTTCATTAATCTGTAGTGCCACATGGCCTGTAGCTTACCTGTGTTTCCTTTGCATGTTGATTTTTGGGCATCAGGATCACATCTTGCTCAACTCCACTCTCCTCCTTCTGTATCTATGCTTGGATTTCCCATCTGCTTTTAAGATGCTTTTCCATGGGCTAAAACAGTCCCTTTAATAACCAATAATATTCTCAGCATACACATAGGCATTCTACATCAACAATGCATTTGTTTTGTGAGGTGCAATAGCCTCTAAAAAATGAGTTATTATAATGTGCAATCATAAGGGCAGACATTTAGAATAAAGTTAAAATGTTTCTCTTCTTCAGAAATACAAATTAAACATCCAAATGAAGTTCATAAATAGTTTCTTAATGCTCCCCCAAGAGATAACTCACAGTTTGAGGAAATAACTCAGTATTTGAGGTATAGCTGGAGATTTATAAATTTATGAAATCATTGATTTGGGTTATAAATAAATATATTTTACAGAAATTATGTTTTTAATCATTTCCCCTGTATTATGCATATATATTAAAATTTTAGATCTTCTGTGGAATAATCCTCTTGTACATTATAAAGATTTGGCATTCTAACTGTTTTAATAAAACACTGACTGGCCAGTAGCTAGCTAGGAAGGAAGTATGGTGGGGGGGTTGTGCTTGATCAAACTAAGGATGATGGGAAGAAAAAGGGAAAAATCATGAGTCATCAGCCAGGTACAGAGGAAGATTATGAATGTGCCATGCTAATAAATGTACTATCATGTGGAAGGTTGTAATTAAGGAATATGAGTTATTATGTAAGATCTGGTTAATAATAAGCCTGAGCTATTGGCAAAGCATTTGTAGTTAATATAAGCCTCTGAAAGGTATTTGGTAACAGGCAGTTGGTACAGGAAATATTCAATTACAAAATCTGATGTAGAACTTAAGTATCTAAGTTTGAATCAAATACACAAAACTAAGAATTTTATTGTTTAGGTATGGAATAATGTATATATTTGAGGCTAGAGGAGTTTTGGACACAGTCGAAAACAAGAAGGCATTAAGTAATGAAGGAGAAGAAAAACAGGAGGATTATCAAATCCATTATTAACGGTAAATAACAGTAAGAAATGTATTAGATCTTAAGACACACACAATTATATGGCATTCCAAAGCCATGTGCACATTAGAATTTAGACAAAAGTAAAAATTCCAATCATGCTAAACTTATGATATTCAGTATTATATATACAAAGCAAATATCTTAATATTTATTTTATTTCACTTAATTTATCTTTATTTTAACACTAGAATAAGTAATAAAGTAGGATATAGGAGACAGCAAATACCGGCAATGAAGGTTTCAAGCAAGTGATATTTGCCATTAAATGATAGCTTACCAATGCTGTTTCATGCAATAAAATTTGTGTTTCTTTTTGTTAGGCAAACAAGACAACAAAATCATGCTGTAATGCCAGACTACCCTACCCCACACTGAAATGGATTAAGGCTGTTTTCTGGAGAAAAAAAAATTCTTCAGCCTGGTGATTGCTGTTAGACTGACTTCAAATTCCATTTCACTTTATCCTTTCTCATCAAAACATTTATATTGTTTATCTTTGCCAGGAAGGTTTATAATCCCTCTCATTAAGATTCTTAATAGATATTGCAAGCCTTAGAGCAGGAGCCACTAAGAAGCAATTTAAAATAACTACGTGTCAGTTGTGCTGGACTGGAGGAACAAGATAAGAGCATAATATTAATAAACAAGAACATTTCAACTCCTAACGGCATTTCTATTATTTTAACCTAGGGGTTTAACAGCTTTCAGAATAAAATCTGTATTGAAGAGCCTTGATATATTACATTAGGTTATATGGTATCAAACACTAATATTGAAGAAGATATAAAATATGCCTTACATGTTTACAACAGTTATGTTCATTGTGGTTTAGATTATTACAATGTCAAACTGCTTATCAATAATATTAGTGTCAGACTTGCCATTTTGTTTGCATTAGCTTGTGGACACTATGGAATTAGGGATCCAGAACCAGTCACTGCCACTATGAGGAGATATAATCTGCAGAAAGCCACAAGGCCCATCATATGAGAGTAAATCTACTCTTGACAGAAAAAAAAATTCATCTGAAAGCTGGGAATGTCCTGAAGGATTCTGGAAGATTGGACCATGTTGTAAGTTAGCATTAAGTAATTTAAGTCAGTGAGATAACCATGATAGTGAATTCTGCTCTGTATATATAAGGTTGCATGCAATTGACCATGAAGGCTAATGATCACCAAAACAGTGGTAATAATATGTTTAATGCTACTAAATGCTCTTAAGTAAGTGGTTTTGTCTTAACTGCTCTTCATATATATGAATGTATTTTAACACCTAACCAGTTTGTTATTATTTTCACCCTATCTGTATATACGTCTATGTGATTTCAATGCCCACATTAAAAATATCCTTACATATTAGCATAAACATATAGGCATTTATGTCTACATAGTTATATAAGATACATATATTTCTATATATAGCAATAGCTATATTTACCTATCTGTGTTTTATATACAGGCATATCAGAGTATATACCCTTTAATTATACAAAATGTGCTATTACAGGCATGTATATATTATATAAACAGAAAAAGAGAAAATAAAGAGCTTTTTTTGTATGATCATGATGTCTTCATGAGTATCTCAGGTGTGTTTTTTCATTAAGAATGTTTCTGGGAGTGATCTTACATGATTTACATAGGGGCTAAATTAAATGTTCCTTCTGTAGTATTTTTCCTTACTCTGTCCACTAGTCACAAACTTGTCATTTACTTGTGAAATCAATCATCAGTAGATTTTTCCCAGTTTTCAAAAAAGTTCAAATTTAAAATATAGATGGCTGAAATCGTGGCCTCATGCAATCAGTGAGGGAACTACCCATGGAGCCATCCAAAGAAGAAGCTCTCACATTGAAGACAGCAAACTCCCTTTAATCCCTTAATGTTGGAGATGTCAATTACTAGGTCCCATCTTTATGTGGTGCTGATCCATATAAAGTACAATAGTTTGCTACTCTTGACTGAAGGCTTGGCATGCTTTTTACCTTTTTACTTATGTACATTGCAAAGTTAGCCAAGATCCCAGAGGCTGAAATTGTTTCTCAAGCTCATTGCATACATGCCACTGACGGTGGTGATTCTAAGGCAATATAATAGCAATTACAAAGACAATTTTATACAACCACAAACCTTTGAAGGAAAATGAGAAAGTATCTGATCAATCTAATCCAAATGATCCATTTTTCCCAGTTTAGTCAAAGATTCTTTTAAATGAGTATGTGACCAACTCAGTTGATAAAAGTGAGTATCTCTGTTGAGCCACAGGTACCAGCTTCTCTGTTACTGCCAGTCAGAGGTGGTTAACTGAAGCACCAGATAAGGATCATAACAAGTGCAGCTCCTGTGTCACAGCCAGAGCTCAGTGAGGGGCTGACACTGCCCATCTTTTCATTTAATATAAAGGAAGTGAAGCAACTTCTCCAACCCTACACATGAAAAACTAGAGCTGTACATTCACAAAAAAGTATATCATTGGAAATAACATGAAGTTTATATCTTTATACACGTTCTAATTTTCTTAGCTTATTAACTTACTTCATTTAATTTGGTTATTTTAAGAACCCTGTAACTTATTCAACATTTTTTTTCTCATCTAGGTTATTGATAAGAAAGGGGTGCAAGGAAGTGGGGGATTTGTGCAAAGTATACTTACTATAAAAGTCAGAGGTGGGTAGAAAATATGGATCCTTTGGCGTATCAGTCAAAATTTCATCTGCTGTGATGCCATAGCTCAAACTCACTCTTCAACATGAAGTAACAACATCCAGGACCTACCACATGCTTTCAGCTACATTTTGTCTTCCAAGTAAATCAAAATTAAAAAAAAATACAAAAAGTACTAACAAGGAAGCACTAATATTAAACAATGCTAAGGTTTAGTATGTACATCAATAAACTGATATCTTGTGGTGTTACAGAATATTTGTTTAACTATGCAAAAATGTATTGCATTTTTTTGTTTTAGAATATTTGTCTAACTCTGTAAAGATGTGGTGCACGTGTTTATGTAAAGATGTGTTGCTGTCTTATCTTGCCTGCCTAAAGACCTGATTGGTCTAATAAAAAGCCAAATGGTCAACAATGAGGGAAGAGGTACAGGTGGAACTTCTGGGCAGGGAGAGTAAGTAGGAGGAGAAATTTAGTTTCAAAGGAAGAAAGAAAAAGATGCCAGGGTGATGCCAGGGGCCCAACAGAAAGACACAGGGGAAGCAGGGAAAGTAGAACATGCAGAATGAAGGAAGATAAAAAGGCCTGAGGCAAAATGTATATGAATATAAACAGGTTAAATAAAATTAAAAGAGCTAGTGGGTCAAGCTTCAGCAAAGGTCTAGCATTCATAATTAATAAGCCTCCATGTCTTTATTTAGGAGCTTATTTAGTTGGTAGCCCAAAGAATACGGGCTACAATATGCCAGCTATACTGTAGTTTGGATTAGAATTGCCAAGAAAGGGATATAGACTTGAATTGTTTTGGCCCCCTTCATGAAACTGTTTGTCAAGAATTACAAGGTATGGCCTTTTTGGAGGAAATGTGGCTGGGTTGGAGAAGGTGTGTCACTGGAGTGGGTTTTGAAGTTTCAACGCCCAGCAGCTCTCTGTGCCTCCTGTGGATCAGATGCTCTCAGCTGCTGTTACAGTACCCACCATGGCAGCCTGCTTGCTATTATGATCCCCACCATAGCATTTACAAACTCACCCTCTGAAACTGCTAGCAGATCCCCAGTTAAATGCTTTCTTTTTAAGTTCCCTTGCTTGTGGCATTTCTTCACAGCAAAAGAACAGTGACCACAGTATGTCTCACAAACTTGCAGTCAACTACACTTGATTCAAAATAAGCAACTTTCCATTTTGTCCTGAATCTCTTTTGACTTATATAGATATTATACAAATTTTGAATGTTTTCATACTGTCCGGTATTTAACAGCCCACAATTGTCATGTGCTCCTAGTTGACAGTGGTGTTAACCAAATGATAGAACAGAAGGCTTTCCAACTCTCAGAAGAGCCAGAATGAATAAATAATATTGATGATAAGAAACCCTCAAGTGCCCTGATCCTGCTGCATGGTCTCTCCTCTCTACCCTTTTGTGCCTGCTCCCACCTCACCTGACCTGAAATTTTAAATATGCTCCCATTCTCAGATTGAAGTCCAAATAACTCTCCCCACTAAGGTAAATGTAAGCCTCCACCATCTCCTGATCCTTCACAGTTTGAAAGCAGGCTCCTGTGAACATAGCCAATCTTTCAGAGATTGTAACTTTTTCTTTTGTACAGCTTGGCAGGAACCCTAAGGGAGAAAAGATTATGGCCAGAATATACATTATGTGCCTGTTTCTCCATTAATACCTCTCTCTCTCTCTCTCTCTCTCTCTCTCTCTCTCTCTCTCTCTCTCTCTCTCTCTCTCTCTCTCTCTCTCTCCCTCCCTCCCTCCCTCCCTCCCTCCCTCCCTCCCTCCCTCTCTCTCTCTCTCTCTCTCTCTCTCTCTCTCTCTCTCTCTCTCTCTCCTCTCCCTCCCTCCCTCCCTCCCTCTCTCTCTCTCTCTCTCTCTCTCTCTCTCTCTCTCTCTCTCTCCCTCGTGTGTGTGTGTGTGTGTGTGTGTGTGTGTGTGTGTGTGTGTGTGTGTGTGTGTGTGTGTGTGTGTGTGGTTGTTCTCAATGAGAGAGAATTATATTTTCTCTTTACAAGAGGAAACATTCTCTCCTCCCCTCAGGTTTCCAGCCGCTGGCTCCTTGCTGATTAATTTAAACCTACAGACAACTGGTTTTCTTATTAATGATTCTGCCAGGTTTCCAGAACATAGTGGGGTTAACTGCTTTCATTTCAGACTGCTCTTTTTTAAAGGAGCCATTGCCTTATTATAAAACACAAGAGGATGTATAGCATGGTAATTCCAGTGTGAACACTTCAAAAACCATGGTTTTGTCTTCTCGGTGCTCTGGAATACAGCTGTCTATTAGAAGTTATCAATACTTCATGCCATGCTTCTGTGGTCATATATCACACCCAGAGACTTTGTACACATGTGTCAGCAATAGAGAAAACATTTAGTAGTTCAACTGAAGTTACTAGGGAGATGAGACATCAAGGATGTGAGGCTAAAATGAAATCATAATTTAGTCAGATATAAGTCTAAACAATTTCATTAAACCATATTTGAATAAAGATCATATGAACAGCAGGCATCTTTAAGTATAGCAGAAATGGAAATAATAATAAATTTTGGTACTTCAAACCCACATGTTCTCAGAGGGAAGTCTAATGATAAAGTCAATGCCATGTGTAAGGACACACATCCTCCTTAACAGTTTTGTGCAACCAAGCCCTCTCTGAATCCAGTCCATACCAGCTTCCTACACAGCTTCTTCATAGAAAATGCCATATGGGTCAGGCTCAAACAAACTGATCGTGAACTGAATCTTCCCAACTCACTTTATGGGAGTAAGTCTCAGATGCTCTTTCAGTGTATTCTTTGTCCAAAATGCTGAGCCCTAAAAACTGGAGGGCCTGAGCAAGACATCATATGGATATCAGAGAACCAGCTGTCATTTATACAAGAGTGTATTCTTTGTTTCATGCCTTCATGAATCATCACACTAACACTTTTCCAATGCATTCAGCTGCAGAATGGAGGCCATAATTAGCCAGTAGTGTAAGATTCTCTAAATTTTACTCATTATTTGTATCAGGCTTCTTCAGATGTATTTATGAAAGAAGATGACCCCCCAAAGTATTCCATTCCATTGATATTTTAATTTCTAATACATCAAATGAATGACCTTTGAGGGGAAGCATATTGTACAGTCAGACAGATATTCTGAAATTTTTAGTAGCCACATAGACAAATGTGCCAGCAGCACTCACAAGGCAAAGCCAAGTAACCATCCCTGAACTTAAGGCACACTAGTGTCCTCCCAAAGATAGAGTTGAAACTAGTCTACCTTCAAAAATCTAAAACTACACAGAAAGGAAATAGATATAGAAACAGACAATGTCTTCTTATCCTCTGACTTCAATAAAGGTGGCTAGCCTTAGAATCTGATTTATGGATATTGCACAGAAGTGTACATTACGTTTTGAACAAGATAGATCAGATTTTTTTTAATGAACAAGTAATATCCCCATTCACCATTAAATAAATAAAACAATACACATAATAGGAAAGCAAGGCAATGAAATTTAACTTTTAAGAATGAAAAAACAATAAGATGGGTTAAGTATATCCCCATTTGGCTATCTATTCTCTTTGTTTACTGCTGAGAGTGAAGCCATGAAGCAAAGGAACTTCAGGTGTAACTATAGCATAGAAATCATACCTGGGAGCTGTCCAGATCTCTGCTCCCAGGCACCATCTACCATCCTCAGAGCTTAGATTCCCTCTGAATCCAGGACTCAGCCAAACATCCTCATGGCAAACCTGAGGTTCAGTTCCAGGACTAGAGCCTGGCCATCCCCCTAATGCATCAGCAAGACTCTAACCAGAAGCAGCCTGTCCACAAGGCAGCACTAAGGCAGAGCTGGGTTTCCTTGCAGCAGAGCAGCTGCCTTGTATGAATATGTTGGACTTTGATAAATGGTTGAAAATTTAGAAAAACATGAGAGGGATGAAAAAAGCCAGTAATATAAAACACTTTAAAAAAAATAAAACACTACTTTGTTTTGATCATGTAAATCAGCGAAAATTTAAAACCCCAGAAGAAAGCAGAACTCATGATTCTAACATGCAGATTTGAACATAAGAGTTTTCTTCTCAAGCTTTTGTGACTTCTCCTCACATGAAGGGTGGAAAATTCTACTTAACGTTTGCCTGAATAAGGCTGCTGGCCTTGTCCCCAAGCAGTTTCCAAATACAAACTTGTATTGACTATGTAGGACTGTGTCTTTGAAGTGTGAGATGATTCTTTGTTCCTTTCATTTGGGGCATCTTTTTTAAAAATTAAATTCTAAATGTGTTTCCACCAGAGGGCAGTAAATAAAAAAAAAAAAAACAAACAGATGACTCTTTTTCACTGAATACAAACTGCCTCTAAAATCAGATAAAAGCATTCCATGTTCTCATTCAGCAAATTTTTAGGCTCAGAAACCCTCCCTGCTAAAAATTCTTATTTGCTCACCTCTCCTGGACTTGTCTCCATTGGTTTCATTCCCCAGTACTCACAACAAGGCCTATAAACATATCCCAGAAGGAACCAGGGAAGCTGCTTTTATAAAACCAAAAGCACTTCTTTCCCCCCTTAGATGTGCTGTCCTGCACGTCCACACAGGGCCTCCCTGGCTCTGAAATGGCTTCCCTGCTGGCTGAAGGACTCTGAAGGCACCACTCACTGTTTTTGTATTGTGAGGAGACACTGAGAAGAGGCTGCAGTGGCACTCTAGCTAGTACTGTGAATGCTGAACAGGAAAGGAAGGGCAGCATTGCCATCCAGTGGTCAGTTGGGAGTCTTGCTGCCTGTGACAGCCTCAAGCTTCCTTTGTAGAAGCTGGAGAATGCCTTCTGCAGATCACAGGACTGGCAACTAGCAAAAGCAAGTCAGGGAGGCAAAATCCCAAGACCTTGTCACCTCACAGCTTACCTCCTCAATTGAAGAAGGATAAAGGTGGTGTGACTGAGCTAGCTCCAGGAAGATAATGGAGAAACTCTATTCTCAGAAAGGCACAAGAGGGCAACTGCTTCCCAGAAACACTGTCAGCTTTGAAATGCAGAGTCTTGGGATCACCAGTACCTCTGGCTTACAATATCCAGGGACTTGGCTCAGGAATCTGAAATTCTAAAGGGCTGTAGCACAGTCTATTGCAGTGATTCTGGCCTTGGCTAAGGACTGGTTGCTGGGAACTCACTGCTTTAATCCTTTCTTTTTCTGACCAGCCAGCATTTTACCTCCATTCTACCTCTCGCTGCCTTTTCTGGCTCCAAAAACTTTAAACACTTTTTTTTCTAGTCACCCTTTATGGTACCCTCACCCTGAACCACTAGAGAATTCCTTTGCTCCTAGGAACCTGAGCTGTAGAACTTACCAGCTCCAGAACCAACTCTTATAACACTTCAACACCACTGGGCAATGGCATGTTTATTGTAAACATATTGAACAAAGAAAAGCTTTTCTCCAAGTCTCTGCCACTTAGTAAACACTGAAGCCTCATATCACAGTTATTTTTACTCTAGCTGGTCATGCTTTCAATGAGCTATCATTATTTGCTTGGACATAGGGACCTTGCTGGACCGAGGACTGGCTATCCAGCCAGCTAGCTCATCTATCACCCCTGACGTATTGTCCTGGATATTAGTGGTATTTTTAACTAAAGCCTCCTTTGACCCATTTTCTGGGTAATATTGACTACAGCAGAACTTTGGTAGTCCAGTGACCAGATATGTGAAAAGAGCAGAAATATTTCCTCAGGACCCAACACTGCCTGACATTGAACAAGGTGTGTGTGTGTGTGTGTGTGTGTGTGTGTGTGTGTGTGTGTGTGTGTGTGTGTCCGTAAATAAATGTCAGATATGTGGAAGATGGACAGTCTGTCAGACAGACAGATAAATAGGATTGCATTTTAAAACTTTCCTAGTAGGTGTTTACTTCTCCAAATTAAAAAGCATAGGCTCCTAAGTCTTGGGCTTTCTGCAAAGACTATACAGTGATCTGCCACCACAAGATAAACTGATACAGCAAATCTTCCTTCCACTCAGCCATTTCTGATTGGCCATGACTGTGCCTCTAGAATTTTTCTCTCACATTCATCAATGTATTCATCAATGCAGCAGACTGTCTGGATTCTCTAGTTTGTCTCTAACCCCTACAGATTTTGCCCTAGGAGGCTAGGTCCTGGTTCTAAATCTCTTTGTTCTATTTGGATTAGGTAGATCCTTAGATATGTCAGGATAAGCCCTTGAATCCATCTTGCAAGCAATGCCTGGTAAGAAGCAAACCTATATGTGCAGAGTTTCACAAGCAGTATACACCGTAAGCAGGCTGTTTTTTCCATAAAGATCAGGCTTATTGTTAATTTTCTTTTCCCAGAAGTGTGTTCTTTCTAATTTACATTTTTTTCTTACTTCCCATGATGTCAAGGTGCTGAGGCCTAAGTCTATGATATTGCCAGCAGTCTGTGAGACTAAACATACCCATATAAATTCATGCAAATGTACTAGCATACCAAATGAAAGGAGTCAGAATAAGAAAAAAATACAAAATAATAGAAGTAGAAAATAGCAAGTGCTAATCCTGTATTCTTACACAGTAATATATTTGTTTCAAATTACCAATAGCTATTCTGCAAATGTCTATGAATGCACTTCTTGGCTGAGCTGTGAGGATGACATGAGTGGTCTGAGAAAGAGCAAGCATTAATCTAGGCTACTGAGGATATATATTTTGAAAATAAGCTCACAACTTTAAGTGTTAGCATTACTTTAAGGAAGTGTATATTAAGTAATGCACAAGGACCATAACCACTGTGGGTTGTTAGGGTTTGATAGAAGGCTGCCATCACCAGTAGTAATCTCGGGAAGCTGTTGGGAGAAACAGCTCTGGCACTGAGCGGTGTTAATGAACAGAAACCACATAAGTAGGGAGGTTCTCTGGAGTTCACAGAAATCATAAAGTGAATCTGAAGGAATTGGAGGCCATTGAAAGAACATACATCTGAATATGGGATTTCATAAGGATAACATTGTAGCTGCATTGTGAATAATGTAAAATATAAAATTTAGAATTAATCCTATAAGAATTATCTATAAGACTTTTGAATAAATAATGTTATACTCCTCAAAATTCACATTGCTATAAGAAAATTAATATGACTAGAGTCAATACAGTATATTCTAGAAGTAAGGCTGGCCAAAGAGGCCAATATTTCTCTAATTTAAATATTTTGTGAGATTAAGCAGAAGGTAAATTAGTCAGAGATATCCAAAGTCAAATAAAGGGGCATACACTATGTTAAGCAAAATAAAATAAACTGTATGTATTCAAGTGTATATGTCTGTGTGTGCATACAGGTATGTTTATGTGGGGTGTGTGTATCTGTGTGTGTGTGTGATTTGTGTATATGTGTGCATGTGTGTATATGAGTGTATGTGTGTGTATGTGTGTGTGCATGTGTGTGTGCATGTATGTGTGTGTGTGTGTGTGTGTGTGTGTGTGTGTATGTGTGTGTGTGCATGTGTGTGTATAGAATTTGTGTGGATTTTCTCTGCTCTTTGACCCTATCATAATGGGCTGTAAAATAACCCCTGAACTGAACTCTGAATTATTTCTCTACATGAAAGCTCAAAAGACTCACCTTCTAAGATACAAATTTCATTTGTTGAGGGGATGATGAAGTCAGGAAGAGTACTAATTATGACAAGACATGTATGAATGTTTTGATTAGTCATGGGAATTGAAGGAGACAGATCTGAAGAAGACTGTATCTTCCTTTTCATTCTCTCAATGTGCCTAGTGTCAACCTCTCCTAAGATCATATGAGCAACCACATCAATACCGAATGAGTCTGCCTGCAAAGACAAATCTAGAATATAGCTACTCCTCAAAACTGTTTCGGTTACTTTTCTGAAGAATGTAATCACTGTCCTTCTGTCTCTTCTCTCAGTTTCTGTGCTCTAGTTCTTGATTGGTTCCTAGAAAGATGCCAGAGTGACCACACTGAAAACTAAAGAGATCATGTCAGTTCTATGCTCAAAAATCTACAGTAGCCCTTCCTTGCTTCATCCTAGACAATAGCAAATACCAAGATAGGAGACTCCAAGACTGAAACATTCGATCCTGTGTGGAAGCTCTTCACATAGCTTTAAGAAGTCCTTCAAATTGACCAAACTGACTAGGCTCTCCTTACCAGAATAAACAAAAAAATCTGTTGGTTCTCAAACAAAAAGAATCAGACTTGCAAAGAAGACTCTGAGGCCTGCTAAGCTACCTGGAAGAGCTTTGGATCAACAGAGGCACGAGGAAAGGATACTTTCCAATCTGTTAACCTGCTTGCAGGCTGTGTGGTGTGTTCCAGGTTCTCAGATTTTATGAGCTGTCACCCAGGCTCGAGTGGGGCTGGGACTGGATTTTGTCTTTGAGACATTTCCACTCCGATAAGTAATCCCTCACCCATGTTTCTACAAGTAACCCTAATGAAATTCATGGTTCACCAAGTTGAACTTTGATGGTGTCCATACTTTGGTCTCTCTTGGGTGCCCTATCTAGGGTGAGTGGTGAGATGTTTGTTACATCTCCCCAGGAAAAGTTTAGCCACACAACAAGCCTTAAAAACATGTATGTCCTGACCCATGCCACCACTCCGAACTCACTTTCTGCCACTCCTTGCTCCTGTATTCCACACCAAGTACTGTGGCACCTATTCTGATCCCTGAACATCTCTGACATGGGTAGTTCCCCTAGGTCTTCTATCTGCCTGGTATTCTCTACTCCTGTTACTGCTATATAATGTCCTCTGCTCAGTGTTCTGCCGCATGTCAAATGAAAGCAATATAACACCTCTCTGCACCATTCACTATGCCAATCCTCTGTTGTTCTTTTCCTGTGTTTGGTACTTACCACTCCCTGACAGGCTACCTAACATTGTCTTTGCTTGCTATGCTTCTATTGTATGTCCCCTGGCAATAGAAGAGGATTTCCCCACCCACTGTGTTTTATGTCAATTACCTAACTCACAGGAGTTAATGCATTTCCTGAACTTGTTGATTAATTAATTTCCAACAGCAATTTCGTGAGTACATTTGAGAAGCCATTTTCTATACTTTGTAGATAAAGACATTGAGAGGATGATTTTCAATTTGCTCAAGAGTGGAAGTTAATGCTTAGTTAATTTACAATTTTCTAATTTTCAGATTAGAATCTAGGTCTCTTGACTTTTTCCTCTGTGCAGTAATATCACAGGGCTATTTTAAGAATTATAAACACAACTTTAAACAATTTAAATGATTTCACAGAATATAGCTGTCTTCTCCTTTAAAAATATTATAAAAAAATTCACCCATGTTCTATATAATATGCCAAGGAAAGATATGATATGTGAATAGACAGTAGACATACAGAAGTGCCTTAGCAAACCTTATCTACGGAGATCAGACACCTGTATGTACCAAGTGGGGTAGGGAACTCTACATTACAAGCATATTTGGAGACATTTTCATTTCGGTGATAATGAGAAAAAGTGTGCTAACAAGACTGAAGGTAGCAAAACTACAGAGGCTATGGAAATACCAAAGGATTTTATAAACAACCAGCACTATGCAACCCAAACTCCCATGGCACTCTCTGGGACGTCACAGAGAGACTGTGCTGACTAAATGCCTATCTTCTCTCAAATTCCAGAATTCTGTACTCTTTTGTTTTTTACGAGAAAGTTCTTTCCTACAGTATTTTTTTTGATGGTTCCCCTCCCTCATCTCCTCTTAGATCCTCCCCCCCCCATTCAACTCCATGTCTTCTCTCTCTCTCTCTCTCTCTCTCTCTCTCTCTCTCTCTCTCTCTCTCTCAATAAATAAGACAATGCCTTTCTTTTCCCACGCATGTTCCTCATACTCCCCAGTATTCTCCCAGAGACATGAGTTTCTGCATTGTCTCTGTTGTCAGGACATAACTATCAGACACTGCAGTTAAACTAAAACATAACCCTTATTCCTAGCCTGTTGTTCAAGGACTCTTGTTCCAGAAAATACCTTGTAAAGGAGCAAGTCCAATGCAAAGAACTTTTGGGCCCACTATTAAGAGAAACCAATTTCTCTTGATTTCAAAACAGTTTATATGTGATGTCCTGATGGGTACGGTATCATGGAAAATCAGGCTGTTTCATGGTGATTTGTTCATTTTATCTATATTCTTCTTTTTTTTTCTGATAGCTTTGTAAAATGTCAACTGGAAAGTGTTTTTAAAGAACACAAAGTGTGGTGGTTTGAATAAGAGTGTCCTACATAGGCTCTGGCATTTGAATACTTGGTCCCCAGTTTGTATTGCTGCTTTAGGAGGTATGACATTGCTTGAGGAAGTACCTTACTAGGTACTTTATTTTCCTTTGCTTCCTGCTTGCAGCTCACATTTTGAGCTCTCAGCTTGCTATCCAAGCCAACATGTCTGTGGTCTGTGTGCCACCATCATGAACTTTAACCTTCCAGAACTATAAGCCCAAATAAATTTTTCCTTCTATAACTTGACTTGGTCATAGTTTTATCACAGCAACAGAAAAAAAAATAAACAAGACACAAGGTCTGCTCGGCAAATCTGGAGAACCTAAGAACTCATTTCTAGTAAGCTCACCACTATGATGTTGCTGAAAAGCTACTACATTTTAAGAACCACTGTTCCAGATGTTCTAGCTGCCTAAGCAGGCTCCATACTGAGAAAAAGACAATTAAGAATCTCACAGTTCTCTGGGATAAAACCTTAGGAGATCTCTAATTGGGAGAACTAAAAAAGTCTTATATGACACTTATGTAATGTAGAGGAACCAGGGAGCTAGAGAAACTTTTAACTGTATGTAAAGCATGTTTTTAAAATTTCAAGTTGAAATTTATTCGTGAGTAAAATCACTTTTGCATAAAGTGATTAAGAAAATAGAAGTCTCAGATCACAAACATGAGGAAAGAATGGTGGAGACCATGTATATCTTTTCAAACATAAAAATCTATTATATAGAAATGCTGAAAATAACTGTCAACAGAAAATAAATAATCTAGGTAAAATGAACAAATTTCTTTTCAGACATATACCTAAAGCCCACTTAAAATAAATAATACATTGAACAGGCGTATTACAAGTGGTAAGTTGGGTGAACAGTGACAAGACTTCTCAGAAGAAAAAAGTCAGGCCTACATAGATTTACTGTGAGTTCTAGTTCATACTTAAAAATTAAACAACTCTAATATTTCACAAACTCTTTCAAAAGTAAAATGAAAAACACCTGACAACTATTGCTATGAAGCCAATATTACTCTGATACTAAAACAAGACAAAGTCTTAACAGAAACTAAGTTGCAACCTAATACATCTTATAAATATAAATTTTAAAATTCCCAGCCATCTTATATCACAGCAAGTCCATCAGTACACAAAAAATACTGCCATGCCACAACAAATGGGATCATTCCAAGAATGCGTAGATACATATTGAGAAAAAACACAGAGTCATCTTAGTAGATTCATAGAAACATTTTGCAAAACATACTTTTAAAAATGTATATATCCAAGTGTAATGTGCACTGCTTTATAACACCATGTATTGGGAGCCTGAAGCAAGAAAAGTGTTGTTAGTTCAAGACTAACCTGAGCTACATAGCAAAATCATCCTTAAGAAAAATTAAATAAATTTATGATAATATCACTCAACAAAATAGTAACAGCAGGAAAGGCCCAAAGCCTAAGAGGTTACTCAAACAAAAGCCCCACAATTGACAAACTTTCAGTGGTACAAGACTAGGTGCTTTCTCCTAGGATCCAATAGAAAACAAGAATGCTTTCTGCTTTCTCACACTACTGATACTTCATACTGACCTGGACATTCCAGCTAGAGAAATTAAGAAAAAGAAAAGAGTAAAAGTCATCTAGGCTGGAATAAAATGAGTGACACAGTAACTATATGTCATACTTCTTAGTAGACAGCAAACTTTACACACATGGAAATTATAAGAATTCATAAATAGGATATGAACCAATATATGAGTATAACAGGATTTATATATATGTACATATACATTTATACGCATACATATGTACATAATAATCATTTATCTTTCCTAGAAATGAACAACTCAGAGATGTAGAAAATAAAGCAATTCCATTTATAATAACATCTAATAGCAAGCTATTTAGTTTCAAAACTAATTTTAAAATTGGCTTATGTATAAAAACTCTAAAATTTTGAAAAAGAATTAAAGAAGACCTAAGTAAATGAAAAGAGCATCATAAATTTATGGAATCAAAAATTTAACCTTGTTAAAGATAACTGTCTCTTCAAAATTCCCTGTTGACATTCTAACCTCTCTAATGATGATAACAAAAGGTGGGGCCTTCCGAAGGTGATCATCTGATGAGTATGGGAACTCATGGTTGTCATTAGTGCCCTCCACATAGTCATGATGAGGAGGAACAGTCATTAAACAGACATAAGAAAAGGTGTCATCTACAAACCCTGAAATAGTCACTGGGTCTACCAGTGCCTTAATCCTGGACTTCCCACCTTCAAGAAACCTTGAAACATAAACTTCTGCTGTCTATCCCATTTATGGCTATTTGGTTACAACCCTGGAAAGATGACTGTGTAAACAACCTCCAAAATGTTCTTCAGATTCAGAACAATCTTTGTGGGGAGAAAAAAAAGACCTTTAGTTTTGTAGAAACTGTTAAACTGATATTAAAAATTTATGTTCGAAATTATCAAAAATCCAGGACAAGTCAGAAGAAGTATTGTCACCTGGATTTCTTCCCTGGAGCCAATGAGCTTGAGATAGTGTCTCTAGAAGGAAGTCCTTAGTACTTCTCTCTAGGAGACATCAGATAGATTTCAGCTCTGTATTCTTTGCTGTTAAGAACAAAGAGTATATTAGTGGCTAACTAATAATATGGTGACCTCATAGTTTGGTAAAAACATAAAGTTCAATGTTACTATTCTCTTTGGTTGTGTGAACCTGGGAGAGTAGATATGAGATACACTAAAGTCTCACACAATAGTTAATTTTATTGGGAGCATTGGGAAATTTGTGTTTGAGGGTATTCTGTGGGTTAAGCAAAGTCATATGAGCAAAGTTCACTTGAATTGAAGCTATATACAGTCACAAAGGCAAGATCAAATGAGGTTAGGCTGTATATAATCATGAGGACAATTCACGCTTGGAATAGTGGTCATGGGTAGTCTAAAGTAAACCGACTCCTATCTACTACACTGGGAGGGCATGAAGCACACTCCAAGAGCAACTCAAGTTATGGAGGAACAGAGGTTCTAGGGCACTTGCCTTCTTTACTTGCCATTTTCTCATGATCTCAGAAATCTCACACAGCTTCAATCATGGACTGTGTTCTTACATACAGTCAGCACTTGATCCTGAAGCTTTTAGAGAAGAAAGCTGTTCCTCTTTCCAGGAGAAGCATCATATTCAGAATTGAAAGCCATCACATGTGTGGCCTAAAATATATTTGAAATAGAAAAAAAGATGAATGGTTCATCTCCTCTACACACAGCCATGACTGCTCAGTGACTCCAAAATCACTCGGGTAACATGTGATGGTTCCCACAGGGCTTCATTCACCAGAGAGGAGACACATCTCTCAGTTGACAAGGTCAAGTTTGAGTTTAATTTAATCTTTCTAATTAAGAAAGGACAAAATGAAGCTACTCCAGGCTAGGCCACACCTTCCATGAGAGTAAAGCCTTACAAATAGGCAAAATTGACCTGACAATTAATTCTAGCATTCTTGGAGTAACTGATATTCTAATGTCAGAAATGAGGAAATAGTCTCTGTGGATTGTGGCAAACTTAAAATGTTAATTTCCCAGTTGCTTATCAGAGTAACTTACAAGGTAAGTGGTCAGTAAATCCTAACATCCGGTACATTTATCACTTAAAGAACAACATGCTTCCCCATTTATGAAGTTCCCCTTATCATATTGAGTACAATACAAAGAAATATATAGAATCATTCAATGAGTCAATGGTATCAAGTCCTCTTCTGGAAAACCTTAAAGTTCTGTCTTCTCCACCATAATTATACTGAAAGAAAATAATTCAGTTTATACTTGGATTCTTTGTTCAGTCTTACTAAACTTTCATATTTAAGATAGTTGAATAGAAATATCTGTCTAGGATAAATAAACTCTACTCAAGGAGAAATAAACTCTACTCAAGTAATTCTATCCTTGTGCCTTCCTAGAAGGGGCTAAAATTCAAAGAACTTATTTTCCAATTAACACTGGTCTCAGGAATCTATGCCTAAATAGTCAATGAAAAGAAAAATGGTCCACCATGCAAAGCTGGTAATTAAAAACAGGAGGAAGAAAGGCCGATTATAAATTACACTACACTTGAGGCTATAAAAACATCCTCTTTTTAATTAGCTGAGAGAATGAGGCAAACAGACTCAGAGCTTTTCCAAGTGATTTCTGAAGTTTGGAAACAAATGATATAATGATTTCTATATGTCATAGCTAAGCTCAATACCACTAACCACCACCTCAAGGGGTAGGGAGCACTCTGAACAAATTCCAAAAAGATTAACCTTGAAATGTTAGGGTCTGCATGGTTTCACTTTTTTTCCCTCACTTAACATGGCAAAAGGAAGAATGTCTTCTGTGAGAGAAAAGCTTTCAAAAAGCACAAAGGAGCTTATCTAAACTCTCTGGAGAAAAATCACAGCAGAAAATCCAATCCTGAAGACCCTGAGATCTGCACATGGCTGCCTATGTTCTCTCTCCAGCAGGAAAGAACATTATTTCTGTACTTTATCCTACAGTCTGCTGCCAACTTCATTAGTGTCTTTGGGGAGGATTTTCACATTTGCTACTATCTCAGGTGTTGTTAATTCCCACATTACCAGAATGAATGTGAGAAATATTATCAGAATCTTTAATATGACAATGGTGACATATTATACTGACTTCAAAGATCTTTTTGGTCACTTGTTAAAGTGTCTGGTTTATTATGCGCCAGCAGTAAACATCAATGCACCCAGATAATAATTCAATATTGCTTTGTAATTTGACAGAAAATGTGGGGAACAAACCACAGCATGACAACCCAGTACCATCATCAAAATTAGCTACAACCAAATTCCAAAGCAGAATTAGAGCTGACTTTGTGTTTCCTTGCTCTTGTATATTCCACGGTTTCTCTCCACTTGAGACCCTTTAAAATGACACACATCACCTCACAAATATACAATTCTAAATACAGACTAAAAGAAGGAATAAAATATTTAAGCATGTTCATTCAGTCAAAAAATATAAATGCCTGGAAGGTAGAAAAACTGAAGGCTGACAGCACAAAAGCTTCAAGGAACAAAAGCTTCCAGGGGACTGGAGACAACAAGGAAAAAAATATATATATTATATATATATAATTTCTAAATTATATACATAATATATATTTATTTATATAATATAATTATATATAATATATAATTTAGAAATAAGAAAGGCCCAGACTACAGACTATTGCCCCACTTATCCGACTCGGTCCTCCATCTGTCTCTATTGCCATACAGTAGTGCCAACTGCTCCATTTTCCACATTCTCAATCCCAAGCACCTTCCTTACAGAGTAACTAGCTCAAGGTCACATAGAAAGGAGACTCTTCAGAAGCGAGGTATCCACGTGGCCTCTAGATGGCACTCTTTCTTGCCAGTAGTCCTATGAACAGCTTTGCTTCCCAATTTAAAACTTGTCCTTTTCCTTTTGCCACAACTGTTCAATGTCGTTTTATTAGAACTATAGATGCTTATAAATCATCAGTCAAAATTCTCAAACTTAAAGTTGTGCTTTTGATTTAATACAAACAAAACTCTTATCACTGTTGTGCATGGGTTCCTGCTGCTGTCCTGAAGGAATCCTGGGTAGCCAGGGAGAGCAGGTATTCCACCTCATTGTCTTGAGCCTCCGGAGGTACACAGTCCCTGCAGCCTTGTTGAAACATGACTACCCATTTTACTAAAGAAACGGGGAGAAAACAGTATTTGTCTCAAACACACAGAGAGAGGGGGAAGGGAGGGGCGGAGGGAGGGGAGAGAGAGAGAGAGAGAGAGAGAGAGAGAGAGAGAGAGAGAGAGAGAGAGAGAGAGAGAGAGCTTCTAATTCTTAGCTCCTCAATGCATAACAGGAAGTAGGTCTTGGTACCTCTTTAGAAGCCGCCCCAGATAAGATTAGGTGATAGGCCTGTGTCACAGGTGGCAAGGAGGATGCTTGCTTCTGTGACACAACCTTCAAGCCACCACAACACCCTCTGTATACTCACACACGGCACTCCTGGACAAAGAGAAGAACACCTCCCACTACCTTCCAAAATCTGTTTTTCCATTCTCAACCCCACATACACACAACTTTAGGAAGCTTTGCCCAGGAGATGGAGGGCATTCAGCTCAGCTGGACTCAGTACAGTTAGGATGCCATTGTGGTCACAAGGGTGGGTTGCTCGTAGATTTCCTCTGTCTCATTTAAATGATACTTCATGAATATAGTGTTAAATCTGGGGATTTTCAGGAATTCATAACCCTGATAATTTGATATTTCAGTGAGTGCCAGAGTTTAAAACGTGTTTTCGTTTCTATTTAGTTACACGCGTTCTTTCCTCAGCCCCAGTTTTTTTCTCTCTCCTCACTATGGGATCTCTAGTATCAAATTTGCTTTGACCAGGAGTTTTCAGGTTGATCCCTCCATGGATCAGAGGTACTAGTAAATAATACAGGTAAATTTTTAACATGCTTAAGAAAACATACAGATGACCCTTCAATGACCCTCTGTCCACAAAGCAAAGACCCCTGTGTTTCCCTGCATTAAGAATTAGTATAAATAATGGCTTCTCAGTTATTTCTCTAGCATCTTATCTTGCTGAGGCATAATACAATGAAGGATGTCAATGTCATACACAAAGTTTGAGCTATACGAGTTATGTTAAATAATTTAAATGGGCCATTTAACGTACCTTGGATCCATCCTACAAACCCAAAGTTTTATTTTGGTTGTTTAGGGCAACTATGCTTTGAGTTTTACTGAGAATATTCTTCAAAGGGAAATAGCAGTGGAAAGAATATTCGGGGATTTATCCAGAAGCATTTTAAGCCTGACATCTCTCCCACCTTATTCAAATGTTTAGAACTCCATAAAAGTCAAGATACAGTGAATGGTTTCCATAAACATCAAAAAATGTAATTTTCTTGGAAAAAGTTGCCAGTTTTTCAAGATACAAAAATATGCCCCCATATGGCCCTTTTCAGAAACGGTGAGTTCTAATGGGTTCCAGGTCCTTGTTTGGCTCTTCTGTCTCCCCTGGGAAGTCCTTAGAGAGTGAAGACTGGAAAACCAAAATCCACACAAAGGCCCAGCTGAGGGACTCACAGACACAGTGATTCAATGAACCTGAACCATGGAGGGGAGGGGGAGAGGCTTCTCTTAACCCTTACATTTCCAAAACAAGTTTCTTCTTGCCTGAAAACAGAATGTCTAATTTTGTTTCTTCAGGCTCCAAAGGAAATCCTAATATCCTCTGAATTTTGAGTTTACCAGTAATATTTACATCTCCATAACCGTCTTAGATGAAGTATCAAAAAATAAAACTAGAAATTTAATTCTAACAGATTATAAGATTTACCTATGATTACTCATCATGCTGGCTAAATCTACTGACTAAGCATAATCCTTTCAGATCTAATTGTATCCCCTCCTTTTTTCTGCTGTAGTAGAATAGACATTGAGCATAAAGAGTTTCTAGCATTTTCTTCAGAATAATATTACCAGAAGCAGACAGGGAGGGAATGATAGCTACATATAAGGAGAAATCTTGGCCTCTGTATTAGGAATATCCAATTCCAGCCTAAGAGGAAAGAAAAATATTCAAGATCAAAAGAAAAATTTCAAAGTTGCTTTGGAAACATGAAGTTAAGCTCTCTGAGATATTTCTGAAATATATTAGTATTATTAGAATAATTTCACATACTGTGTCTAGTCTGTTTATCAACCCTATTGTTTCTAAAACTATTTGACTATAGAATGTTATATTTTTTTGGACATCCATTAACATCTTTTGAGAAATTTGGACATTTCTGGTATAGTGGATGTGCTAAGTATTTTCTGTCTCCTTGTGATACCCTGTAGACACCTGTTCCTGGCAGAAGTTATATTTTCTCTCTCATGAATTACAGTCTGAGAACAGACCATCTTTTCCTATAAAATGAAGATCAAACAAAAATAAAGCAAAGGCATCTTTCTTTTCCAACTGCAATGGAAATACTGGGGGCTGTCTTTGTGGACTCGCTTCTCATTAGGAAGCTTCTTTTCTTGAAAACATTCTTCACCACTCAAAGTATAGCTAATTCTCCAGTCCAAATGTGGTCAGAGTTCATATTTGTCTTACAATATTGATAACTTTGCGTTGTGCTCACAGCTGCAGTCTCTTGATACTCTAAGGGTAATTCAAGGCATAGGTTAATAAATTATTAAATCTTTCTGTATTTACTACAAAACAGTCTCTGAGTTCCTTTAATAGTCAACTTGACACAGCCTATTGTCATCCAAAAAGAGATTTATGTGGGAATGTCTTTTAGTATGCTGTGAATATCATTCGTTAAATAAGAAATTGTTTTGACCCATGGCAGGCACTGTAGAAGTAGACAGGGAAATCTGAGCGTAGGTAGGAGAAGAAGGGTGGAGTCGAAAGACTCAATCCAGCTGCCCAAGAAAGCAACATGTAATGAAATAGGTAAGCCATGGGCCATGTGGCAGGGCAGATTAACGGAAATGGACTGAATTAAAATGAAAAAGCTACCTAGTAATATGCCTGAGCCATAGGCCAAACAGCATGAACCTAATATAAGTGTCTGTGGGTTTCTTTGGGACTTTGGGATTGCTAGTCCAGATAAGCGGCAGCAAGCAGATCTAAAGGGGCTAGTGGGGCAGAACCCTCATGTTATAAAGGATCTCAGTTGAGAGACGATTCATATGAGATTGGTCTTGCTTTTGATATGCGTATTTTATCATAACGATAGAAAGAAAACCACAATACCAAGGCGTGAGAAATGGCCCGTAAAGGTGTGTGATACTCACAGAGTGAGCAAATTCCAAAGAAAAAAAAAAAGAAAAGCATGTACAGATTTAATTTAAGTGCTTTAAAAATTTAAAGCAATCAAAATATATTCTATTAGAAAACACTACTAATTAAATATATTGTGGCTACTTAATATGAGCAGGCAGGGAAAGAGAAGAGAAGAAGGAATGAGGTAAAGAAAAAAGATAGTAAGACAACAAAGAGTGAGGAACAGGGAGAAAATGGGGAGAAAAAATCAGAAATAATAAAGTAGGAAAAGAGTGAGGGTGTAGAAGGAGGCTGAACAACAGAAGTCACAGTTTGAGATGCTGATGAAGAGTCAACATTTGAATCCGCTGTTCTTGACTAACCAGCGCGCTCACCATGGCCCGACTCTAAACCCATCTTCTGCCCATAGCTGCTTCTGTATTTGGAGGCTGAGCAGTTAGCCAATAACTACAATCATTACACTTGCTACTCTGTGGCAAAGAAATCAAAGGTCTGCATTTTTCTTCCTATTAATCTACTCTTTAAGATTGGTCTGTCCCATTTTTAAATTGTTATTTAGTGACAATTAAAAATATTCAAACAAATTTACTAGTAACTTTCAACTGAAATAGAAATTCAATATATGTCTGAATTGCAAGCAAATAAAGATAACATTTTATTGCTTCCATTGGTTTCTGACTGTAGGCAGTTAAGAATATCAGATTTCATCGGGGTTTTCTTTCTGTCTTGTTTTTCTTTGTTCTTAGTTTTATCTTTCTAAAGTGCCTTCAAGTTCCATAACAATTACCCACTGTCCTTTGTGGCCTTATCTATTTTTATTACTTAGCAATAGTCACTTTCCCTCAAGCAGAGTTGCAGTAATTAACCAGAATAGCAGGGTATGACTCAGATCCCCAAATCCTGCTCTGAGTTTTCTTCCCAGCTTCAAACTCCAAAAACAGTCTCCAATTAGTCAGAAGGGCCATTTCAGTTCTGCTTTTTGTGTAGGGCCTGTGCAAGCCAACTTCACACCCAGGAGGAGCATGCAGAAGGTTTATGTTTGGCTTCTCAGAAGGGAATTTCCTGACCTAATGTGACATGTCATGTCGTACATCTCTTCTCAGTTTTCAAGTCCAAATGTTATAGTGAACTTCTAAGCAGCTCCAGGATGTCAAGAAAACAGCTGGATCCTTGCTTGACCTTCAATTTGATGATCCTTAAAATGAATTCCTATAGTGCAGAAGCTCCCAGCTCCAGAATACACCAGCATCTGCAAAGACATGCTGGGAAAAGAAGACCCAAGACTTTCAGATAATCCAATTTGAAGCAAACTTCCACCCTGTGGTTGAAAAGTGAGGCCTTTTTATTAAGTGTAACTTTATAAACTCAGAAAGAAAAATGCATGCTCTTTCTGATCTGTGGAATGTGGCCAATAATATATGTATTTATGCAAATAAATATACATGTAGTCCAATATAACATGTAGATAATAAGAAAGACTAAGTATTAGGTCAAGAGAAAGAACTGAATGCAGGTAGTAGACATGAATAACAAAAGAGAATATAAAGCTAATTGTTATTCTAGTTCTACCTCTGTTGTGAATTATTTTGAGATTGGTGGTATTAAGTGCATTAGAAACATATTGGATAAGATGGTGTTAAATCCAATATGAAGTTCCACAGCTTAAATTGAAATGACAATTCTAATAATATGTAAGTTAATTGAGTATAAGGTCTTAAGAATCTGATAAATTTCAGTGTGTGATTTTTTTGCAAGATTTTTATTTTAAAATGTATTAAAATTAAAAAGAAAAGAAGGATTTCCATGCTATTTTTAAGCCACTTTCCTGAATCAGTTAGATGGTGAATTACAGGCAAAAACTTCCAGGAGTCTTTACCCCCTTACGGTAGCTTGCAAGGGGTCCGGTTCAGCCTATATTCTCTTGTGAAGAGATGCCATGACCTTGGAATCTCTTATAAAAGAAAATATTTAATTGGGGTTTGCTTTTGGAGGTTTAGTCCATTATCATTATGGTAGAAAGCATGATGCTTTGCAGGCTGACATGGTATTGAAGAGGTAGCTAAGAGGTCTACATCTGCATTGACAGGTAGTTAGAAGAAAGAGAGACACTGGGTCGGCCTCAGTTGAAACCCCAAAGGCTTCTCCCAGTGACAAACTTCCTCCAACAAGATCAAACCTACTCCAACACAGCCACACCTCCAACTCCCTCATCAAGAAGTATTCAAATACAGGAGCCTAGCAGGCTCCTATTCAAGCACTGTAGTGTCTATTGTGATAGAAAATACAACAAAACAATAGGAAATAATACAAACAGGAAACTGTCAGACCACATAAACCTAAACCTCACACAGGCCAGGACTACAAAAGTGGAATTCCAGTTACACTTCTAATAATTAGACTGTGCTTCAAATGGAGTAAAGGAGAGATGACCAGAGGGCTGGGCCGAGTGGAGTTAGTATTCAGGGCATTTTCTATTTACTGCAAGAGCCTCCCTCAAGTCTCATTTGTCTGCCTTCTTGCCTGATGTCTTCGCCACCTAGAGAGTCATCCAGTAAGTCCCCAATTTTTACATCATTCAAACAAAGAGAGGTCCCCTTCTTCCATGGAGAAATGTCCCGTTTTCAAGCTGAAAGTGATTTTTTTTCACAGAATTGTATGTTTCCTTCTTGTACAGCATTCTTTATTTATATACTGTCATGCCTCTGCTAATAGATTTCAAGTTCTTAGGTGCAACTAATCAAATTTATATTTTCCTACATGCTACACTTAATAATCTTCCTATGTTGGTTCCTTCATTCATGCATTCATGTAATGAGATTATATTGTTACTTAAATAATTGTCCCACTTACTGGTTTAATAAAAACACTGACTGGCCAAAGACAGACAAGAAGTATAGGTTGGGCTACCAGACTAAAAAACACTGAAAACAAACAAACAAAAAACAAACAAAAAAACAGAGCAAAAATGCCACAGAGATGCCACAGATACAAAAGACAACTATGCTACTCTGAGAAAACGTACCGAGCCACATAGCTAAACAAGATAAAAGTCATAAGTTAAATTAAAAACAAAAACTAACAAGTTATATGCCTAGGCTCCAGGTCAATCAACATACAATTAATATAAATGTCTATATGGTTCAATACAACTATGAAATTATAGGCCAAAAAGTCTAAGCCACGAGGCTAGGCCAAAAAGATCAGGCCACGAGGCAAGACCAGAAAGTCCGGACCAAAGACATAATGCTGCACACTTATCTTTTATTTTATTTACAGCCATCAATACAGAACACAACTTTCACCTCAGTGGGAATTAAAGATAGTGCATTCTGAAGCTAAATGCTGGTAAGTGTGGCCCAAGAATACAGCTTCAGGTTTTTCCTCAATACCATGTTCCAACCTGGCAACAGTTCCACGACATTTTACAACAAAGTTAAGAGAATCACAAATCAAAACACTTCAAAAATGTTTTATCAGAAACGTTAAATAGGCAGTCCAAAACAGGGAGAATATGTTAGCTCTCTGATTGCTCTCTTAGCTTCTTGGTTGGTAGAAGTTAGTGGGTTTTGGGGGAGTTTTTTGTTTCTTTGTTTTCTGTGCAATCCAAATAGAGTAGGGTAATGAATAGCTACTAAGGGAACCAATCATTAACCCAAGATACTCTGGCTCTGAATTTGCAACACTGTAAACTCTCCAAAATCATTGAGTTTCTAATCAGCTTGTAGTCAAGCAGGTATGGTATGACATCTAGGAATTTTCATCCACATTCCATCTATTAATTTGATTCAATAATGTAATTCAAATTTACTCAGTACAAATAATAATCAATAAGACTTATGATACTGATGAATATGCTGTGAGAACTGTGGCTCATAATGGGTACACTATGAAACTAATGAATGGAGATACATACTCTGAGACCTGTAGGTACTGTTAGATACTTAAAAAAAAAAAAAGTGCTGAAATTTTATTCCCTTAGAGTTTGCATTCTGGTGAGTATACAGTTGATCAACCAATAAATAAATATACGATATGCACAATAGTTATAAGCACTAAGTAAACATAGAGTATGAAAGAAAGAGGAAGGAAGGAAGGAAGGAAGAGAGAGAAAGAGAGAGAGAGAGAGAGAGAGAGAGAGAGAGAGAGAGAGAGAGAGAGAGAGAGAGAGAGAGAGAGAGAGAGAGAGAGAAAGGAGTGTCTGGGAATAGTTTAGGTTTACCAGCTAGCATTTTCTGTACTAAAAGTAAAATGTCATTATGTTTGAATTCCTGAATCACAGAATGCTCTGAGGTAATTGATAAAATTATTTAGACAGTATTTAGTTTTTGAAGCTATCTCATTGCAAAGAGAGATGTGAAAATAATTGGCACTCTAAAGAATCACAATACTTAGTGATATTATGGAAGAAAG
Source organism: Phyllotis vaccarum (assembly GCA_033318265.1). Taxonomy (NCBI): domain Eukaryota; kingdom Metazoa; phylum Chordata; class Mammalia; order Rodentia; family Cricetidae; genus Phyllotis; species Phyllotis vaccarum. The sequence continues at coordinate 54,474,609 of JARWLC010000007.1, forward strand.
GAGTTAACATTTATTTCATTTCTGCCTGGAAAACATATTTGACAATCTCTCCAAGCAGATATTCCCCATGAACACATGCAGTTTTTAAAATGGCTCAGATGGAGTAACATACTTCATATAAACAAAAAGTAAATGAAGGATCTATAAATAAAAACATGGATTCTTAGTCAAAACTGATGTTGCTTATACCAGGCAACTGCTATTTTTTAGACACAATGACATGTTTTTTCTCCTCTGTTTACATCCTGGAACTTATCTTCTGAAGAACATCCTGACAGCCTCTTTCAATAGTATACCTAGCTACTCATTCATGTCTTGGGAAAACAACCATCTGCACATGAACCAGATATTTCTCATTACATAATGTACTTCTGGCTACAGGAAGGGATGATAAGTAAGCTTGCATATCATGTTCTCATTCTCATACAAGAGCAGCTGGAACCTGACTTCTGCCCAAGGGGATCCTTGGACCATAGCTAAAGAGTTCCAATTCAAAGAAAGGCAAGTAGCATAAGTTCTGGGCCATAAAGAAGCTGGCTAGTAAGAGTCCAAGATTACAGATCAAGAAATACAGATTCTGGCCTGGATGATGAGACACTAATTCTCCAAATCTTTCATTTCTGTGATGTAAAAAAGCATACACTATAGATATACAAATGCTGTGGACTAGGGTGAAGAAAAGAATGTACAGAGCATGAATTCCTGGTAATGCCTTCCCCACAGGTAGGCTCCCTCTCCCACTGTATCAGGCTGTCACATTTCCATCCCTTGCTTATGATGACTGCACAAGAAGAATGGATTAAGGCAACAACAGTTTCCTAAACACATATAAGAAAAACTTATTTGCATTATGATATTGAAATAGACTAAATAAGCAAGCAAGAAAGATAACTATTAATTACTTTCATAACCAAGCCAGAGTGAGAGAACGAAGGAAGGAAACACAGGCAAGAGTATTTGTCCCCAGGTTTCAGCTAGGCCAGAGCAAAAATGAGCAAGAAATTGCTCATAAGCTTCTCCTCAGGAGGCAATAGTTGAAGACCACAGAAAATACAGGCTCTGCAAAGAGGTGGGGGAAGTTCCAAAGAGGCAAGACCTTTGGTGTCTCACTTCAGTAACAACTTTTTCTAAAATCAGTAAATGCTATTTCCACAAAGGCAGAAGTGCTGAAGCTAAATACTGAGAAATATTTGAAAACTTTCGAGGTGCTTGAAGGAACTCTGAGCACCACCTGTGTTTGAAAAGACCACAGGATGCATGACACATGGCAGTTGCTCAATAAAGTAGTGAACAGATGCATAGGGATGTAGTAGAAGGTTTCTGGCCCCGATTTAAGGCCTACCCTCAAGGTTTAGGCCCACAGACCCAGAGACCCGCAGAGACACACAGATGCTTACGATAGTTTTAGGCCGATCGGCCTAAGGCCCAGGCATGTAACTTGCTAACTCTGTACCCTTAATCTAACCCATGACTCTTATCCTGTTCAGCCATGCAGTTCAGTACCTTTTCTCAGAGCAGCATATTTGTCCTCTGTTTCTTCTGGCTTCTCTCTGGCATTCTGCTCTGTTCTGCCTGTTCCTAGAGTCTTCTTAGTCTGGTAGCCCCTCCCACACTTCCTGTCTGCCTTTGGCCAGTCAGTGCTTTTTATTAAACTCGTAGGCAGGGACAATTATTTACAATTGAACAACATAATCTCCCTACATAGGGAAACGTGGATGGCTTGTTTCTGGAGTGCATCCTATGCTGATGGTTTCTCCTGAGGAGAAGCTTATGTTATGTGATACATGTCTCTTCTTTCCCAGGACTAATGCCTGACCCAAGATATTTCTAAATATCTTGGGTAAAGTTAATAAATAAATAAATAAATAAATAAATAAATAAATAAATAAATAAATAAAATAAAAAAAATAAAAATAAAAAACAGGGTCCTGAGAGGGTGACAGTCCAGCATTCACTCTCAAGTCATAAGAAAAGATTTGGTGGAAGGAAGAGTGAGAACAGAAGAGGGTACAGGAAGCCAAGCTGACAGGAAACATTGTAGGAAGGACTATTTTATGCAGAGCATAAAGTAAGTTCTGCTAAACTAGGAGATTCTACACAGAGAATTTAGATAACTGCTCCTACCCAAAGTTCCCTTGGCTCCTATGGATGCTTTTTGTCCTGGGACCTTTCAACATACTCAGCAAGCTTAAATAAGTAATAGCAATTGCATGCTTCAGACCAAGAGAGTATGGAGAGTTACTTCACTTCCATAAGGGAAAAGCAAGAACAAAACCTACATTAATTAAGACTCTCTGAGTCTGCACCCATAGCCTTGAGAGACTCTGATAAAGGAAGAGTATTAAGTATTATCTTGAAAATTGCATCTCTTAGGAATTTCCAAGACTCTATTAGTTTATGCATTTATCACAAGCCCCTAGATAATATGATAAAGGAGGCCAGGGTTCCATATGTTTGTTAAGCACCCACACTGTCTGGAATTCCTCCTAATGGGGACTTCTTTTCAAACTGTCCCTTCAAGAAGGTCTCAAGCATTTGTCCTTCTAACACTGAATTTCTATGCCAGAGTTATAAATCAAATTATAACTTTTCAAATCAGCAGTATGATTTGGTAAGTAAATGCACCAAAAGCTAAGACTGATGACCTGTATTCTAACCCCTGGCCCTACAGGAGAAGAGAAAAAAAATTACTGCAAGTTGCCCTCTGCCCTTCATACTCATGGCAACTATATGTGTTCACAACTAACAGAACCATATATCTTCCCATTAACAAATCTATCTGTGAATTACCTATATATTAGTAAACTGAGGTAGGTAAAAAATCCAATGTTCAAAGGAAATGGATAAATGAGGTCCTGAGCTGAAGTGTGTCATTAAAAGACCAGCAATTTCGCCCAAGTATCACTGAGTACCTGTCTGAAGACAAAAGAAAGTCATAATTTCTGAATTGAGGGCAATATTCCCTCCTGTGAAACTTTGTATGTCTGTATAGTATAATTTAATGAGTCCCTACCCAGCTTGGCTCAGCTCTCTTCTGCCTTGCATTCACTCCTCATGAGCACTGGCAGCTTGGGACAGAAACTCTTTCATTTGGTACCATGCCATCTGTTGTACCACCCTACAATGCTGCACTTCAAAGCAAGCACCACTGAGCTTTGTATCTAGACAGTGTGACTACTGTTCAGCAAGTGATAAACAGACCTCCATGAGCTCCACAGTCAGCCTCTGTGGAGGAACTCATCTTTCCAAAAGAGTGTAGCATCCAGCTTCTAGATTCTGTTTTCTCTGACAACTGAAAATATTTTTAAAAGTCTCATAGTGAGAGAATATCATTTCCAAAGACAACCTTTTTCAAATTCAAATTCTAAATTTCTCTTTAGTGACTTTCTGAGAACCTATCAAACAGTATGTTTTTATATTACCATATTTTGCAAAGATGTTGCCTATCAGTCAGTTTTGCTACTTTATATATGTACTACAGTATCATCATTTTACTATCCAAAGTATAAAACTGAAAGTGATCTCTCTTCAAAAGAGCAGAGAGAGTCCTGGAAGTGGTTGTTAGCCAGTCAGTACCGAGAGTGTGGAGGTTACAGCACACTCCACAGGAAAGGTCTACTGTATTCCTTCCCTGGTGGGAAAGAGTCCTGTTCAAAGCCGCTAGTCCCTGAAGACTGATCCCCTTCCTCATGCACTCTTTATACAAGACGGCAGAGACTAGCCTTTTGAGACTTTTCATCAAGAGTGAAGGCAAGTGCATGCTCTCTGGAGGATATTCCTGCAGCACTAGAACCTTCTGTTATTGTATTATTTTGCTGATTTCTCCATACATAACCACATACAGCAAAAAAAAAAAAAATACAACATGAATTTTTATAGGTGCGTTGGCTTTGAAGCAAAAGGGCTCTAAACTCAAGTCATTTTGTTGAATTTTATTGCCTGATATATTTACTCACCTTCTTCCCTGTGACCTTTCTTCTTATTAATCTTTATTCTTAGAAAAATCCAACAAAGATACATAGCATAAAGTTGACTTTGGAAAGATATATTTGATAGGGAAAAAACAACCAATGGAATTGGAAGGTTATATAAGGTTTGTACAGAAGATATAAAGCAATTTATTTAATGTGGTCTTTAAAATGTTTTAAACATATATAACAAATGTATCAAGCAGTGCAACTGAATACTTACAGTGCCCTTATATCAACAAGAACATAACTTTATTATATAATCATAACAAACCTTTGAGGATCATGTTACTGTTCTCAAATTATAGGAGCATAGGAGGCACTGAAGTAATTCTCCCAAAGTCGTTCACCTGGAAACTATATTTATAGGGATCTAAACCAAGGGTTTACTGACCTCAGAGTATGTGCGATCACTATGCTAACCTGACTCTTAAGCCAGGTAAATCCCAGTATTACTGTTCAAATTCTGAGACACAAGATTAATTTATTTCAATGATCTTATTGTATCTTTGTATATTATTTAAGTCTCAAAGTGCCCTAATAAACTAGACATCGCAAGTGCTAATTTAACCTCTTGGCTTTAAATGTATTTGTTAGTGCACTCAAGTGATGTTTAAAAAGCACACACCTTTCTGCCTTTCATTTCATCATGAGGGTACATTCTCAAATCTGATGCTACATTGGTTGGAAAAATTGCTGATTCTCTTTAAGATACATCCTACAAAGGGAAATAGAAAATACATGAACTATGGGAAAAATGGTAAATTCATGAGTAGCAAAATATAGGTTAAATCTATCTATCTATCTATCTATCTATCTATCTATCTATCTATCTATCTATCTATCTATCTATCTATCTTCTATCTATCTAATGTATATACATGCATGTATATATACATATATACCTATCATCTATTCTCTTTTCTCTCTCCCTTAGAGAGTGAAGTGTTATTAGACTGATTTATGGGCTGCAGTCCATCTAATCCAAAACTGACTGGATGGATTAAAAAAGTCTTAGTCCAACATTGGCTGGTTGTAAATGGAAAGTCCAAGAATCCAGTAGTTTCTTGCTCCATGAAGCTGGACAGCTCAGTTGGTCTTCAGCATACGCTAGATTTCCAAATAAGTAGGCTCTAATGCCAGTGAAGGAGTGGATATGCTAACAAGGCAAGGACAAGTAGGCAAAGTGTGAAAGCTTCCTTCTTTATGTCCAGAATAAGGTGTGACCCAGAATAAAAGGGTGTCTTCCACCTCAAGATTAGAATCAAAGGTGTGTGCTTTCTTACCTCAAGGGTCAGGACTTCAAACCAAGCCAAAAAAAAACCAACAACAACAACAAAAAAAAAAACTCTCACAGATGTGCTTTCCATTTCTGAATTATATTTCATTCCAGATGTAGTCAAGCTGACAACCAATATCAGCCATCACAGTGTTTAAGAGTGTAGTCATTTGCTTAATCATATTGGTCTCCAAATGTAGGGCATAGTGGTGCCCAATCTCAAGCCTAACTCTTATCTCTCTCTTTGCTTCATCTCAACAATTATGAAAAGTGCTTGAAAACTCCTTCAGGCTTCTTTTATTCTTTCTTCCTTCCCTCTGTCCTTCCCCCCCCCCCCCCCCGACATAACCATCCAGTCTGTTGACACAATATTGATACATATCTGGAAGGAAGCTCTTTCTTACAACCTCCTCTGTACTAACCTGGATGGAGCCAGTATCTCTGCAGTTCCTTACAGTTTCCAGAATTCTCTACTTACTAGCAGAAGCTATTGTGGGGCCTGTTAAAATAACCACTATCACTTGATATATTGTAAATAACTAGGGCTTAGATCTTTTTGTGTGTTGAGATTTTGTTTTTCATCATTTAATAAGTGCTTATCTCTTGTCATGTAGAGATCACACATCTTAGATAAGTCAGAATGTCATGTGCATGCGTCACTTTAAAACTCAGAAAACAGAACCCAGATACGTGTTTACACTTTTTGTGTGCTTTGTAATATTTAGAAAATGTAAAATAACACTGGTTGCAGAAGCTTGTTTTCTTTATCCCAGTGCTTTCTTTAGGATTTTTTATCAGTTACTTTTCTCGTATGAGACATGCCGGAGAAGCAGTGCACAGCTTTAAGATCAGGCGAAGGGGGATTGATTTTGAAATGCATTTTAGAGTTGTGACAAATGTATAAATATTTTTATAATTTTTGTGTACAGTTCCTATTAGTTTTGTGTAGCTATTCAATAAATTACTAGCTTGGAAAAAAGAAAACTCAACCTGTCTGTGCTACCTGCCTTCCATGGCTTCTTTCTCTGTTGCCCAGCTTTGTTCCCGTGTCACTGTCCTGGTCTGACTGGTTTGCCACATTTTATTTCTATTCTGCACAGAACATTCTAAAATACTGGAGAGAGAGAGAGAGAGAGAGAGAGAGAGAGAGAGAGAGAGAGAGAGAGAGAGAGTGTGTGTGTGTAATGTGTGTGTGTGAGTGTGAGTGTGAGTGTGTGTGGAGTGTGTGTGTGTGAGTGTGTATGAGTGTGTGTGTCAGTGTGTATGTGTGAGAGTGTGTGTGAGTGTGTGTGTGTGAGTGTGTGTGAGAGTGTGTGTGAGTGTGTTTGTGAGTGTGTGAGTGTGTGTGAGTGTGTGAGTGTGTGTGAGAGTGTGTGTGTGAGTGTGTGTGAGTGTGTGTGTGAGTGTGTGTGAGTGTGTGTGTATGTGTGTGTGTATGTGTGTGGAGTGTGTGTGTGTGAGAGTGTGAGTGTGTGTGTGAGTGTGTGAGTGTGTGTGTGTGAGTGTGTGTGTGAGTGTGTGTGAGTGTGTGTGTATGTGTGTGTGAGTCTATGTGTGTGTGTGAGTGTGTATGTGAGTGTGTGAGTGTGTGTGTGAGTCTATGTGTGTGTGAGTGTGTATGTGAGTGTGTGAGTGTGTGTGTGAGTGTGTGTGTGAGTGTGTGTATGTCAGTGTGTGTGTGTGTGAATGTGTGTGTGTGAGTGTGTGTGAGTGAGTGTGTGTGAGTGTGTGTGTGAGTCTGTGTGTGAGTGTGTGTGTGAGTCTGTGTGTGAGTCTGTGTGTGTGTGAGTGTGTGTGAGTGAGTGTGTGTGTGAGTGTGTGTGTGAGTTTGTGTGTGAGTCTGTGTGTGTGTGAGTCTGTGTGTGTGTGAGTGTGTGTGAGTGTGTGTGTGTGAGTGTGTGTGTGAGTGTGTGTGTGTGTGAGTGTGTGTGTGTGTTTGCTATACTTTCTCAGTCTTTACTTTTGAGTAGAAATTAAGCTTCTTCCACAAGACCACATTTTTTTCCTGTGCTCTCTTGTTTCTGACAAATAGTTTCTGAGTAATAATATATGTTGTAAATAAATGAATGTTTAGATAAAAAGCATCCATCCTATAAAATCAGTCATAGCAGAAGAAAAAAAATCAATGAAATTGCTCTGCATATTGATTTTCAACAGATAAAAACATTAAAAATTATAGGGAAAAAAGTGAAAGATGACCGAGAAACAATGAAGTGCTATTGAATTGAATGGGCAGAACTGGGGTCTTAGCTGCACAGGAATCAAAGCTGGCAGGTATGGAATTAGCGGAGACAGTTTCAGTGATTCCTCAGCCTTTGGGCTAAAACCAAGAGAAGCACTGTGAATTAAACAAGCCAGGCTCCTAAGCACACTGCCAGTAGACAGGAATGAGACAACAGGCTTGAGTCCATCGTAGGTTTCCTATCGTGAAGTAAGTGATGCTGAGTGCTGCATTGCCTCCCATTGCTATCCCTGCTTCTCACTCTGTGAATCAAATACAAAACCTTAAAAGCAACGCTTAGAATTTGCTATAGGATCAAATCTAAAAATATTAGGTACTTGGGTTCTTATGAGTAACATTTCTCATACTATTAACACAAATGGAGACAAGTATTCTTTTAAGTAAGTAGTCATCGTTCATTTTAAGAGATCTACTGGTCTATGTGAGATAGCTATGTTCTACTTGTTCTGTTAATCATCCTGTGAAACCCTGTAGAAGTAATGTTGCCAGAACAGCAATCTTCCCTCCAGGATTATCCTGAGCTAGACAACAGGGACCAGAGTTACCCAAGTGCTCAAGCTGTCTCTCATCATCCCTTGGCTCATATACTCTCTCCTTCCTCTCTTCTGCTAGACAGGGAGCTCGACACAGTGCTTAGCCCTGGATCTCTGCCTCTGCCTTTATTAGTTGCTGGATGAAGGTTTTATAGTGACAATTAGGATGGTCGTTATTTGATTTTAGGGGAAGGCCTGTTTAGACACTCTCTCCAATATTGCTTGGAGGCCTAGCCGGAGACACCTTGTGGGTTCTTGGATGTTTCACTAGCACCGGGTTTCTCCCTAACCCCTCAGTGGTTCCATCTATCAAGATATCTATGTATTTGTTCTCTCTCTCTGTTGCTCCCCAACTCAACCATTTCATTCTCTCATGATCTCTTCCTACTTCCCCTTGATCACTCCCCTATTAGATCCCAATTTCAGGAACTCTTCCCTATTTCTCCTTCTCAGAGGGCTTTATGGATGTCTCTCTTAAGTTCCTCCCGTAAGCTAGCTGCTAGGGAGATATTTCCATTTTCTTTAATTTTTTTCTTCAATGACCTAAAGTTCTCATCAAACAGGTCTTTCACTTCCTTTTTTATAATTACCCAAAGATATTTGCTAGTATTTACAGCTATTGTGAAGGGTGATGATTTCCTGATTTCTTTTTCAGCTCTTTTATCGTTTGTGTTGAAATTTTTATCGTTTCTGTTGAAATTTTTAGTTGATCTTGTATTTTGCTACATTGCTGAAGGTGTTTATCAGGGGTAGGAGTTCCCTAGTAGACTTTTGGGGGTCACTTATGTACACTATCATATTATCTGCAAATAATAATAATTTGACTTCTTCCTTTCCAATTTATATGTCCTTAATCTCCTTTTGTTGTCTTATTGCTCTAGCTAAAACTTAAAGAACTATATTGAATAGTTATAAAGAGAGAGAATGGTCTTGTATTATTCCTGATTTTAGTGGGATTGCTTTGAGTGTCTCTCCATTTAGTTTGATGTTGGCTGTGGCTTCCTTCTATTTACCTATTACCTATTTACCTATTCCCCCCTATTATATTTAGGTATTTTCCCTGTATTCCTGATCTCTCCAGAACTTTTATCATGAAGGAGTGTAGATTCTGTCAAAGGCTTTTCTAGCATCTGATGAGATGATCATATGTTTTTTGTTTTTCTTTCAGGTTGTTTATATGATGGATGACATTGACAGTTTTTCATATGTTGAACCATCCCTGCATGTCAGGGATGAAGCCTACTTGATTATGGTGGATGCTTTTTTTTGATATATACTTAAATTTGGTTTGTCAGTATTTTATTGAGTATTTTTGCATCAATATTCATGAGGGAGATTGGTCTATAATTTTCTTTGTTGTCTCTTTGTGTGGTTTGGATACCAGGGTGACTGTGGCTTCATAAAAGGAGTTTGGCAATGTTCATTCTGTTTCTATTGTGTGGAACAATTTGAGGAGTGTTGGTATTAGTTCTTCTTTGAAAATCTGGTAGAATTCTGCACTGAAGCCATGTGGCCCTGGGATTTTTTTTTTTTTTTTTTTTTTTTTTTTTTTTTTTTTGCTTGAGAGACTTTGAATAACTGATTCTATTTCCTTATGGGTTATATGTCTATTTAGGTCATTTATCTGTTCTTAATTTAGTTTTGATAAGTGGTACCTGTTCAGAAAGATGCCTAATTCCTTTAAACTTTCCAATTTTGTGGAGTACAGATTTTTGAAGATGACTTAATGCTTCTCTGGATTTCTTTGGTATCTTTTGTGATGTCCTCATTTTCATTTCTGATTTTGTTAATTTGGATATTCTCTCTCTGCCTTTTAATTAGTCTGGATAAAGGTTTATCTATCCTGTTGACTTTCTCAAAGAACCAACTCTTAGTTTTCATTGATTCTTTTGTTGTTCTCTTTGTTTCAATTTTATTAATTTAATCCCTAAGTGTGGTGATATGTTATAGATATGTTATATATTTAATAAAACCAGTCTGGAACATCAGAGAACAGATCTACCCACAGTCAGTTCAGGAGGGTCAGAGAGTAGTAACTCACACCTTTCAGACCCAGGACCTATGCCTTTAATCCCTTAAATCCAGGGAGACATCTTTCTGTGTCTCTGTGAGTTCAAGGCTAACTACCAAGTAGTAAAATAGTAGTATCCCATGCTTTTAATCTTAACCAGTATGTGAAACAATTGGGTGAAGACGGTTTTCAACACAGGCGTAGAAAGACAGATTCATTCTGTAGAAGTGACTGACAAGCCGTGAGACCAAGAAAGCTCGAAGATAGCTTGGCTGGGTGAGATTTGACTGTGGTCTGTTTCTTTCTTGATGATATTCCAGCTTTTTGCCAATATCTGGTTCTGAGTTTTATTTAATACAACCAGAATTTGTGGAACAATTGTTGTCCAACTTTGGGGCATAAATTCCCCCCTAAAAGCCGCTTGACAGCCAGAGCAACACATGGCCAGAGGAGTAATTCTGTTCTGAATTAGCCTCAAGTCTTAGGCAGATAGGCTACATGTGTTTCTGTTTCACTTTCATCTGGGTAAGTTTTTCAGACAGTGACCTCTCTCCTGGTCATTGAGCTCCCAGTAGCTCTGCTCAACTGTCTCTGTGGTTTTTCTCCATCATTGGATCTTGCCTCTTTTCTTATATAATCTCTCCTCCCTTTCTTCGACTGGATTGGGAACTCAGACCGGTGCTTAGCTGTGGATCTCTGCATCTGCTTCCATTAGTTGCTGGATGAAGGTTCTATGATGACAATTAGGGTGGTCATCAATTTGATTACAGGGGAAGGACAGTTCAAATTTTACTATTGCGTGGAGTCTTATCTGGGGCCATCCTTATGGATTCTGGGGAATTTCCCTACCACCTGGTTTCTCCCTATCAAGAAAGATATCTCTTCAGTTTGTTCTCTCTCTCTGTCCCTCCTCCAACTCTACCATCCCAATCCCTAGTATTCTCTTCCCACTTCCCCTTATTCCTCCCATGCTCCCTGTTTACTTAGGAGGTCTCTCTTATCTATTTCCCTTCCCAGGGAGATCCATGCATATCTCTCTTAGGGTCCTCCTTGTTAATAGGTGGGTATTTTTAAAAATGGAAGATACTGTGCCATATGAGTGTAAGTTACTTTGATATTTGCAATATACTATCTTGTTTACTTATGAAACCAAATTTTTGAACTGAGGCAACTGAAGCTTGCACAGTGAGCTTATAATTAAGAGACAGGATTTTAACTTTAGTCCACACTGCTAGCCCCTCTACAATGGCTCATTAACCAAATGATAAATAAATGATGAGGGAATGATAAATTAACTGAAATAAAATGAAAAATAGAAGCTTTTAAGTACTCTAATATATAAAAACTGGAATATATCGTCAAAGCTGGATTAGACAGCTATTAAAACCCTTCCAGATCTGTAATTCTGTTGAATTAACTAAAAAAATAAATTTATTTGTATTTTTTCCTTCTCATTTTTATAAGATGTAAGAAAATGCTTGATTCTGCGTCAACAAAATTAATCTTGAAAATTACAAAAATGAGTTGATTTTGTCAGTCTTGTCTTTTCTGATGAAGAGAGATTTTGCTAACACTAACCATGAAAATACTGAAATTCTCAGTTTAGTGGGGCATGCCACGTAGTCCAGCCTGTGGAAGGCACTATGAAGAACATAAACAGCCAAAATCATAGAACTGCATTCCCAGAAAATGTGTACTGTGTACCAGTGCTTAAATCCAAGCCATTTTGTAACTCAGGAGATATGATAACTCAAGAGTCACTAAAGACATAAATCTGTCACCATGTCTTAAATATTAAACTTCACTGAAAAGCTCTGGACCCTTTTTCTCAAAAGTTCAGTTTATTGTTGGCATTCCAAGAAACTGCTTAGAATAAATTTTCAGAGATCATTTTTAGCATGCATAGCAAGTTGCTTTACTGAAATGTATTTGTTCTTAGGAAGAATGCAGTCTCTATGTTATTCCACCAGTGATGAATAAGGCCGTATTTACTGGGTCTTTGGCAACTTCATCCAGGAGAACTGGGTTTGTTTGGTTTTTTGGGTTTTTTTTGTTTGTTTGTTTTTTTGGTTTTTTCTGTGACCCATTGCTAAAAGCTAAACTGTGAGATTTCATATTGAAACCTTAACCTCCAGTGTTATTGTACTTGTAAATAATTAAAATTAAAGGAAGTCTCGTGGCAGTTGATTACCTGACCTGATAAGATTAGCATTCTTACAAAATGAGATCTGACAGGCGAGCTCATCATGTGTGGGGCTAAGGCATGAAGACCTTCAGTTTGAGAGAATCCCACAAAGGAAAACCCTGTCTAGATAAATAGACAAATAAACCAATAAAACAAGCTACTGTGTGACACAACAGAACTTTCTCTCTTTACCAAGACATCAGAACACAGCAAATGGTGGTGATCTATAAGCCAGAGAAGGAAATTTCGTTATGTTGCCTTGCCAACAACTCAAACCTGGATTAAATCTGCTATAACATGTTGAGGGTTTTTTTTTTTTTTTTTTTTTTTTTTTTTTTTTTTTTTTTAATGATTCAGCAAACTGATGAATACATCTTTCTCTATAGTTCTTCAAGTCTTGGAGCCACACTCTATCTCCTAAAAACAGAATTGCCAACAATAAGCTGTGTTCATTGTAGCCTGAAGAAGAGAGTGTAAACTGTTCATGGACAGGTTATTTGTGCAACCACTTAGGAAATGCTGGTTAAGCATCAAGTATGTAAGAAGCCATATAAAACCGAAAGGAACTCTTACAAACTGAGGAGGGGACAAGCTTTTTAAAACAAGAAGATTATTAAAATTCTGGAGCTATACTTGCATTCTGTGTAGAGAGCCCTGCCTAAACTAGTCACTGTGGCTTTAGAACATATTAATGAACCAGAGGCATATTCCCTGGTCTCAGGAAATCTCTAGGCTAGGTGTATAACTGTACTTTTTGAGATCCCAGCCTAGGATGTACAAACAGGGCCACTGTATTTCAACGAAGTTTCTTTGTAATCCTATGTGATTTTTAATGTGTTCAAAATCATGTCCCTTAGAGGAGGTTTCAGGATTATAAGGAGTCTTGGAGTTACAGTGTTCCAGTGTCCAATGTGAAATAAATAAGACCTCCTGAAAGAAAACATTATTCTATGTTAGGGGGACTTAGCATATAATCAGATGTTGTAATTTATGTGCCCATTGAGGCCAAAACAAGGCACTGGATCCCCTGGAACTAGGGTTACAGAAAGATGTTAGTTCCTATATGGATAATGGAATCCATCCCAGGTCCTCTGGAAGAGCAGCCAGCGTTCTTAAGTGCTGATCCATCTCTCCAGCCTTGATAAGATTTAAATAAGCATGTAATAATTCACTTCAATGAATTTTGAAATAGATAAAAATAGCAATGTATGTTTAAATGTTCATGTCATTTTAATTCCAAAATTTGAATTTGTTTTCTAGAAAATCCTTTTGTTTATTCTTTCATTTTTTTCTAACTTGTTTGTACTGACCTCTTCACACTTAATTTGATATGTCTATAATGACAATATATATCCTGATATTGGAAACCTTTCATGAAGATCTGGCAGGAGAGTAGTAAGAACAAACTACATAATGTTAAGAGATCTAAATTGTCCATCTTCATCCATATGGAGTCCTAAGCTAACAGAATCTGAACAGATAGAGATGCTGTGGACAAACACAAGATGATACTATGTGTCCAAAACTTGCTGATCTTCCGGTCTCTTAAAAATGAGTAAACATAAATAGTATAATATCCCATATTTCTTCGGGATATCAAAAATTCAAAGAAATTTTAACTTGTGATCTCATTCTAATATGAGCCTTTAAAGCCTTCCTTTCATTCCGTCTTAACAGTTGCTGGAGTAATAAATGATACGGAGTTCTTAGTTAAAATTTTGTCTAATTCCCTGCTGTCCTGAACAGAGAAACATGATGGGTGCTCCAGTTGTTATCCAAAACAATGTTTGTCACTGTGCCAGCAAAGTGCAGTAAGCAGTAATCAGTTCTGTCCCAACTGGTTTTCTCACACCAGCACAGTACCAATGATCCCTTCTTTAAGCAACGCAGCTAAAGAAAACCATTTGCCAGCCCCTCGCCTCTTATTCAATGGCCATGTTTTTTCTATGCATATGCAATCAGATCCAAGTTAGTGATTCTTTGGAGGCATTTCTTCTCAGATACTAGGGTCTCTGGAGAGCAATAGTTGTAAAACACTGCAAGCTATGTAGGGACCTCTGTAGACCTGGCTTGTTACTGCTGCTCCTTGGGGGAAAGCAGGCAAATGTGAGTTATCTATAAGAGCACAGTGCTTCTGGAGGACATCTCATTTGAGGCTTCCCGGATTTCATCAGCTATCTGTTACTAAATATCTAAATGATTTACAACAATTAGGAACACAAATCCAAATATTAGCATATTTAATATCTTGTCTGTTACCAGTATTTATTGTTATTCTATTGGCATATTATCTGGTATACACATTTTATTAAGTGCTATAATAAATTCTTGAATAGAAGTAGGGCTGAGGCCCTGAAAAAGTCCATTTAGGTGACAAGAGAATATGATAAAACCTAATTTTACCTCTTCCTCTATAACAACTTAAAAAGTAAAATTAACCGCTTCCTTTTGTGTGGCACCAATCTCTCTTTACTGAATGTACATCTGATACAGTATAAATGATGTATGCCAATAATTTGTTTCCATTTCCATCTCCTACTGATTGACAGATTTAAAACGTATATCAGATACATTCTTGAATTCCCTTTATCGTTAGTGTTCAAATGCACTCAAATTTTCTTAAATAAATGAATTTTGCTTTTGGGGGAAAGGAAACATAAAGAAAGATAATAGGAGCTGGGTGTGGTGATGCACATCTTTAATCCCAGCACTCAAGAGGCAGAGGCAGGTGGATCTCTGTGAGTTCAAGGCTAGCCTAAACTACAAAGCAAATCCCAGGATAGCCAGGGCTGTTACATAGAGAAACCCTGTGAGGTCTCCCCTTTTCATATCATCTCTTGGCCACACGCTATAAGGACAAAGGAAGCAAATACAACATGCAGGGCTTTGTACACCCTGTGAGTATGACAGAAACAGCCTTCCAGGAGTCTTCAGTGAGATAGCTTGACTTTATTTCAGGGTGAGAGGAATATATAGGACAGCGACAACAGCTGTGGTACCACCCAATCTGCGTTTGCTACCATAGAGCTGGAGCTCCACAACTAGTCATCATATGAGCAGCAGGGGGTAAACAGTTGCAAGGAACAGTGTCAAAGATCACACTTAAGATAAGTCAGGCATCCAAGCTCAGGGACAACTTCCAAATAAAGTAAGAGACCTAGGCCCAGAGACATTACAAATAAGGTGGAGAGGGAGTCCTGCTGCAAAGGGAGCTCTTTGGACATGGTGGACTGCAAACTTAAATGCCGGACACTCCAACAAAATCCTGTCTCAGCAAAACAAACAAAAAAGAAGGAAAGAACAGACAGAAAGTAAGGAAGTCAGGAGGGAGGGATGGGGAGGGAGGGAGGGGGAGAGAGGGGGGTGGAGGAAGAAAGGAAAGATATTGGAGCATAAGTAATGAAAAAAATTGGGGGGAACAGCAAGAGGGAAAATGATGGGCTGTCAGCAGTATGGGACTCTGTGTCATGTGGCTTCTTTAAATGCAATTTAATGCTTGGCCCAGACAGGCAGGTTGACAGAATGCTGTTTCTGTGGTTGAGCTTTAATGTCTTGACCAGGATGGTCTAGAAACTTCCCTTTCATTCCTCCTCCCCTATAGTGGTGTGGAAACACCCACCCCAAAAGTTTACTATTTCTAATAAATTACTTTTTATACAGGCAACATGCTTCAGGTACAGATCAAGCTTTGAAGCCACTACAGACAGTATGATCCACACACCAGAGAGCTACAGCCTTGTGAGGGAAACTACTCACAAGATCATCGGACAAAGCCAGGTTGTCACTGTCATAAGATCAAAGAAGAGATGGTTCTTGGTGAAAAGGAAGGTTATTGTATGTATGAAAGAAAGATAAATTACCCTATGGGAAAGGTTGGAGGAGGACCCTTCCCATTGCCCATTTGCTGTTCTTCCAAAGTTTTTTGAAAATGTAGTCTCTGTACTACTATGTGACGATGCATCAATGTAATAAGAGAGGGGAGTCATTGTGCTGATTACTAGAAAGTAATCAGACAGCCTAGCATGTGAATCTGTTACTTCATTCTGCATTCTGTATACTTACTCTTCAAATGGGGTGTTAATTGTTGTGCTGAGTTTCACAAAGTAAAACTGTATCACAAAGTTGTTTTGTGCTTGAATTTTCATTTGCTCTATGATTATTAATATTCCATATAACATAAACCATGGATGTTCAGCATTAGTTTAAATAATTAAAGATCATTCTCTACAATATTATCATGTCATAATTGTTGGACATATAATTGTTTAAAATTTTTCATTATGGAACATTAGAAAGCTATTTCATTTTTGAACCAAACTTAAGAAGTTCTTAGAAATTTTCTGGCACCAGATATATTTACTGGAACTGAACAGAATTGAGGTAAGTTATTACTATGCAATGGTCTAACTATTGGTGTGGCTTGGAGCAATTGAAAGCCAGGAATAAACTCTTCTCTGTATCTATAAGGATAACAACTGTATTATAATAGATTGTCAAGAGACTTAAATAATAAAGTACAAGTAAACTATATAAAAAGATATTAGCAATATAATAGATAGTCAATAATTTTTATTTCCACTAGAAAGGTCCTCACTATATTTAAGACTCTAACTCTAAAGATGTATTGTCCAACTTCTTTCAAAAACATCGGATGAATTATTTTTATCAGCTATGTGCGAGACAGCACAAGAAAACACATTCTTCATGTAATGGAGTTTTGTTTTGCTATCATTGCCTCAGAGAATTTTAACAAAGATCTAGTCAAAGCTACAGCAGAACAGCCAGTGGTCTACGTTGCCCCTTAGATCCATCTACATTGCTTATTCTCAACAACCACAGAAGCATTTTTCAGCTTGGACTCCTGAGTCTTCGTTAGGCTCCAGGCTGATGGAATCTGATTTGCTTTGTGCATAAGGAATGGTGTATGTGCTTGGAGATGATCATTCTCTCTCATAGCAGGAACACCCTTAAGAAGGCTGAGTTGTAAGTGTATAAATTTCCAATCCTGAGCACAACATTCAACATTTCTGGTTCTAAAAATATCTGTCAACATTCTCTAGGGCTAAAGATTATCTCTAGGTCTTTTAAATATCTATGGAATACTGCTACCCCAAAAGCCAGACCTCAGAACAGAGGTTAGCTATTTCTATTTCTTTGAAGATACCCACATATATACTCAAGTCTTCCTCATCCAGAAATCCTCTTTTTTTTCTGCTTGGGTCTTTAAAGGAAGCCTGCTTATGAGTCTTTAGGAGGCATCAGATTCTGCCTATTTTGCCATGGATAATCCATCATGATCTAACCTTCATTGTTCTTTGTCTAGGCCTTTTGTATAGCACTCTACCTACAGCTGCAATGTTCTCATATTCTCTGCAGGCCAGACCTGCTCACAGTAGGTTTTTTGTGGGGACTTGTGGATTGAGAACATAAAAGCAAAGCTGGAAGACTGAGTCTTGGAAAGAACTGTATCCTTCCTTGAGGTTTTGGAGATACATGCAATGGATTAGTGAGGAAAGAAGGAAGGCTAGAGAGTCTTCTGTCTTCCTGATATGGTAGCACAATCTACTTTTATATTGTGGTGAGGTATGTTCTGATCTCATGTGAATACATGGCTTAGCAGAGATAGTCACTTCTGACAGGTGGCATGAATTGAGAAGATTCAAGTTCAATCTCCATTTCAGGAAGAATTTAAACTCCAGACAAAGGATCATACACACCATGACCCTAAAATTAGGACTAGGTTAATATTAAACATCATACCCTGTTGATGAGCAAACACACTTTTACACTCTTGGTAGGTGTGAAATTTTACAGGCACTTTGCAAAATACTGTGCCCTTACCTGTTAAAGTCTAACACGTGTATTTTATAATTGTGCTCATAACTAAATGCATAGAAAGACCCCTGAATATAGTCTAGAAGCTTAGAAGCATTAATATTCATGAAAATAGAGAATAACTCAAATGTTCTCTGAAAATATATGGATAAAGTCAAATGTCAGTGAGTAAATTCACATACTTATGTATTCCTGTCACTGGAAATGAATAGGTCACAGCAAGCAAAGCATCATAAATGAGACCATAAACATCACAGCAAGTGAAAACACAAACCAGAGGAGACCATGGAAAGCTAATATTTGTAAAAGAACAAACCAAAGACTACAAATTTAAAATCATAATATTGAAGAAAATCTATGCATTTTGATCTTTAAATAATTTTAATAGGAGAAAATATATTTTAAACCTAAACTAACCATTGGGTCTATATGGAATGTGGGAAGGGGTCAGAGGCAAGAGAGAAAGATATTGCTAAGACATACTATGGTATCCCAATTCTTACATGAGGTTAATATCACTTTATGACATTGCTTTATAATCATAATGTATATTTGATTTTATGTATCAAATATTTTCTACGAAATAAATATAGAAAAACAATAATGCAACTCTGAAAATGAAATCAAGTAAAGCATTCAAGCAACACTGGCCTTTTGTATAGTTTGTTGGCATTTGTCGACATCCATTCATAAATAGGAACAGAATAATAATTCCTCTTCAGTCAATTGAAGAGGTTTCCTGGACAACTGAATAGATTATATGTTGGAAAGTTAATGGAGAGTCAACAAATTCTATGTAGAGCTGGCATTGTATTCCCAAGTCTACTTTACGCTAGTCCACATATGAGAAACTTTGAGAAGAAATGACGAGCCAAGCAAAGCTAATAAGAAAGGTAAAGAGGGCAAGAGAAATGTCTCAGCAGGTTGCAGCACTTACTCCTAGGCTTAAATTCAATCCCAGATTCCACAAGATATCAGGAAAGAACTGACTCCTATGAATTGTTCTCTGACCTTGGCATGTGGGTATTGTATGTACACACACACACACACACACACACACACACACACAAATGATAACTAAATGACTACATAAATATTTTGAAAGAGGATTAAACACATGCTGCAGACTGTAATCTGAACTGATTGAAGCTGAAGCAGAAGTGTAAACTAACCTGAACTATACAGAGATCTTGGTCCCTTCCCAGCCTCTCTGCCAAAAACAAACAAGTAATGAAAAGGTCAATGATGGGTAAAATTAACGGAAAGGCAATTGGCCACTGACGCAAAGATTTGCTTTTGGTGTGTGTGTGTGTATGTGTGTGTAGTCATTATTGTCTCAAAGTGATTAAAAATGTATAGATTAGAAACATAAAGAGTAAATTAAAATCTCTGAAATTATTGAATAAACCCAAAAGCAAAACACTAGACCATTTTTCAGGCCTTCTGTTGTTGTAATTTCAGTGTGTACCTAAAAGTCTATGCTCACATGTTCATATGATATTCCTAACAATAAAATTTTGTGAGCTCAAACTAATAGTGGTAATTTGGGAATCCATGCCTTTGTCATTGATATAATAAGATAGCAAATGGAGGTATTTAATTTCATAGGAAGTGAAGAGTTAGTAATTTAAGAAATCTATAAAATCATAATGTGAAATGTTTCCTAAAATTGTTGTTTGACATAAGCATAAATAGTCAAACTCTGAAAAAAGATCTCAGTTAACCATTTCTGAGATATAGTTATCCCTTGGAGTTGACTGTTTCTCTTTCCAAGTTAAGTCAACTCTGCTGCCAGAGTGACTTAGCAGCCTTTTTCTATTGTTTTTAATAATAGTCCTACATGGCCATAACACCTTGACCAAGAATGTTTTCCCTATTCTATCTTCAAGTTTATTTGTTGCTGATAGATTAATTGGGCTGTAAAATCATCCCACCCCTACACTTTGTTTAGGAAACAAGCCATGATCAACCACCTGTGGAAGAATAGAAGTATGGAGAAGTTGGATGATTTTCTCAAGGTTAGGCAATGACAGACAAAAACAGAAAGCAAGTGTCTTCTGAGGGTGTGTTGCAGCTCATACCTCATAAAAAGTACATGAATTTTATAAGATGCCGTTTCTGACTGAATTTATGTCACATTGCTGAATGAACACAGCAGAGAACAATGCTTATTCATTGCCCCTAAGAGGGATGCTGCCTCATGTTTCAGCAAAGCTCACCTCCTTTCTGGAGAGCATAAGAAGGAAACCAGTCCCTGTCCTCTGTCTGTGAGGAGTGTGAGACCACCCTTCTGTGAGCTGTCTTTAACTATCTTACACTGTAAGTAATATCCCAGTGTGGGGGCACTGACTTTAAATTACAAGCCAGAACAAGGCCTCTCTTGACCTTAAGAGTAAGCTGTGTTCTTTACACAGTTTATCAGAAGCCTTTCTTTCCTAGAAATAGGAACTATATGCCCAGATATTACACTAAACACTCCATAACTGACAAGTTTTTCTGAGATGTCTGGGGCCGCACCTTCCCTAAGTCAAAGGAGAAAACCCACTGTTATGGCCCTATATTCTGTGACTATCAATACAAGACAATGAGATAAAAGCAGTGGGTATTTTTAGGGGCGAACTGATCAGAAACTCTGCTGGTCCACCAAGAGGCAGAGCTCTGTCTGACATCCAATAAAATCTTCATTGGAAGAGTTTTAGAAAGTGATTAAGAAGAATGGTGTTTAAATATAGCATAGACGATTCACTGTGAGGACTGAGTTTTTCCTTAGCCCTGAGCATTTGTGTGGTGTCCCTCACTATGACCCTGCCCTGGCCTATCCACCTGACTCTTTCCAAACATCTCCTTCCCCATCCCAGAAGGCCAGATTCTAATTGAGCAGTTCCTCCTGAGAAAAGGCTCTATTAAGAATAGAGTATTATGACTTGTTTCCATATTGCTCATTTCCTCTCCCCTGGCAAAAGAAGGCTTCATTTTCCCCTCTGATATTTGGCATGAGAACCTGGACATTTTCCCAGAGATAAAGCTCACAGGAATATATGACTCCCCTTTGCACTGTTTGAGTTTGCCTCTGATTTGACCATATCAGTGGTCCCTTACTTGCCTGGAGACAATATCGTTGGGGAAGTTTTTGGTCCTAGGCTTTGCCCAGGTAAGGCACCTTCAGTGGGACCTCACCTCCTTCATGGGCACAAGAAGAGTGTTCTTTTACTTGGTTTACTTTAAAGCCTTTTTTGCTAACTTTATAGTTCCTCATAGACTGTGCTGAATACTCAAAAGACTCTTTCAGCATAATAAAACTCCATGAGACCTTACTAGCTTTGTACCTAACTGGTGTTTATTAGAAAACTATAAAAATAGAATATTGTAGCCAGTCATATTACATTAGAAATATATATTTTCTAAGTAGAATTCTTATGACCATTGAACATCTTCTTTATCAAAAAAGTTCAGTCCTTTCCAGCCTCTTAGAAAAAACATTACCATTAATGAAATAATTAAAAAGTAGTGAATATTTTATAGCCTTTTATTGCCTAAGAAAAACATATTGGCATGCAGGGTTTTTTTTTTTTTTTTTCTTAAGATACCATCTAGCTTCTGGCCTAATCAATATAGCTCACAATATCTATATTCACATGAATAATTTACTTTTTAAATTCATGGTTTTGCTTTAAGATTTAAAAGCAAAAATACCAATTTCTTCACTCCAAAAAATTACTATTTATATTTCTTTTTTCTCGAGATGAAATTTCTAAAGTTTTAAAACTATTCTCCATTCTAGCCCATTTAATTCTGTTATACTCAAGGGCAAATGCTTGAAGCTAAAATAACCTTCATATGAACATAATATTTAGCATGTTACCAGACACATGAACACAATTTTCATTAAAAAGTGGGTAACTGAAAGGCTTGAATCACTAATTCAAGCACGATATCCAAGTCTACTTTATCACTCTAATGAAAGAAAACATAACTTTAAAGATAAGTCAGTTTAGACCTGATCTAATTTATTATCATAAAGTGAATTAGGTAGATGTCACCACAACAGATGTTTGGTCTATTTGATTGTGAATCTAGCTCAACAATGGACAATGCTACCATTAGTCCACTGAGAACACACCTGTCACACGATGCTTGGAAAGAATTATCTCTTTAGGGAGCTATAATTACAGTGACATTCTCAAGACCCCTAATTATAGAAATTAAGTTCACATTAAACTCACCTGCTTGATAACACGAAGGAAAGTCTACTGCAGCCTGACTCCTTTGTTTGTTAAAGTAGTGGTTCCAACTTTGGAGCATTAACTCTGAGTAAAGTCTGATGTCAGTTTCCCTAGAATTAGTACTGCATGAACTAAAAGAAAAACATAACCTTAGAAAAATGCTGGAAGATTTCTCAGCAAAATTCTAGGCTAAAGGACACTATTTTTATCTAGTGCCCAATTTTCCACACTGCCCAGATCTATCTTTTTGAAATAAGAAAAGTAGCTCTGTGTTTAGACCTTCGATAAGCTTGTTGCTGATGAGTACTATTCCTCTTGCTTTGATCACACACACACACACACACACACACGCACACGCACACGCACACGCACACACACACGCACACGCACACGCACACGCACACACACACACACACACACACACACACACACCAGTGGCTAAGGAAAGCCTCATTTTATTTCTTAGCAATTATGGTTCTATTTCATACAGGAAAGAAGATAAGTCATATCTTTAAGAGATCTCAAGCATGCTACCGCAAGACAGTAACGTTTTGAGAAGTCAATAAACTATAAAGCTTTGGGGGAAACTGCAAGCAGTCTACCATTTACTAGGATGCACAAAGTGGTGGGGGGGTCTAAGATCTGTGTAGTTCTTGCCCTCTCATTTTTCATCTTCCTTGGTTTGTCTCACTCAATTACCAAATATTCTGTGAGATGAAAGGTGCTCTGTGTTTATTCTCATAACACTTCCAAAGCAAATTTCCCCACTTTGCAAATACTAAGATCTCTTCTACTTTCATCTCATTACTGTGAGACTTGAAAGTGCTCCCCAAGTCTGTAAGGCAAAAAGAGGACAGGGTGATTTATTCTCTCTTATTTGCTCTCAGAATTTAGCCAAAAAATGGAAAATGAGGAAAACCTCCTGCCACAAGCCATTGTTATGAAGGTGACTTCATTTTGATGAAAGTCACAAATAGACAGAATATATTAGGTCTCTGTTGAACAGTCAGTCACCTCACCTTCCCATCAGCTGTGGTCCCGGTGGTGCAGAGTTGAATGGTGGGAGATATCAATAGCTTCAATTCTCATTAAATTTTTGGCCACATGCCACTTAGCTAAATTCAATAAGCAAAAGCCTTGGAATTTGCACTAGCTCTTTAAACAAAGACTGTGTCCTGGACAATAGAATCTCAAGTACAGTTTGTTCACCTAACGACAGGAGGTTCATGAGGAGTTTATGGCAAAGAAATTAATTGAGCTTTCTATTGTTTTCTTCTCTGTTTCTATCCCCAATGTATCACACATTTTTATAGGCTTTGAATGATACTGTCATTCATTTGGTTAAATTTAGTTCAATTAAAATTTTCAAAGCAATCCAGAAGGTTGTATTAGAAGTCAAATGCTATAAGAAAAATTATAACACCGTAAGTTGCTCATCAGATCTTTTCCTTTAGGAGCTGTGAGGGTAATATCTGGAAGATCCTGGCTGTTCCTCTTTCAGGAGACCTAAGTGATGAGTGAATTTCATTCCATGCTTTTCTTAAGCTTCATTTCTTAATTCAAAGAAGAGTGGTATAGGTAAGATGTCTGAAATAAATGGCCCTTGGATATATAGAGAGAAGTTAATTTGTCCTTTCTTTGAAAGCTTGTGTATCAATATTACTAAATAATTTGTCACAAGCACAAAAGAAAGGACATTGGCAGCCCAACGTGAGGCATATACATGATATATACCCACATAAAGCCACAGAAAGCTTAAAAATGGTCTACAGCCCAAAGCAGCATCTGAATTGTGTCTCCCATGTGAGCTGTGGTACAGAGACACCTTGGTGAAGTATGTGGGCTTGAGCTACAATGGCGGGCTTTTGGAGTGCAGCTTAAGGTGTAAAATGGCTGGTTCCTGAAGTCTCATAGGACCCTCAATATAAGGAAAAGGTTATAAATGATTTATTTAAGGTTTATGTTCATAAGGAGAAAAAAAGAACAGAATCAAAGATGGCTTCTTAGTGTCTATGTTTTCATGGATCAGCTCTGTTTGCCGGAGGCAGTTAGGCTTGGCTTTTTGAAGAGAAGCTTCCTGAATCAGCCTTAGAGGCAAAACGCTTGAGTCTTTTAAAAGGCCCTGCTGCCTAATACTTATATGGAGTTAATGAGCAGCAGATGGTAAAGCTTTACTTGGTAATTATATGGACCCTAAAATTCCCCAGAGTACCTGGGTTAAAAAGATAAATTCTATGAAATTAAACTAGGAGCTGGGTGGAGCCATCCATCCATCCTACCAACCTTGAACTTTGGCACATTAAAGGTGTGTTCAGAAACTGAAAGAAATAGAAGAATTCTTGGCAGATTAAAAGTGTGGTCAGAAACAGAAAGAAATAGAAGAATCTGGGTGGAGGAGTCAATCACCCTAGGCAAACAAAGGTGTGGTCAGAGACAGAAAAAGTTAAGAAATAAATATACAGTAAAGACAGTTTTAAAAAAAAAAGTCTAAGTGGTTTAGAGTATTTTGAAAATGTATATACATAGGTGTGAAGAAAGAAAAATGAGGTAGAGAAAGCCCTTAAAGAATAAATAAATAAATAAATAAATAAATAAATAAATAAATAAATAAATAAAGCCACGTAAAGATGGAAAATACAAAGAATGTCTGGATACTGTATATTATTGTATTATCTTTAAGCTTCTTGACTGAAAATGACTTAGTAAAAACTGCTAAAAGTTGATTATAAATGTAGGATTTATTCAAACTATATATTTTGTAAATGAGTTTACTTTAAAATTGAAATGCAAAGATACGCTACTTTGGAGAAGAGGTTTTCCTTTTATTTTCACAGAAAATGAAAAACTGTGTATTTATTTCTGGATAAAGAACATAAAATTTGATAGAGGAAGACCCCCTGAAAAATCTCCAACGGGAAATGGATGGCCCAGATGATTCAGCATTTCAGAGCACCTCTGTTGAAGTTTCCAGAGCTCTGTATCCAGAACAATTTCAAGGAGACTGGCTGTGATGACTCAGCCTTACAGATTACTCCACTAAAGACTTGACCATAATCCTACATTTTTCTTTGGATTCCTATGGGATTGCCAGCGTCACCATTCAGCAGGAAGTAGCCTAGAGAATGAGGCCCACATTCTCAAAACATGGATTATGGATGTTTGTGTTTATTTACGGTGTTGTTTATAAGTTGTTATAGGGGCGAAAGAATATTAGATTTGGACTTCTTTTTGTTTTAAAAGGAGAAAAGGGGATATGTAGAGGTATTGTGTTGCTTCATGATAAATAATTGTCCCACCCACTGGTTTAATAAAAAGCGCTGATTGGCCAAAGGCAGGCAGGAAGTGTAGGTGGGGCTACCAGACTAAAAACTCTGAGAACAGGAAGCACAGAGCAGAATGCCAGAAAGAATGCCAGAGAAAAGCTGGAAGAAGCAGAGGACAACTATGCTGCTCTAAAGAAAGGTACCAAGCTGCATGGCTGAACAGGAAGAGTCATGGGTTAGATGAAGGGTACAGAGTTAGCAAGTTATATGCCTGGGCCTGAGGCTGATCAGCCTACAACTATTGAAAGCATCTGTGTGTCTCTGTGGGACTGTGGGACTGCGGGTCTGTGGTCTTAAACCTAGAGGCTAGGCCCGAAAGACAGGACAAAAACCTCTTGCTACAGGACATGGTACAGATGGAAGGAATTATAGGTACATGGCATGGGAACCACACTCAATGAGGAAGCAAGCATGCCTGCTTTGAAGAGGAGGTTGGGATGATGAAGTGGGTGCTGAATTGCTGATTCTAGAATGCTAATAGCAGATGTAACTTGCTGGAATCCAGATGTTGGTCCTTGTAGTTACTTTTCTATTATCATTTTAAGTAAAGTAAAATGTGGGCTTTTATACTACCTGAATGCAGAAGGGACGTATTGAGCACATTCTCCACTGTTCAGGGAATATTTCTACATTCTGGGTTACAGCATTCTGTACTGTTTACAGTGAGGTGGAAAGAAAGGATGTCATTCTTTACAGAAGAAAAATTGGTTCTAATTCCAAGCCAATCATTTACCAGCCTTGATGTCAGGTCTTCAATAGAACCTTAATTTTCTAAGTGTCAGTTTTTGTTTTTGTATTATATATAAATGCAATATATAGAGTTTTTGAAGATATAGATGTGAGGATATTTTATAATCTACCTCTCCCTTTTTAAATGTAGAGATGAACATCAAGGTGACCATGTAGGTCAGCACCATTTCTATAGCAAAGAAGGTTTTAGAAATTGGGTATGCCTTCTAAAACCAGCCATGGTGCAAAGTAGGCGACGAGCAACTGAAAATTATCAAGTAAGAGACAGCATTTTTGATGGACAGATATGTCAATCTGGAAGGTACCTGAGGCCTAATCTAGTCCAGTATAATCAGAAGATGCAACTCAAACCTGACTTGCAGACTGAAACCATATGCCAATCCCTCCTATGCTCACATCTCTGCACCCTCCAGACTAGGCAGA
The DNA here is from genome assembly GCA_033318265.1 of Phyllotis vaccarum. Taxonomy (NCBI): domain Eukaryota; kingdom Metazoa; phylum Chordata; class Mammalia; order Rodentia; family Cricetidae; genus Phyllotis; species Phyllotis vaccarum. The sequence continues at coordinate 54,501,381 of JARWLC010000007.1, forward strand.
GACAGGTTTCTTTGGGCCAAAGCTATGGCAGGTAATGGGACATTTGTGATGAGAGGAGCAAGCAAAGTCCTCTGGACATCTTGACAAAGCAGCTCTTCTTCCAATGGCTGTCACCCTGCTGACTCAGCATTTGTCAAAGTGGAGGATTTTCTAACAACAAAAAAGCCTGTGCACTGTAAGTGGGCAAAAATTATTAGGAATGCCAAAGAACACATGAAAAGTGGCACCTCAGGCCTTCTCCTGAAAGAGCTTTATCTCAAAACCCTGGCCAGAAAACTTCATGTAAGAAATTTTACTTTACAGACAAGTTCAAAAGACAGAATAGTTCCCATTTAACCATCAATGTCTCTCAGGTATTGGCACACACTACAACTTCCCCAACTCAAACCCTGTTCTTACTAGGCTTCATTCTGGTTTCCATAAACATTTATTTATCATAGAGATTATAAGGCAGGTCTCTCAGTAGCCATACTCTGATTCAAGGATGTACATCTGAGAGAGTGATAGGAGGTGGGGCCAGGAGGCAGGCTTCTTCAGTCACCAGAGAGCAGCAGGAAATGGAAGTGGGCAAAACCTGGGTCGAGATTAGGATGTGTGGATTAGGACTCTTCTGACACCCTAGAAAACGTCCACCTAAATCAGAAGCTTGTCTCTTCCTTGACTTCAGCAGCCCAGTTAAAGCCAATGGGCAGCAGAAGAGAACCTCACATATTTTCTGCTCTTGGTATCTAATTAATGGATAGGGCTACTCAAGGAGCCTAAGGCAGGCAGTTATAGAAGGCAACACAACAGTGACAGCACTTATGGTACATGATCATGGCCTCATTCATAGACTGTCTCTAGAGGAAACCCCACAAATATCTTCAAAAGAAGTCTGGGACTATATAAATTGGTGAGACTACAGGATTTCAAGTTATTACAATTTTTGTGCATCCACTTTAAGAAGTATACTCCAGTGTTAAGAAAACACACACAAACTATACACACACACACACACACACAGAGAGAGAGAGAGAGAGAGAGAGAGAGAGAGAGAGAGAGAGAGAGAGAGATACACACACAAGATGGATACACACAAACCTATGAATATAACACATTCATGTGTGTACATGCACAGACACAAACAGAGAAGAGAGAGAGAGAGAGAGAGAGAGAGAGAGAGAGAGAGAGAGAGAGAGAGAGAGAGAGAAAGAGGAAAAAGAGAAGAAAGAGAGAGAGAGAACTGTTAGAACAGGGAGAGCAGCCAGGGCAGTTTTCTTCTACTCTATTTTATGTTGTCCTTCATTGAACCCACAGTAGCATTTAACACTAAAAATGGTCTTATAGTATTATTATTCCTACACCCAAACATATCTTGTTAATATCTTGACATATCAGAGTTCTTAAATTGATTAAAAGAATTAATAAATATTGATTTGCTGAGGATTCAAATGTATCACTGGATTTTTGAGCTTTTAATCAGAAGCACCATCAAGAAACTACTGCTTTCTTTCATAGCTGATTGCTCATGGTTGGTGGAGGAGGTAAGGAAGAGGGTGTGGATGACTCAACCCACCCACATACCTCAGAAGCACTGGAAATAGTGCCTTCCAAAGAAGGGTCAGACTATCACCAATGCTTCAAAATATTTTGTAAGACTTTCTAAGTTGCTCAGTCCCTCAGAAGGGTGTATTTTCCTATCATGCTTTGGCAATTTAAGCTTGATGGGTATTGCTACTTTTTTTTAGTCTTTTCATGACTTCTGCTGAGAGAAAATCTTAATGTGACTATTTCTACTGCTTACATTATATAAGCAGCATACTGCCTGAGAATGATAAATAGCAGTAACCCCTGTGCTGACTATATTATTAGACTTTGAATTAAAGTTTGGCTGCTTCCACTCTCAGAGGAATAATTTCTTTTCTTTCCTGAAAACCTAGCACCTTCCATATTATATTCATCATGTAAATGGAACTGCTCATCCTGATCTGTCTTTTCTGTAAAATAGAGCAGCATGGATATTTGAAAGTTCTTTATTAATAAAAAACATGTTTATTCTACACCTAGCATTCTCATAGGAGGCAGAATTATAGACTGGCATTTGTGTAACATCCCCTCCAAAGCTGTTATTGTGGAGGAAATACAGAGAGAGCTCCACCTCACAGTGAGAAAGCTCAAGCCATGGAGGAGGAAGATACCAATGCCAGACACCTGCTTTTCTCACCAGTTTCGAGAACAGCAGAAGCATGGTGAGTAATATTCTAGTCTGGAACATACTTTAAAGCAAACTTTTTCTAATATCAATATTTGAACCAGGAATTTGTGCCAGACTTAAGAGACCCTCCCACTTCAAGCAATATCTCTGTTTCTTAAGCCCTGGATCAATGTAAGCTCAAATGGCAAAGGGAGAAGAAATAATCCTTGAAGTTGTGGTTTTAAGATGATAAGATGAGGGCTGAGGATTTGGTTCAGCATAGAGCACACCCAAAGCTGTAGGTTCAATACCTAGTACTTCTTTAAAACAATAAAAAACAAACAAAACCAACAAAACCCCCACAAGTTTGGGATTATAAAGTTAACCTGAAATATCCAAGTAGCGTTCTATACTGGGTCTTTGGGCATGCCCATGAGGGTTGTCTTATATTGAGGTGAATGAACCAACACACAGTGTGTAGGGTCATTCTCTGGCTGAGACTCTGGACTATATGCATAGAGAAAGAGATCTGTGCATCAGGATATAGTCAATGCTCTTTATTCCTGAGTATGGAAGCAATGAGAAGAGCTCCATCAAGAGCCTGTGCTGTGATTTCCCACCATAATGGACTGGCTGTAACTTGAACTACAAGCCAGATTAAACACTCCTTTCCTCAAATTACTTTTGTCAGAATAATAGCAACAGGGAAAAGAACAAGCAAACAACTACGTCTCCAAGGCAATTAATCTCACACATACATATAAGGAGATGGATTTCACACACACACACACACACACACACACACACACACACACACACACACACACACACAGAGAGAGAGAGAGAGAGAGAGAGAGAGAGAGAGACAGAGACAGAGACAGAGAGAGACAGAGAGAGAGAGAGATGCCATGGAACAAAAGGAGTGATATTGCCATAAGACCAGGAATGTTGGAAGTCACAAGAAGACAGAAGGGGAGGGGCTTATAGAGGGAACATGGTGCAGACACCCTACATTTAGTTTAATGGAGGTAGATTTTGAGCTTCTGGACTCTAGACTGAGAGAGAATATATTGCTCTTTTGAGTCCCTATATTTTGTGATAATGTCAAGCAACCATAAAAAAGAACAAAGCATGTTAGATGATGATAACTGTCTGGTAAATAAGTTTTCTAATTGTTCTGACAAACTATGTTAACAAAAAACTACCTAAGGAGAAATGGCTTCCTTTTGCTTCCAGTCTGAGAGGACACCATCCCTCATAGCAGGGACATGTATGTGTCACAAGTGGGCAGTCACTGATCACATTGTATCTGGAGTCAGACAACAGAGTGAACAGGAAGTGGGCCTGCCTATAAAACCTCAAGGCTTGCCCCTTGTTACCTACTTCCCACAGCAAGGCTCTACCACACAGAGCATCCATAAACTTCCCAAATATCATCATCATGCAGGGACCAAGTTTAAAGCACATGAGCCTGTGGAGTAATGTCTTACATTCAAACCATAACGGTTGTTAAAAATTTTAAACAGCAAACATTCTACCTGGTGACTTAAATATTAAAATTCTTGAAGCAATAATAAATAAAAATACTAGTAAATACTTTTTGGACTACTATGTTCAGTGAAAAAGAATGTGGTAAATTTAGGACATCCCTACATATTGCCTGCCACACGTACACAGCCTCCTTAATGTACATACAGCCTCCTTAATGCACACCCGCATCTGAGCGGTACATTAGTCACACTCAGTGGCCCTAAGCTAACACATTGTTAAAACCCAAAGTCCACAGCTTCAAATTTACCCCTAGTGTTGTATGTACTATGAATTTGGACAAATGTCCACATAAGAATTGTTTTGTAGCTATACGCAATAGGTGCTTCACATATAAATATAAAACATCTGCTGTTTAATATGAAGAAATGGAACTGAGTCTGTTAAAAGTTCTTCCTAGAATGTAATAGTTTAATTTTTCTAACTATTATAAATAAGAAAGGCTAATCATGAATTTTAAGAAATAATAAAAATATACTAGATGCAAAGAAATTCACTAAATATTAAGTCATTGTTGGGGTTCTGATCCTAAGAAGTCCAATTTTCAGCTTAAAAACATAAAAAAAAAAGATTTAGAGATTTTCTAAAGATAAATTTTGATATTAATCTTTCTGTATAACTCACATCTGTAATCTTTCCAAATTAAGGAACTGACAAATACCAAATTATTAGTTAGTTTCTGTACTCTCTATGATCATTCTGATCACATTGGGACATCAATGACTTAGCTTACGTATCCCTTAGATTCACTAGCAATTTTCATTTCTTATCAAATAATGTTGCTGTTCAACTAAGGCTTCTCACACAATAATTGGCTTCTCAGTGTCTGACTATTTTATTTCTTTACCCTCATTTTTCAACTTTTCTGAAAGATTTTGTTTCATCTCTGACTGTATACTCTTGAAACGTTCTAAATAAGTATTTTATTCCCTACTTATCTAGTAAATCCCCTTCACATTTTTATAGCTTCGCCCTTTGTCTTGTGTTGTTTTCTCTTTTCAGCATAAAAATTTCCCCCTCTGACTTATGTACTTTCAAATTATTCTCAGGAAAGCATTTCTGCAAGCAACACAGTAAAAACCAAGTGATGGACTCTGAGGACTAATTGGTTCTATAAATTCCCAGATGACATTGACAGTGGAGTTGACTTACTGAATAATGGACTATTGATAAATCAGGTGGACTTACGTGGAACTTTAATTTCAGAAATATTAAGCATATTGACTCCAGTCATAAACTCTGATCCTGCTCTGAATCTAATATAGCAATATATTATTAAAGTTCTGGCAGATGAAGAATTCTAATAACAGAGAAGACCTTATTGCAACAATTACTTATTTCTACTGATGTTGTGATTTAGTAACTATTCTAGTTTTGTGTTGATAATGTGATCAACACAATGAACAAAAACAACCTGAGAAAAAAATAGGAGGGGTTCATTTCGCTTTACAGGTTACAGTCCGTCATCTCCAGAAGCCACATCAGGAAGTCAAGGTAGGAAATAAAGCAGATGGCAAGGAATAGAGCTGCTTACTGGTTTGCATCACGTTGCTTGCTTTGCTACTTTTCTTACAAAGCCCAAGACCACCTGACTAGGTATGGAACCACCCACAGTGGGTTGGGCCTTCACTCATCAATTTGTAAGAAAGAAAATGCTCCACAGACAAGCCCACAGGCCAGTCAGAGGAAGGCGATGTCCCAACTGACAACTCTTTTAGATAATTTTATGCTTTTTCAGTTTGACAGCTTAAGTTAACTATGACAGTATCCTTATAGGTAGGGGGAAAAAATCTTCACTTAATTTTATTTTTGTCCTTAAACTTAGAAGAAAAAATACAATCAGTTAAGCTAGGTGGCATCTTCTGAATATATGTGGTGAATTGTTTGAAAATATCTGTGGCTGTCATTAGTATGACAACAAATCCTGTAACAGTGAATTGCTCAATGCTCAATAAAAAACACAACACTAGATTTTTTTTCATATTCCTTTACAGAAAAGGTATAATTCCAATTCTTAAAGTGACATTAGGGTCAAGTTTAAAGAAAACGGCTGCAACAGAAAGGGCAACCCCTAATCTTTCTACATACGGGGCATAGATAGAGCTATTGATGCACACATAGATAATTTAACTAGAGTTTAAACCAAAACGCAGGGTCCAATTAAATATCTAATGTTCAGAGCATATGTGACCTGGATGAGATGATTAATTTGTCTGTCATTCAGTCTTCTCACCTTAAAAATGAAAGTAATAGCTACCTGATATGATAAGTGGGGATTATTAAACGCATCCACCCCCCCACACACAGAAACACACATATTCATAGCATTTAAGATAGTAACTTTTACAAGCATATTATCTCTAATAATATAATTTAGATAATATATCTATATATCAATATACATCTATTTATACAAATAAAAAGTTACAGATAAAGGGTGCTACAATAAGGTTTCTTGGCCCCATCCTACCAGAGGTCCAGACCCACAGACCTGCTGTCCCAGAGCGCCTAGCCACCCACCGCTGCTTAGAGACCTCCCCACCAAATGACTCAGACACTAATATTAAGTTCATGTTGTTTAGCCAATGGCTCAGGAACATTGCTAGCTCGCTGTTTCATCTTAATTCAACCCATTTCCATTAATCTTTCTGCTGCCACATGACCTGTGGCTCACCTGTGTTCCTTACATGTTTTTTATTGGGTGGCTGGCTTGATCTGTCTGTGTCTCAGCCCTTCTTTTCCTACCTACTCTAATTCCCTACCTACTTCTTCTACAGTGCTCACCAAGGGCTAAAACAGCTCCTTTATTTAAATATTGATATTCACAGCATACAGAAAGACATTCCCACATCAAAAGGGTGCTGGGGGGGGGGGCACATGCACATATCCTTATTCGCAGGCTTAGCTTCTAGAGATGAAGGCATAGATCCTCCCCAAATAGAGATGAAAAATCAGCAATGCTCCTCCCTAAAGCAACGCTCCAAACCAACTCAGCTGCTCAAGATAGAAGACCTTGGAGAAGGACTAGGCAAAGAGAAAGCAGCTCTCAGAAAACAGGTAAGTGATACCATTGTGTATAAAAACCGGAACTCAGGATTGGTTTGAATCAGATCTCTGATCAGTAATGATTGCATGTTTCAATCACCCCTAACTCAGGACAGGTAATTCCAACGATTTGGCTTACCTTTTAATGTAATGTACCTTTTAATGTACATTAAGTCCTTAGTAAATGCCCAGCATTTAGTGTCTGTCAAGGGGTATTTACAATATAAAGGCTAGTCTCTGTGATTAAAGTTTCACAAAAGACCTTTCAGAGTTCATGGTAGAATAAACACATTTGAATGATCCAGGATTTATTTCCAGTGGAGAAAAAGTCATAAAAAAAAAAATAAACTAGAAAAAGATTACTGTGTCTAAAGTTATACTTTCAACTCAGACAAAATGCCCCCAAAAGCAAGATGTTTCCAGAGAAGCATGGGCTACGTTGAAACATGAAGCCATATCAGGCTTGCTCCTCACTGCTTGAATATAGACTAGAGATATGATGACCTGAGAAAAGAATCTATTCACTGGGCCCACTTAGTTGATTTTGAATAAAGAAAAAATTGAATTCTTTTTAATTAATGCAATGTAAGCATTTCAGTATTTGTAATATGCAGATAAAAATCTCCAAACATTTTAGTTGCTTAATGACTTAGCATTATATGTGATATTTAAATGTAAATGTGATATAAAAATGAGTTTAGTTTGAACAGTGAAAATCTGTACTTCTGGAAAAAATTCAGATAAAATATATTTGTGAAACAAAATACAAACAATAGGCTATAAAAATTAATAAAATTATTTAGCATTTTTAATACAAACATTTTCTATATGTCATTATATTAGTGCTCACAGAAAGATTAAGATAAAATTAGAGTATAATAGTTCTGGTACTCTGTTCTAGGTAACATCAATAAATGGAGTACTTATTTTCATACTCGGTGTGTGCTCTGGCAATGCTTTTGTGGTATTTGGTCTTGAGTATTTGTTCTTAGATGGCTTGGGAAGACAAGTGTCCATCCAATTGCAGAATATCAGTTCAATATCACTGTTCCATCATAGACTACAATAGAACAGTCAGGAGAAAGTATTCAAAGGATAATAAGCCAAACACTATTTGTGTACATTTGGCCAGAGGAACTTCTGTTTTTTTGATTGGTTTCTATTTTTTTTGTTTGTTTGTTTTTGAAAGTTTGATACATCACTACATTGATATTGTGTCCACATTCACCTTCATTACCATCTCTTATCCTCTTCCCTCTGAATTCTTTGTTCTTCTCAACTATTCCTCCAGGGACTATGTGCAGCAGCCATTAGCTGTCAAGAGCTCCTTGGAAAGGGGCAGAGCCTTGTGGACAATTTCTCTGCTGATGATTGGAGGATGAGGGCTCAGTCTCATGAAGATACCCACTGTGTCTGCATGTCCTAATCACAATGGAGTGTTGTATATGAATGGCGGCATTTCATGGCAACCTCTCAACGTCTTGTTCTTACGGTCATTCTCCCTCTCCTTTCCACAGATTTCCTGAACCTTGAGGCCAGAGGGAGAGATATAAATGTCTTGTTTAGTGATAAACACTAGGAATCACTTATTCTCAACACTTTGAACAAATAATGAGTTTCTACATTCTGCAAAAAGAAGACACCCTGTGCTAGCCTATAGGTGTAAGCTAAAGTACTTACAAGGAAGATTGGCAATGTGTCCATTTAGAGAAGGAAGAATAATATGTTTTCCCCTTAGGCCCATGACCTTTCCAGATACAGGCTTTTGCCTAGGTTTATACTATGAGAGGTATATTCAGTCCCATAAATTAGGCAATCAAAATAATTACAAACAATTGATTACCCCAATATACTCATATCATCAATCCACCAGCAGGCATATTTTTTCTGGAAAGGTAAGCCAGAGTTTTTAAATAATATTTAAACTGTATTTAGGAGTTATAAATAAATTTTCATATAAGATAACAATAGGCCAGTTGTGCACCTCAGCTAGATGCAGGCAGATTTGTGAGTTCAATACCAATTTGATCTACCTAGGAAATTCCAGACCATCTAGAATGTGTCACACTGTCTAAACAGAAATAAATAAATAAATGAATGAATAAATAAATAAATAGATAGATAGATAGATAAATAAATAAAGTTTTAAAAAATGTAAGAAGCTAAAATTAGTTACCTGCCGAGTAGCTCAGTTTTGTTCCAAAACAGGATATAGTCTTACTGAATTCCCAACATTTTATGGGTCTTTTAATCTTGGCTCCCCTTGAGGGAGGGAGGGAGAAGGCTTGGTATCAACAACACAGACTCTGGGAGTCAGGTGAGAAGCAAACAGACTTTTATTGCAGATATGGGGTGAAACTCTACACTCCATCCTGATTTTCCACTGGCTGATGGACATTCTTTTATCTGTGTTATCTCTCTCTCATTGGCCTCCAGAATTTTGCTGATCATGTGTGACCAATCACCAGGTGCAGAGGCAGACTCCAAGTTGGCTCAGCAGGAAGCGGCTAGTGTACATGCCTATGCACATTGCCCATAATTAGGCTAACTGCAGTTTATCAGGTAGCTGGCTGTGTTCCCCCTATTTCAAAATATGATTAAATATTGGCATTATATATTTCCAAATTTTAATTGTGGTTTGATACTCACTAGGAATAAGGGGGGAAATAGGTTAAACCCACTATGCTCAATTTGGCCAAGTCTACCTTAGGCCCATGCTAACTAAACTCTCCATTGATATCCTGCTTGGGGGGGGGGGTTGTAGTTGGTTTTTTTTTGTTTTGTTTTGTTTTTTTTTTAACTCTTTCTTCTTTGGGGCCTACTACCCAACTCCCAAATAAATACATGGAGACCTATTCACACTTATGAATGCCCAGCCTTACCTTGGTGTGTTTCTAGCCAGCTTTTCTTGAATTATCCCATCTACCTTTGGCCTCTGGGTTTTTACCTTTCTATCTTCTGTATGCCTTCCTTTCCTTCTTACTCTGTGGCTGGTAGGTGGGATGACCTCTGGTGTCCTCCTTATCTCCTGCTCCTCTTCTTGCTTCTCCCTCTTTTCCTTCTCTCCTATTTATCCTCTCTGCCTACCAGCCCCTACCTATCCCTCTCCTGCCTTGCTTTGGCCATTCAGCTCTTTATCAGACCAATCAGGTGCTTTAGGCAGGCACAGTAACAAAGCTTCACAGAGTTAAACAAATGTAACATAAAAGAATGTAACACATCTTTGCATCATTAAACAAATGTTCCACCACATAAACGAAGGTAACACACCTTAAAATAATATTCCACAAATGGTGGGTCTCAGATTTCTTGTGCCAGAGTCTATTTACAACCCACTTAGGCTTGTCCACTTATTTCTTCTCATATTCTCTTTTAACCATAGGTAATAATTTATTGAGGATCAACTTAACTAGTATGTCACACATCTGAGTATGTGTAAAGTCATGGAAATTGCTTAAATGTTTCTTTGGGAAAGAAAAGTGTGCACTTAAGTGTTATCTATGTTGAGCACAGGGACAAGAGCAGAGGGCATTCACTATGAGAGACAGAAAACAACCTTGATTTCTCCTGCAATGTAAAGGAATTATAGGCAACAATTATGAACTGGATAGTTTGAAAATGGCTAGAATAAAAAAAAAATGTTTCCACCAGATAAATGATTATGTGGGAGGGTAGATATATACGCTTATCGAAACATTATGTAATGTTTGCATCTATCAAAACATCGCATGGTATCTCACAAATACAATCTTATAAAGGCCACTTAAATATGTAAGAATTATGTTTCAAATGAAATGACAAATATTTATACACAATGTGGATTGGCTGAATCCATCTAATTAATGTGTGAATTATTTTACAGTATTATCTTATGGTGGGAGCAACTAAACCCTACATTTTGGTTTCTTAAGAAATCAGTATAGTAGGCAAAAGGGTTTGTTTGTTCATTTGTTGTGAGAGACAGTCCTTTTATAGATCCCAGATTTGCCTAGACTACCTGTAAGCACAGGCTGCCATCAAGCTCAACATTTCCTGTCTAAGGCTTTTAAAAGTGGGGTTCCAGGCTTACACTACTCCCAGCCAGTAGACTGCTATTAACTGTTGTTCTCGTATTATAAAATAAGAAAAATGTAAAAGTTTCAAGAGAGTTGTGAACATTTCTACAGAGAAGAGCTCTTAACAGGCCATTTAGGATGTCTGGATTGATTCTTATTTTACATGTTCAAAATTCTGTGGACACTGGCAGGACAGATTCACAGGAAAGATGAAAGGGGTGTGAAGTATGTTTGAGAATAATCAGGTGGTTTCCTATGTGGGTCTGTCACATTCCTCTCTGCCACATTTTATTTCCTTTTGAATTTTATGACCCTTAGTTTCTAACAACTAGATGAAACATTCTCTCTCTCTCTCTCTCTCTCTCTATATATATATATATATATATATGTGTGTGTGTGTGTGTGTGTGTGTGTGTGTGTGTATGTATGTGTGTGTATATATGTGTGTATATATACACACACATACACACAAATATAACACATATATATTAAGCATACATAATATATATTTAATCATATTTAAAAGCTTTACCTTTTATTTTCAAGAAATCTACACTGTTCAGGTTCATAGCAAGTTAATCAAACAATACTTTTTACCAAACATGAAGATCAAACTTGAAATAAGTGACTGAGGAAGGATAGCTTGGGAGATGGAGCTCACCACAACACATGTAGCTTCTAGATAACAGGTGCAGGAATTGGACCTTCTAGTAATTATAATAGAGTCAGTAAACCTGAATAACAATCAGATGGTAGAAGGAAGGACAGAATGATAATGGTAAAATCTAGTGGGACTGCACCTTTCATAATGTCAAAAGAAACTGGGAGTGAGCTAAGTAATGCCTTCATGTTTCATTCAGAATTCTGAAGCTGGGGAAGTCTAGCTGAGTTGACAAGTAAAGATTGCTTTGTTTTTCTAACTGGACCACTTTCAATACTTACAACAATACATAGCCAAACAAGAAGAGTACTGAGAATACAAACTTCCTGCAGAGTGTTGATAAATATTATAGATCATTGAAAAATAATGGATTCTAGCTCCACAAGAAACAATTATGTGGATGGCAGAATAAAGGGAAAGGGCTGGATCCAATCACTGGAAGTTTTACCACTCATTAGAAAATAGACTCAACTCAAGTAGAAAGAATGAATTTAGTATTCATTATCATGGAGAAACTGCTCTAATCATCCTGTTTTAAAATGGGAATCAAACCAGCAAACTATCTTAAAAAAAATATTCAGGAAGATATGGGAATGACTCAGAAACACTGAAAAGGTGAAAATTTAAACACTGGCTAAGTTGCAGATAGTAACCAATAAGCAATAGAAAGTCTTCTTTGGTGGTCTTTCTTTCAACACCTGTAAATTAAGGTAGTGGTGACAGCTGATCCCTAAAATCTTTCTACCCTTAAGATTCCATGAGTTCTAGTGAGTGTCTCCATGGAACTGCATAAAGTAAGTCTAATAGAAAGGAAAGTAGCAACAACACAGGTTACAGAGACAGGCATTGTCCCTAAACAACAGTGACAGTGTGACTGACACTGTCCTTTTGACACCTCAGTGAATTCACATTTCTTTCAGTCAGGAAACACTGTGGTGCAGATCTCCCTTAGTTGGTACAGATTACTTCTAGTTCTAAAGATGGTTCTTCCTAACCATTATGTTTTCTGCTTTAATTTCACATTAGGAAATAAACTAGGGAAGAGGTTATGTGTCTGCAGCTAACACTGGAGAATGAGATTTACTACGTTTGTTTACTAGTTCATTCATGTTTAGCACTGGCAGGGTTTATTCATCTCATATTTGACACATTTTTTCCATACATGAGCTACTTTATAACAGCTCTGGGACATGCTCTTGGGGGTTTTTTGAAGCAAAAGTAATAGTGGTTTCTAAGATTAGTAGGTCTTAAGTCTGTTTCTAAGAGACAAATTTAAAGTGTAACCTCAAAATGAAGACTCAAGAAGTTCTCATAGTCTGCTGCTTCCAAGAAGCATCCAGTAACAAAGTTAAGCTCTCAACATAGTTTGCCTAGATCCTGAAAATTTTAAAAGACTTATAGCAAAGAAACATTCAGTTAAGAAAAAAGATAAAACTGAAAACCCCAATGTTGCCACATCCCTAGGCTTGAAGATTGACCTTTTGCTCAGTGCAGTCCTGGTTAGGGAAAAGATGAGACAGACTTAGCCATGAATAAAGTTGTCTTCTCATTTTAACCTGTTTAGAGATACAAGAGACTTAAAAAAAAAAAAAAAAAGTCTGACACTGATGCTGGGTACATCTCAATCTTTATAGAAAAGCACACAGAATTATTTTTTATAATGTCAAAGTAATTGAAATTCTGGTTTCCACCTAAGGCCAATATAGAGTTGAAACAAACAATATAGTACTAAGAACCTTGAGAGAAAACAATGTGTGTCACTAGGAAATCAGAAGTTTCAAAATCATCTATGTGTAATGAGGATTTACGTGTATGCCTAGAGCATGCTTAGATAGCTTTAAAATTTCACTTCTGACTAATATCTAGATATAGCAAGAGCAAAAAGCAAAATCTGGAACTGGAGACATAGCTCAGCAGTTAAGAGCATTGGTTGTATCTGCAGACGACCCTGATTCAGTTCCCAAAAGCTACATGACTGCTCCTAACAATCCGTAAATCCTGATCCAGGGAACCTGACACCATCACACTATCTTCTGACCTTCAAGGACACATGGTACATGCATGTAGCATGTGTACATATGTTGAGGAATGCACACATACACATCAAGTAAATAAATATAATATTTTAAAGAAATAAAGACTAAATAAAAGGACTTACAGTGCTGAAGAAGTGCCACAATAATTAACTATCAAGAACTAAGAGCTGAATTATTTTATTCTCTTTGCTTTTTTCCCTCGTTTCCTTCTTTTTTCTCCTAGAATTTGTGTAAACTCCTTTAAAAAAAAATGCAAACTAAACACAATGAAGCAGACTGGGACATCAGAGATTACCCAGGTACAAAATACAGATTTTATGTTAGAAAAGTTAATAAATGACTAAGGAAAGCCACAGCAAACTGCAAAACAAAGACTCACGAGACTTTTGAGCATGTTTTATGCATCAGGAAAAAGCAGTTTGTTTCTAGATTTACCATGCTGTAAAGTAAAAATATCATGTTATCAGAAATGGGGAAATAAAATGAAAAGAAAGAAGTAAAGACTAACCATTCCTGAGGAAGCACAAATGTACTTACTAGGCAAAGATGTATAATCAATTGTTTTAAATATAGTCAAAGGGGGCTGGAGAAATAGATCAATGGTTAAGAGCTCTTGTTTCTTTCTAAGTCCTTATCTCTCTTCAGGGACTTTATTGGACTGAGATGTTGAGAACATAAAGAAATGATGAATATACACATGCACAGAAACAGAAAAGCTTGGATTGAGGCTTGGACTGTGCTTCCTGATAAAGAAACCACAGGGGCCTAGAGGCTCAGCATGTTTATTATATAAAGCTGAACAAAGAAATAGTGTTATTGCAAGCAACTAAAGAAGGAGAAAGGATATTACATGAAGACAGACAAGAGGCAGGGTTTATAGTATGTAACTGAATCAAAACAACAGCTTTAGATAATCCTAGTAGTTTTACTAGGGGATCAGTCTTCAGGCCATAAATATCACATTCACTCAGGACTTTATTGACTCAGGGCTTCCCTTGCTCCCAACATATCATCTTACAGAGTGCCTAGGTTCAGTTCCTGGTGACCAAGTCTGATGATTCACAACTGCCTGTAACTCCAGCTCCAGAGAAACTAATTCACTATTTTGGTATCTGCTGGTCCCTGTATGTAATAAAGTGGTTAAACATACACTTAGCCACACACATATACACATTACATTAAAAACAAATAAGCTATTACATTCACATTAAATTTGCTAAATGCACCAGTAGATGCAGATCTGAAGGAAAATAACTAGATAATATCAACAAAGCACAAAAGACCACAATGTATAGAAATCCTAAGGGTGAAAAATATAAGAACTGAAGTGAAAGACTTAACAGAGTTCCAATTGCAGTTGTCAACAAGCATAAAAATTTTATAAACTTGAGATCGATTGTAATTATCCAGTTTGAAAAACAATAAATGTGGGTGGAGGGAAAAATTATATAGCTAAAAAGAGCTAAGTAACATTAGTATATATATACTCAGTTAAGTAACTAGCATACAATTGTGTGTAGTGGATGTTTTGGAAAGAAAGGTAGGAAATCATACAGTGTATATAAAGAAATATAGAATGTATCCCAGCAAACAGAAGCCCATAGATCCCTGGCAGACTAAGAGGTAAGTGGCGCCACACCCAGTCAGACTAAAAGACTACCAGCCCACAGCAGAATAAGAAACTAAGACAGCAAGAGACTAAGAGGGTTCCTCGGTTCCTATTAGATCAAGAACAGCTAACTGACACCCTCAGTTTCTCAGCATCTACGGGATCTAAAGTGGCCACCTGAGACCCACAGTGTGTCAGCACCCACCTACTGGATTAAGAGGAGTCACTGTGACACATAGTACATTACCTCCAAGTAGACCAAGAACATAGATTCCAAGAGAGGCTTCCTGAGACAGACATGCCCAGGACACATCGCACCAAAATCAGCTCCCTGAGATACAGAAAAATCCAGCAATGAACCAAGAAAGAAACAGGCAAAGGCTGGTGCAAGAATATATAAAACAGCACAAAGAACAACATGGCACAACCAGAATCTGGTGGTTCAACAACAAGACCTGATCATGACAAGGCAGAATAAGCAATGTGGGAGACTGTGTTGTTTCATTGTAAATAATTATTCCACCCACTGGTTTAATAAAAAGTGCTGATTGGCCAAAAGCAGGCAGGAAGTGTGGGCATGGCTATCAGACTAGGAGAACTCTGGGACCTGGAAGAACAGAGCAGAATGCCAGAGAGAAGTCAGAAGAACCAGAGGACAATCATGCTGCTATGAGAAAAGGTACCGAGCCTCATGGCTCAACAGGTCAAGAGTCATGGGTTAGTTTAAGGGTAAAGAGGTAGCAAGTGATATGCCTGGGCCTTAGGCCGATTAGACTAAAACTATTGTAAACATCTGTGTGTCTCTGTGGGCCTGGGGGTCTGTGGATCTAAACCTTGAGACTAGGCCTGAAAGTCTGGGCCAGAAAACTCCTACTACAAGCAAAAGGAAATGCCCTTACAAACAATTTTATGAAGATAATAGAAACCTTAAAAGAGGATATAAAAAAGAATCTCTTAAAGAAATAGAAGAAAATACAAACAAAAAATTGGAAGAGATCAACAAATCCCTGGAAGGAAATAAAGAAATCTAAGAAAACAAAGAAAAAGCAAAAAAGCAAGTGAAGGAAACATATCAAGATTTAAAAATTGAAATAGAGGCTATAAAGAAGACACAAACTGAAGCCAAGCTGGGAAAATACTGCAGATGCAAGTATAACCAACAGAAGGCAAGAGATGGAGGAGAGTGGAAGATTCAATAATGGAAATAAATGCATCAAAGAAAGCACTAAAACCAAAAAGTCATAATATAAAATATCCAGAAAATATGGGACATGATGAAAAGACCAAGCCTGAGCATAACTGGAATTGGAGAAGGAGAATACCAGCTCAAAGAAACAGAAAATATATTCAACAAAAACATAGAATAAAACTTTCCCAACCTAAAGAAGTAAAGGCCTATAAAGATTCAAGAAGCTTACAGAACTCCAAATAGACTAGACTCTCCCAAAATATCTGCCTGCCACATAATAATCAAGCCTCTAAACCTATAGAACAAAGAAAGGATACTAAGATCTGCAAAGGAAAGAAGCCAAGTTACCTATAAAGAAAGACCCATCAGAATAACACCAGATTACTCAATGGAAAAAAATGAAAGCTATAAGGTCCTGGTCAGATGTTATACAGACACAAAAACAGACTACTATACCCAGCAAAACTATCAATCACCATAGATAGAGTAAACAAGATATTCCGTGACAAAACTGATTTAAACAATACCTGTCCACAAATCCAGCCCTACAGAAAGCACTAAAGAGAAAATTCCAACCTAAGGAAAATAGATACACCCATGAAACCACAAGAAATAGATAATCCCACAGAACAACCCCTTCTCCAATAAGGAAGCACACACATACAAGCACCAAAAATAACAATAATGGGAAATAATAATCACTGGTCATTAATATCTTTTAATATCAATGGACTCAACTCACCTATAAAATGATATACCCTAACAGGATAAATAGAAAAATACAATCCATCCTTCTGTTGCAAACAAGAGACACACACCAACTTCAAAGACAGACACTGCCTCAGAGTAAAATATTGGGGAAAGAATTTCCAATCAAATTGTCCTAAGAAACAAGCTGGTAGCTGGTATAGCCATCCTAATATCTAACAAAATAGACGTCAAACTAAAATCAATTAAAAGAGACCAGTACAGACACTACTTATTCATCTCAGGAAAAATCCACCAAGAACTCTCAATCCTGAGATTTATGTTTCCAACACAAAGGGACCTACATATATAAAAGAAACACTAATATAGCTTAAATCTCTCATCAAACTCCACACATTAATAGTGGGAGAATTCAATACCCCACTTTCACCCTTGGAAAGATCAATCAGACAGAAACTCAACAGAGAAATAAGGGATACAACAGATGTTATGACCCAACTGGACTTAATATATAAATACAGAACTTTCCACATAAACACAAAAGAATATACCTTTTTCTCAGCTCCCCATAGAACTTTTTTCTAAAATTGACCACATATTCAGTCATAAAGCAAATGTCAATACATACAAAAAATGGGAATAACTCCTTGTATCCTATTAGACCACCATGTTCTAAAATTGAGTTCAGCAACAAGAAAAATCACAAAAAGCCTACAAATTCATGGAAACTAAACATCTCTCAACTGAACGACCTGAGGGTCAAGAAAGAAGTAAAGAAAGAAATCAAAGACTTCCTAAAGTTCAATGAAAATGAATCCACAACATACGCAAACTTATGGGACACTATGAACACATTGGTAAGAGGAAAATTCATAGCACTAGATGCCTATATGAAGAACCTATAGAAATCTCACACAAGAGACTTAACAGCACAGCAAAAGCTTTAGAACAATTAGTAGCAAACTCACACAGAAAGAGGAGACAGCAGAAATCTATCAAATAGGGTGGGAATCAATAAAACTGAAACAAAGAGAACAATACAAAGAACCAATTAATCAAAGAGTTGGTTCTTTGAGAAAGTCAACAAGATAGATATACCCTTATCCAAACTAACAAAGAAGCATAGAGAGAGTGTCCAAATTAACATAATCAGAAGTTAAAAGAGAGCATAACAACAGACACCTAGGAAATCTAGAAAATCATTAGGTCACACTTCATTCCTATATTCCACTAAATTGGAAACTCTAAAAGAAATAAACAACTTTCTAGACAGGTAAAACTTACAAAAATTAAATAAAAAACAGAATGGACCTAAATAGAGAAGTTGAAGCTGTTATTAAATGTCTTCCAAGAAAAAAAAAAAAAGCCCAGGTCAAGATGGCTTCAGTTCAAAATTCTACCAGAGATTCAAAGAACTAAAACCAATATGCTTCAAACAGTAGAAACTGAAGGAACATTGCTTAGCTCTTTTTATGAGGCCACAATCACCCTGATACCCAAGGCACTCAAAGATGCAGCAAAGAAAGAGAATTACAGAACAATCCTCCTCATAAACATTGATGCAAAAATAGTCAATAAAATATTGGCAAACCGATTCAACAACATATTTTAAAAATCATCCACCATGATCAAGTAGGCTTCATCCCAGAGATGTAGGAATGGTTCAACATATGAAAAACTGTCAGTGTTATCCATCATATAAACAACCTGAAAAAAAAAATAAAAACATGATCATCTCCTTAGATGCTGAAAATACCTTTGACAAAATCCAACACTGTGATGCCTGCATCACCTAAAGTAACTGCATTTTGGACAAAGGGCCTGGAGATGAGAAAGACACAAGAGATGCAGGTCACTCTTGAATGAAGAATGTGAGCTCCCCGGGGGATGACTGGAAGCCCCTTTTCAGTTCCTATCATTATCTTGATTTTCCTACATTAATCCTCATCCACCACTCCCAGGAGAACTCTTATTCCTTGCATAGAGGTACTGCTCCTCCCTAAAATTATGCCTACTGCTCCAGGAGGCAAAGGCCCATACACTCCAGTGAGTACCCCCATCTGGGAAGTTAGAATTTCTCTAGAGGAAGAACAGAGGTCCAGTCCTGAGCTTCTGGGGTGCCTCAGACAAGGTCAAGAACAGTGTGCTTCTCTGCAAAATAAACCTTATGGTTGCACTGGTTGAGGTCATAGCCCTGTACACTTGAGGCTTTGGAGACTGAGCAGGCCCCTCATTCCATTTTCCAATGGTGGGAAAGGGTTTTCTTCATAATCTGTTTTGGATCTGCATTCATATGAGCCCCTTCATGTTATTGAGGACAAATACCTGGTTCCTCTCTGTTTCCTGATTGAATAGGTCTAGGGCTGCTTTGAATACCATGACATTGTCTTTTGAAATGACTGGTTTGTCGACAACTAAAGCAAGTCTTAGGGTGAGCCCTGGTCTCTCTACCTTGGAGAACTGCAGCCAACACTTGTCCCACAACATGAGCTGCATCAATATCCCTACATAACCTATTATAACCATTTAAACTCTTGTCTCTATGTGGATGGATAGCCTCCTTCCACTTGTTAGCATTTTCATAAGCTAGTTGTTTAACTACTGGTATACCTGTTTCCACATCCACAAAGATTTGACCTTCCAACTGAAGCAATCTGTCTATAAACTCAGAATAAGGCTCTGAGGAACTCTAGATTACCTTAGATAATTGCTCCCAAGATCCTTTATTAGGCAGTGCTTTCCATGCCCTGGTGGCTGCAGCAGCTATCTGAGCATAAACCCCGGGGTCATAAGCTATCTGACCTCCTAGGGTTGCATAGGGACCAGTTCCCATAAGCATCTCTACATTCCTTTGGGGATGGCCTACAGCAACATTGTGCCAAGTAGTCTCTGTACAATTTTCCTGGTATTCCCCTCTCCATAACAGGTAGTGTCCCTCGACCACTGAGCATCAAGCCCTGCATGATTGCATTCATTCAATAGGTGTAAGATTAGAGTCCATGTACGATTCCACCAGAGCCATGGTAAAAGGAGCACAGGTTCCATAGAGCAATCTTGATTCCTTGAAAGCTAGAGGATTGTGCTGTCATACCCTATTGCCCTGTGCATCCAGGATCACGACTACTAGGAAACCCTGTTGAGGATCTGCAACATTAAATCCCCTACTTGATCTTTAAGCCTTTTTAATTTTTTCTCTAAATTAAGAGGAGCCAAGGAGGCTGTGAATGCCCTGAAGCTCTTAGGGTATTTAAAGTGTTCCCTAAAGAATGGCTCCGAGCTCTCACTTTTGGAGTTGTCTTTCAACTGTTAATTCTAGTTCTTCTTCCTCAAGAGTCTTAAGGGCAAGCTTTTCTGTCATATCAAAGAATCCTGAGACTCCTGTTCCTGATATCATCAAAAAACCTCCCAGCCTCGGCCAATTGTTCTTTCACTTTTACATTAGTACCAAGCAAGGCATCTTTTACAAGCCACCAGAACAAAAAGGTAGCAATAGGGAAGTCCTCCGACCCCTGGAGGTGAAACGCTTCTCTCAAAATCAATTTTTACATGTTCCCAGTCTTGAATGCTAAGCGTGCCAGCTCACAGGAACCAAGAACTAGTAGACTCTATAATCTTAACAAATTCATGAGCAGGCTTGTGTTGTATTCCTGTCCCCTGTTTCTTTAAGAATCTGTCAATTGTTCAGTTGGAATTCTGCCAGGACTTTGTAGTTCCCATGTTTCAATTCACCCTCCTCCTATCCTGCCTAGAATGGCCTCTCAGAGACTCCCTAGTTCTCGATCTAAGTCAGGCAAGGGTCGGGAGATTTTCAATTCACTTTCCTTCTATTTCCAAGGGTGATCTCTCAGGTAATCCCTAGTTCTCAATCTTGTTGGGGGCCTCCACCTGTGATGCCTGCATCACCTGAATGAGCCACACATCAGACAAGGGCCTGGAAGTTAAGCAAGGCACAGGAGATGCATGTCACTCTTGAATGAAGAATGCCATTTATTGATGCCCAGGGGAAACCTTATATACCAAGGTTGTTTTTCTCACCTCAAGTAACCTTAGCAGCTCACACAGGCAACACCTGGCCTGGGTCAACTTCTTTGTTCTCTGATAACTTCTTGATTCCCTAATTGCAGCATCTGCTTGGGCAATGTTCTAAGAATGGAATGGATCAACTGGTTCTGGTAAACACCACAGGCCATAAAATAGTGCTAAGCCCTGGGGGCTGCAGGTCAACCTCCACACAACACTCTTTCATAATAAAAGCCCTGGAGAGATTAGGAATACAGGGAAAATACCTAAATATAATAAAAGCAATATACAGAAAGCCAAGAGCCAACATCAAACTAAATGGAGAGAAATTCAAAGCAATCCCACTAAACTCAGGAACAAGCAAAGGCTTTCCTGTCTCTCCTTATCTACTACTCAATTTTGTTCTCAAAGTTTTAGCTAAAGCAACAAGAGAACAGAAGGAGATTAAGGGGGACACAAATTAGAAAGTAAAAAGTCAAACTATCTCTATTTGCAGATGATATGATTATATATGATTATACACACACACACACACACACACACACACACACACACACACACACACATACACACATACACACACGTGAGTCCCAAAATTCTACCAGGGAACTCCTACAGCTGATAAACACCTTCAGCAATGTATCAGGGTATAAAATTAACTCAAAATAATCAATAGCCCTCCTATACACAAATGATAAAAGGGCTGAAAAAGAAATCAGGGAAACATCACCCTTTACAATAGCTGAAAATAACATTATATATCTTGTGGTAACTCTAACCAAAGAAGTGAAAGACTTATATGACAAGAACTTTAAGTCATTGAAAAAAGAAATTGAAGAGGATATCAGAAAATGGAAAGATCTTCCATGCTTCTGGATAGGTAGGATCAACATAGTAAAAATGGCAATCTTACCAAAAGTAATAAAAGATTCAGTGCAATTCCCATCAAAATAACAACACAATTTTTTACAGACCTTGAAATAACAATGCTCCACTTCATATTGTATAATATTAAACCCAGGATTGCCAAAACAATCATGTTTAATAATAGAACTTCAGGAGGCATCACCCATCCTGGACTTCAAGCTCTACTATAAAGACACAGTAATAAAAACAGCCTGGTACTAGTATAAAAATAGACTTATGGATCAGTGGAATTGAACTGAAGACCCCAACCTTAATTCACACACCTATAAACACCTGATTTTTGACAAAGAGGCCAAAAATATACAATGGAATAAAAAGATAGCATCTTCAATAAATGGTGCTGGTATAACTGGATGGTAGTATATAGAAGAATGCAAATAGATTCATATCTATCACCCTGAACAAATCTAAGTTGATCAAAGACCTCAACATAAACCCAGCTACACTGAACTTGATAGAAAAGAAAGTAGGAAATACCCTTCAACACATTGGCACAGGTGACCACTTCCTAAATATAACACCAGTAGCACAGACATTAAGAACAACAATCATTAAGTAGGACCTCCTGAAACTGAGAAGCTTCTGTAAGGCAAAGGACACAGTCAATAAGACAAAACAACAGCCTACAGAATGAGAAAGGTCTTTACCAACCCTACATCTGACAGAGGACTGATCTCTAAAATATATACAGAATTCAAGAAACTGGAGGTCAAAAACTCAAATAATTCAGTTAAAAACTAGGGTTCAGAACTAAAAAGTGAATTCTTAATAGAAATACAAACAGCTGAAAGACATTTAAATAATTGCTCAACATCTTTAGCCATCAGAGAAATACACTTCAAATCAACTTTGAGATACCATCTTATACCTGTCAGAATGCCTAAGATAAACACACACACACACAGATGACAGCCTATGCTGAAGAGGATATGTATTGAGGGGAACAGTCCTCCATTGCTGGTGCAAATGTAAACTTGTACAGAACTTTGGAAAGTAGTATCATGGTTCCTCAAAAGGAAAAAATGGAAACCAGTCTCCCCAAAAGAGCCAGCAATACCATTGTTGGGCATATACCCAAAGGATTTACATTCTTAGCCCAAGGGCATTAGCTCAACTATACACATAACAGCATTATTCGTAATAGCAAGAACCTGGAAACAACCTAGATGACTCTCAACTGAAGAATGGATTAACAAATTGTGGTACGTTTACACAATGAAGTAGTACTCAGCAGTGGGGAAAAGGTGACATCCTAAAATTTGCAGGCAAATGTATGGACTTAGAGAGTATCATCCTGAGTGAGGTAACACAGGCCCAGAAAGATGGACATGGTATTTACTTATTCATAAGTAGATTTTAAGCAAAAAGAATATATATCCAGGCTGCAAAACACAACCCCTGAACAGCTTTGGAAAAGAAGGAACTTAAGAGAGATATCCAGAGATCCCTCTGGGAAGAGAAAATAGAGATCTCCTGAGTAAATAGGGAGTTCACATTGTGGGCTCCTTCCTATTCTGAGGCCCCATAAAATTTCTCACAAGAAAAGGATGGGTGAAGACAGAGCTCCTTATGGCTTTCTAGATTCCATGCTCTCTGATTAAGCAGTTTGAAGATTGAATTGCTAGATTTTGTATACATTACAGTCAGTGTGAGTCACTTATATTCTTGAAGACCTCTGGGAAGTTTCCAGCTCCCTGAAGTCCAGAGCGCTTCAGAATTAAGCCTCCATTGGATTTTAATCAATTTATAGGAGAGTCTTGAAGCAATTCAGCCTCTTTATTTCCCAAATCCTACTGTATTTCCTTGTGTGGTTGTGCCAAACTTACCATCATTTAAAGGAATACAGGATATACTGTATATTCTTTGTTTCCTATTTCTACTATGAAAGCATGTTTGAGAGGCAGATTCTCTGGTTAGCCTGTGATTCTAACTGTCGTGAGCAAGTATCTTGTCAACTCACAATACATCAGAATATATGCAATAACTGAGATTCTAAAGATACTGAGATTTGGAGAGTACTTATTATTGTGGCATATCTGGACCATGTAATGTGCATCAGTGCAGAGTCCAGTGTTTCATTCAGTGACCAGTCCTGGGAATTAAAGAGCAAGTCTACCACAAGTATCTCTAAACACAACCAAACAGTCGACATTGACCTTGTCCAGATCATGTGAAAAGAAAAAAGTGAAATCATTCAAGTGCAAGGAGAAAAGGACAGAAGAAAAGAAAGAAGGAAGGAAGTGAAAAATGATTAGCTACAGAGAATATTGCAGAAGATACCTGGCAAATGAGCTTGGCAATTTAACAATTTTTAAAGGAGTTTCTTGAGAGAAAAGAAAAATATTTCCTCCTGTAATTCATTACAAGTGTTTCCTCATTTATCTTAAATTTAAGTTACTCCAAAGTTAATTTCCTATAGTTTTAAAAAATGAGTTGCTTTCTACTTTCAGGATATGAGATTATATAACTCAGAGAAAAATTTAGGTTCATATTTTATATCATTAGTATCAACATTAACAATTAACATAGTCTCACTTCTACTGTGTTGTCTTTGGAAATTAAAACCTGGTGTTCTTAGATGCTAAGGATTTCAGCTTTCATGACTGTATTTTTAATGATTTCAAAAGTTTTGTGCTCCTGGTAGAATATTTGAGATGAAGACCTTGCAAAGAAATTACAAAAATAAACCACAACACTCTAAGGTTTGTTTCTTATAATTGCTGTGGTATGGGAATGCCTTTCTTTATGCTGTGAATAAAGGACTGTTTTGGCCTATGCCAGGCACCATAGGTGGGGAAATTGGAGCATAGGTAGGAGAAGGAGCATGGAGTCAAATGAGACATGATCCAGCCACTCATGATGCAAGACGTAACAAAAATAGGTAAACCACAGGCCATGTGGCAAGACAGAATAATGGAAATGGGTTGAGTTAAGATGAAGGAGCTAGCTAGCAATGTGCCTGAGCCATAGGCCAAACAGCATGAAATTAATATAAGCATCTGACTCATTTTAGGGAAGTCTAAGCAGTAGCAGGTGGCTAGGTACCTGGAATTGCAGGTCTATCAATCTGGAAGTTACATTACGGCTTGTACACTCTCCTTCTGTGTTTATATACATGTGTAAAATATGACTATACATTCAGCTTTTATATCCTTTTTTTCTTAATTCTTGTTAAGAACTGTTTTACATAATGTAAACTATTAAAAATTCTCCTGAATATTATTTTACATAATTTTTTAATCAATTTACAGATATCTAAAATATTCTAAGACCCTTAGAAGTTCAGCCTTCATGGACTTTTATGAGTTCCTCATAAAAATCACTGAATACAATATTCATGTTACTCAAGAAAACACATGAAGCTCCCACCCTTCTATTCTAAGTTTTAATTTCTGCTACCAGTATCTCCTGTTAACTTGTGAAAGTCACCTTAGTTACTTACTACGGTGTTCTACCTTTAGCTTTGCCCTGGAATTTCTCAATTATTGATGCTAATTGAGATGACATGCCTCCCTTTATTCCCTTTTTGTTCACTTTACTTTTATGTCCATGGACGTTTTAACTAACTTTAAGTCTATGCACTACACACAAGCAGTGCCCTCAGAGACCAAAGAAAAGCAATAGATAAGACTGGAATTACTTATAGCTGTAAATTTCCATGTAGGTGCTGGAAATTGAATGGAGTTCTCTTGTAAAGTAGCCAGTGCTTTTAATTCTCATGACAATTTTACTACAAAAAAAAAAAAAAAAAAAAAAAAACATGTTTACCCCAAGAATTTAATACATGTATAAAACACATTTTGAATTTATCTGCCTCCCTACCCATTTCAACTTCATTCATAATTCCCACATCCTCCTGCCAATTGGATATACTATACTCTTCCTTACAACATTATAACCAAATCCAATTAAAGCTGTCCATATGTAAATGGGACCATAAACTGGAATATAGGCAATCAATCAGAGTCCATACCTCTGATATAAACAGACTCTCCCTTCACAGTCGTGAGTGGCCAATGATGTTCATCTAGGGGTGGGGTCCCATGAAACACTCATCAGTTCATGCTGGGATATTAATTAGTTTGATCTTCTGCAGGTCTTGGAAGTAACCAATGTGACTACTATACGTTTGAATTAAATGACTTTGTTGAATCCAGAGAACACCTTCTTGTAGCAGTCTTCCCTAGCCTCTGCTTCCTATAATTTTTCTGCTCCCTCTTCTATGGTTCCCCCTGAGCCATGCAAGTTAGGCAATGAAATAACCTCTCACTCATTATTCAACATTCCACAGTGTCTGTGCTTTGAGAAGCTGTGAGTCTCTGTGATAATCACTCTCAATACTGTAAAAATAAACAAAAATCAAATAAGCAAAAAACTCTGTGATGAGAAGTGAGAGCCAAGCTAATCTATGGGTACACAGATGCATTAGCAAAACAACATTCATAGGTTCTCCCCTAGGATGTATGACTTCTTAGCCATTAGTTTTTAAGAGAGTTACAGCATGAAGCATAAATTTTTTTCCTGTGGAGCATTCGTTACCCCGATGACACTTATGCCATTATTGCACCAATAGGTCTAGCTTCCTCTTTTAGTCACTGCTCTGCTGCTGTAAAAGAAACCATGGTCACAGAAATTCTTATAAAAGAAGGCGTTTAATTACAGCTTCAGAGGGTCAGTCCATTATCATCACAACAGGGAGCACTGTAGCAAGCATGACACTGGGCTGAAAGAAGCAGGACCAAAAGCCAGGGAGCCTGGATGGGACTGATGTAGGCCTTCTGCATATATGTGACAGTTGTGTAGCTTGATCTTCTTGTGGGACACCTAACAGTGGGAACGGGGGCTGTCTCTGACCCTTTTTCCAGCTTTGGAGACCCTATTCCTCATACTTGGTTGCCTTGGCCATGTTTGGTTGATATCCATGCAAGGCCTGCCCTTTCCAGAACAGAAACAGAATAGTGGAAGGGGTCAGGGGAAGAAAGTGCAGGAGAGGGATTGGAGGAGAAGAGGGAGGGGAAACTGTGGTCACTATGTAAAAAATAATAATAAATATTAAAATATTATTTAAAAATAGAAATGACAGGGACTCCTGAAGCAACTCAAGCAGTAGAAGACAGCTACAGACTGGCATGCCCAGGGCCTAGGAGACCCAGTGGGCAAGCACCACTAAGATGAAGAGGCATGTGGGGAGGAAATGAGAGAGTAAGGAGAAGCAGAATACTTTGTACACTATGGAGAGAAGCAAAATTAAAGATAAGATGGCTATGAGTTACAGGCTGATATGGGTGGTCTATGCTTTCAATTGGGGTCAGAGGTTCATGCCTGTGCTACTGCTGAGGGTCATGACTGGGTCCATTGACCTACTGGAGATGGGGTCTATGTTGATATACATGACTCACATTAGTACCAAAGGCTGTGGGGATGTCTAGGGTCTGGGCTGACACTTGAGACTATGCTGGTATCTGAGGGCCACACTGTTTCTGAGGCCATACCTATCTGAGTGGCCTTCACTGCCTCCCAGAGTCTTGGTGATGATAAGGCCCAGATGCAGCCAAGGGCCATGCATAGATCTGTGGTCCTACCACATCTTGGGACTGTGTTGATGTCTGTGGTCCATGCAACTACCAGTGGTCATGGGATATGATCCGCTTAATAGGCTCAACTAATTATCAAAAGGAGACATATTATTATTGGGGTCAATATTTATTTAAGCAAATTATAGTATAAATGCAGGAAATGGAGAAAAACTCCATTCATCCAGAATGAATCTTCTTTCCAGGCAGTGAAGAAGCAGAGAGAGAGAGAACTATCTTCGTGATACAGAACTTTAAACTGTTTTTGGCCACACCTTAAGGCTACAGCTTTAAAGTTCATAGGTGAACCCCAAACTTGTCCTGGCTCAGAGGCCACGCCCTCAGGTCAGGGAGTGCTGAATCTCACTGCATATCCTCCTCTTGTCTTAATAAGAAAGTTTTAAACTTATCTATAAAACTATATATACAATAGAAACAATTATCAAGCAATATCTAGTAGAGGTAAAGTAGAGGCAATGACATAAACAAAATAAAACTATAAAAGCTACAAACAGAAAACATATATTAAATGTCTAGAATATTGATGTGTGTCAAGATACAGAGATTAGTTTTAAGTTGCTTATCTTGAATAATATGAATATAGTTCTTAAATGCACTTAAACTGAGATAGAAATTGATTATAACTGAAGCTGTTTAATCTCTAACCCCATCAAAGACCTGAGAAGAAAAATACGTTATCTGAATAAATTGGAAGTACAAGTGAGTAACTTTTGAAATTTAGTAGGAGAAGGCAGTGACAGCTGCCTAGATAGTCACCTACAGCTTTTTTGCAAAGTTGGAGCATTTAATTTTTTTGGCTATAGACTTTGGATATCTGACAGATTTTTTGTAGAAGCAGGCTATTTTAAGAAAGTGTCTTATTTTGTCTTGGAAGGTTTTAGTAGTCTCTTGTCTTTTATTCATCTAGATTGGATGGCGTGCTTAGTCGAGGCCAGGGCAGTTCTTTGTCCAACAGGCTATTTTCTGTCAAGGAAGATAAACTCTGTGTGGAGTGTCTTTGATGCCTAACACCATCTCAAGAAATGAATGGTGTTGTCAGGAGCAACTGTGTCTCTCAGAGCTGGATTCTGAAAAACAAAATATTTAAATAATAATTTTTACAATTAAATATTTTTAAAAATTTAAATAGCTTTAGGTCTATGAAGTATTTGAAGACTCTTTTCAATCTGACATATTTTGCTCTATATGTGAAAGACCTAAACAACATGACTAATATACGGCAAACATGTAATCCATAATTTTTATCATCGTAAAGACTAAAGCTTACATTGTAAAAGCAGACAATCTATGAATGGGTGTACAGTTTTTGGATAATGACTTTAAGTGTACCAATAATATAAACATTAAACAAAGAGAAATGTGTAGTGCAGAATGACAACATTTTCTTAAATATTATTATACAAAATATCTTAAACAGATAGAATATGAATAAAATATTTTAAACAGGTAGAATATGTATATTTTTACTAGTATAATTAAACAGGTAGAAATTGCATAATGGAAGTAACAGTATGCTTAATATGCATTAATATACAAAATATTTTAAACAGAAGTAGAAGGACATATAAAACATGACAAATACAAATTCAATTTTGTATCGATATACAATTTATCCTAAACAAACATATAAAATAATATCCTATTTGTTTCAATACACACGAATCTATACCAGTGTAAATTGTGTATGGCTTATATTTGGCTAATAATTGTTTACAGGTAGTTACAATAATCTATCTATATCTATCTTATCTACTGTCCCAGGTTGTCTGGGCACTGAAGAGCTGGTCCCAACCCTCCCTGATGCCTCAGTGGAAGAGTTGCCCCCTCCCAGAAGAACTGGTCCCAGTGTTGATGGGAAAGCTGTCCCTGACCCTCAATGGCCCTGGAAGAATTGCCCTCCCCCCATTGCCAGCTACATCAATGTGAGAGCTGGCACCTCATGTTGAAGAACGTGTCCCACCTCTCACTATGCATGCTGGAGAGCTGGTCCCAGTGGCATCGATGCAGGAGAGTCAGTCCTGACCTTCATCTGAGAATGGCAATATCGGCAGAGGCTTGGAGGCAGAAGCCAAAAGCTGGAAGCCTTGAACCAGACCAAAAATTCACTGCAATGAACATTTGCAAGTAAAACTGTTTGGGCCAAAGGGTGTACTCTTGACACACTGCAGCTCCCAAGGCCACTACAGCAAATGATCTGTGGTTCAAGACTGAGAGGCAAAATAGTTTTTTCAGTTTGTTTGGTTTTTTCTTTTCTTTTCAGAGGAAGAAGATAAGGGTGGAGGGCAAATATGGAAGGATTGAGAACTGAGTGGAACCGGGAAGCGTGATGTGAAATTCCCCCAAATCAGTAAAAATATTATGTTAAAAACAGGAAAGCTTTCTTAATTTAGTTTTTAGCTAAATTAATATATTGGTGTTTATGTGATTTTTGCCCTAAAACATTACAGAACATATTTGTCATAATACATTTCTGGAAGATTGCTTAAAAGTCTTACATTTTGCCAGACTGGTAATACTACTACTTTTGAAATACTTTTATTAGTTATATTCTGTTTTTAAAATTTTTTTATCATATATATTTGAACAACGTATGTACAGCAATATAGCCTATAGATCAGAATAAATTCACACATCTATCATTCAAATTGTTCATTTTTAATCTCTGTGGCAAGATCAGCTATAGAATATTTACTTAGCAAAGATTGTGAATTTTATTTTATAAATGATGTTTTGGTTTTGACAATACATACATTTAAAAATAATTATCTCAAGCTAGTAACATGTGCTGAGAAGTCGTAGTTTCTTACTCATAATTAACTTATCAGAATACAGTTTCATTCAAATACTGAAAGGACATGACTGTTCATCTTCTAAGATCAGGTGAGACTGGGCACATTCAGGGTGAGGTGATGGTGGTGGACAGAAACAAATTTTCTAACATACGATTTACTTCACATTGCTACTGTTTTCTCAATTCACTAAATGCAAAAATAAATAAATAAAT